>VXAB01010559.1:1060508-1150168 GCA_013399175.1 Odontophorus gujanensis | reverse complement strand
AAAAAAAACAAACCACCAAACTCTTGCTGGAGCTTAAGCTTACCTGTGCTTAGTATTTGGTACTCGGGATATACAGTGAGGCCTGTGTTCACTGAAAACAGTCAGATATGTTCCATTCATCTCTCTGGATCAGCTCACCGTGGATGCGAAGCACTCTTTCATCAGCAAATGAAGTTTTTAATAGAAATGGAAAACGTCTGCCTACTATCTAGAAAGCAGTCTAAAGACTTCAAAGGAAGAGCTTCCTCTTCAGAGAGAGCGTTCATATGCTTTTGAATGTGTAACCTTTCCTTTCTCAAAGTACAAAAACAAGTGGCTTCCGTAAGGTTTATGTTGGGATGGATTTCAGCTGTGCAGGCGATATGGCAACAAACCGGGCTCATAAAGATTTGGAAATAATACAGAATGCCTTCAAACAACCCACTGTTCAATGACTGGAACGAGTTCAAAAAAAACCCTAGGCCTTACTTGATTTAAAAGGCTGGGACCTCTCAAACTAAGCAGCCAATTAAGTCAGCTTCTTCTACGGGAGATCTGAAGCGCCAACTGGAAAGTCTGAATGCTCACAGAAGAAAGGGTCAGTTGTGAGAGTCACCGAGGGTACAGACGTCCACGCAGTGCACGTAAGGTTCCCGTCATCTCCAGACCAGCTTCCAGGCCACTGACTGAGATCTGGGGTAATTCTCACAGCTAACTTCTCACCACTTAAAAAATAAAGAGAAAAATTCCAGTACGCCAACAGCAACAGTTCCAACATTTTACTAAATCAATTCACACGGTTTCAAAATTGTAAATATAATTAAGGACAGGAGGGTCTCTGTATCTTTTCTTCCAGGTTCATCATTAAGACAATAAACGAACACAAATTAGGTTTATAGCATCTGTTCTTTTAAAAAATGAGAGGAACGCCACTCGATGTATTGATAAAGCACCACAACACAGTTACAAAATAGGGTCGGCCTGTTTCTTTCACGAGTAAAAGACTACATTTTCCTAACAGCTTTCTGCTTCAATCCATACTTCATTAAAATAAAACTATAAAATCTCCTAGATTACACTAAGTTCAGACGATGCCCGGTATACAGTGCATTAACAGCAGTAATGCCAACTATCAGTGCCAACATAAAACAGTTTAGAAGTAAAAAAAAAAAAAAAACAAAAGTAAAATAAACAAATCCAAAAAACCACCTTTATTTCCCTAGATGAGCAAAGTTTAAAATAAGGGATGTTCTGCTTCACAATGAGTTAAGGTTTTGGAGAAGAGGAAGGGGAGGAGGGGGTTGGTACTGCAGCTTCCTAAGCTTAGTTGGCATCTAGTTTGGCCATTTCCTGCACGTAGATCCCTATACTCTCACTGTCAAAGAGCACGAAGTACACCGTCTTGATTGAAGAGGACATCGTTGACACAAAGTAGCTGGAGATGGCTTTCAGGATCAGCTGCGCGGCCGTTTGCTTTGGAAAACCGTTTCTAGGAGGAGAGAGAAACAAAAGGAAGAAAATCGAGTGGTGCCGAACAAGTTTTTGGTGGTGTAAACTTGCACGGAATGCTCAGGCTTTTCCCTAATGCAACACAGTAAATAAAGCTACAAAGCTCGTGTTTACCATCTGAATTAGAAGCTACCAAGCTGTTTGTTTAGGCAAGACTTAAATGTTCAAACAGAAGAAAGCATTCCCAAAATACAAAGGCAGAGCCCGCATGTGTTAATGGGTTGAAACTTCCAATAGCTGCTGGCTCCGTTATTCCCGCTTAGCAGTGGCCAGTCAGCTCAGTGCTCCGAACTGCACAGTCAAAACCAACCTGAAAGCACACCAACTACAGAAGGTAAAATGAAAGGGACAGAGAACTTTGTCAGTGATGGAGCACCTGGTGGGAGGGCAGGGCCAACCCAGGGGAGCTCAGGTGCATGCAGTGCAGCTGAGTGCATGGAAGGGCTGGAGCCAGGATCCACCCCTTCCCAGACCTCATTTAAGGGTTGGCAGTGTGGGTAGAGGGATCTCACTGGAGATTCCTGTGTACCTGAGGCCTTCTGGAGGTAAGCAGCTTCTTTCCCTTATTTCTGTGCCTCCTGCTGTTCTGTTTGAATGGACCCTTGCTAGCAGCTGGAGATCTTGCTGTGATCTCCATCACATTCTATGTGTTATAGCTATTAGCAGCTTTGAGAGATGTGTCTTTGTTTCAGCACTTGTCATGCTATTGGAACGTGGTAGTGATAGGAATGGTGGAACTTCAGAAAATTCCAGAACTGAAGCTCTTCTGTGAACAGAAGCTCTGCTGCTGAATTCCAGCAGTGCGAGTCATCTCTGAGGGAGAGCAGCAAAAAAATTAAATTTCTCTACTGAAAAAAGCTTTACCAAGTTAAGTAAAATAGAGTACTGATGACCTTCAACACAATCTTTCATTTAAGCCAAGTGAAGCGTGTTTCCCTGACATATAACATAGGCAAGCTGTAATAATTTACAGATCATGCAGGTGGATCAGCTTCCTCAAATATTTAAAGGAACATAGAATAGCAGCTGGGCTAAATTCACCTCTGCCATTAACAGGTGCATCGTGGCTCAGTATTTGCTCACTGAAGCACCAAACTGATAATAAAACATTACTATATTCTCGCTCTCATTACATGCTGCAAGGCACAAAATGAGAAAGGCAATTCCCTGTGTCATGGGCTGCTTACTGCACATTACCTTACCACGAAATACACTTCAAGAGTGATCCTGCACTACTGCTGCCTGTAATGGGATGTTATACATGCTGCCTGTGGACAGGGCCTGTGATATTTCAAAAATGATGACACGAAATAGCACGTGTTTCTTTCTTGTCTGAAAAAGACCCCTTTTCTTCTCCAATAAAGGGGGAAAAAAAAAAAAAGAGATTTAAAAAGAAGTGTTCTGAAAACACCTGTATGCTTCCAAAGCTCATTGAGCTGGCTGCTGAGAACAAGCTGTATCATCTGACTGTGTAGTTCTACTTCCTACTGTTGGCTTACCCAGAGGAAAGGGCATGGAGTCAGTGTGCCTCCACAACTGATTGCTTGCTAATTACTTATGAATGCTGCATCCTGGCATATGCATAGTGGTCACAACAGGATGAAAGAGAGAAGAGCAGACTGGCTGAAGGGAGGCACGCACACAGGTAAGCTGAATAAAATGAGTTGTTCAGGATTGCTGCAGGGGGAAAAGAAGCAGGATGCTGAGCAGTGGCCACGTGTGGGCTGCAAGGTGGATCAGGAGCATCTTCCAATGATCTGCTAGTCTGAGTTACAGCCTTGTGAGAAGGTCACTTGAGACTTCAGCCAAGTTGGTGTCAATTCTGTACGAAGTAAAAAAAAAGGAATGAAATCCCTGCTTTGAGGATTACTTTATTTTCAGTCTTAAACTCTTTTTCTGTTCTATTGTTGGTCCTACTAGACTGAACTCCAGGCTACCTCTGTATGGCACCCAATTTGTGCTTGCCACAAGTTGGCTGTAGCTGTGCATCTGGCCCACTGAAGTATGCTATTTTATTTTCCCCCATGATTTATTTGAACTGCCCTCATGTAATCCCATTCCTCAACTATAAAAGAGAATGAAACTGTTTATGTGGATTTATTGGGTGATGTCTGCTTGACAGATGTCTGTACTAGAACAGCTGCATACATGTGGTGTCTTTGGTATTTGCTGTCTTTAAAAGCTTTACTTTTTTTAACGCTTTTGACTTCATAAAACAAGTACTGTCAGAATATATTCTATTTTCTTGGAAACCAACTTTTGCTTGCATATTTCTAATTAAAGAAAAAAGGGAAAATAAACAATATGTTTCTCCATGTTTTAAAAGCACCAGCTCAACTGGCTTGAGTAAGAACAACATGCATGTGCTGAGTTGAGAACACAGCTGCAGACCTTGCCTGTCAGTAACTAGATTTTTCAGAACAGAATGTGGATCTCATGATTATTCAGGGTTTCAACATCTCCCAGTATCAATCAATTGCTTTGCAACAACAGCATGAAATAGGAGCTCTCCAGAAAAGAAAGGGACCCGTGGAAGAAAGGAAGACCTGTGTGTAGGCACCTACACACCAAATTCCTTAGCTGCTCTACAGTCCATGGAACAGCACGGTTTCTCAGAACAGACAAGTTTGGTATTTTGGATTATTCTGCAGAAAAGCTTCTCATTCCATCGAGCAGTCTTTGGACCAACAGCTAGCACTTCAACAGGTCAGTATGGATCCTCCACTATATCACAGTTTCAAGGAGGTAATGTAGGCAAACTTTGTAAAATGATACCCACACAAAACAGCCTTATTCAGAGCTATCTCCAGTGAAACTTCTGTTTCTTTGTAGTTATTCACCCTAAAGCTCAGTGCTTTCTGCCCTTCAAAGAATGTACACAGAGGAATCTGGTGTTACAAGATGGCACAATGGGAAGAACATTCTCAAAGGGGATCAGCCAACTTCTCTCATGGCAACTTCAAAAGTGGCAGTTGTTCAGGGTTAAATATACCAGGGTTAAATATGTGTAATTCAGACTAGATTTGGTCTTCATAGTGTGCCACCAAAGGCCATGTGCTCCCAGCCTCCCTTCTCTTCCCAAATCCAAGTTCTTCAGAGTTCTAGCCTACATTTCGATTCTTAAGAACATTATCCAACTTTCCAATGGCACTGAGCAACCTGTACAAAGCTAGAGAACCTTCACTTTAGACTCAGGCTTTAAAAATCTTGGCAAAGACTTTTAAGATAGCTTTTTCTCTGAAAGTGTCCCATGATGTGAACTTTGTGGAGTTTATTTATGGATTTTTGGATGAAAGTCTAAAGTGGTTTTTCAGGTCTGCTGCTTAAACAAATGTTAAGATGTCTTCTAGCCATCCCAAAACTGTAGCAGGTTTAGTGTTATGCACTAAAACCAGGAAAAATGGACTCTTTCTTCATGTGTTCCTCCATATCTCAAATTGAGATACTCTTAAAAAGTGCTTTTTATGCTCCTTAATCTGTTTGTATGCATTAAGACTGCAGAGATTACTGCTAGACATACCACAGTTTAACTGTTATTTGGGAAAATACTACAGGCTCCATGTGCAGCTTGAAGGAACCTAGGAGAAACACTTAATTCAGGGAACTAAAATGAACGAACAAGAATGAAGTTAGCACGATAGGAATGAGTTTTGTGCATGAGAAGGGATGGGAACATGTTAAGATGGCACTTAGAAAACATGGCCAGCATCAGGTATGGGTAAGAGCCTTACCTGCCACTCCCAATTGAGGGAAATGCAATTGATTTCAGCTTCTTTTCATCAGCCAGAGCCAAGCAGTTCTTCACTGTCTTTTCCAGCAGCTCCTCACATTTGTCTGAGCCCCAGCCTGGGCTATTACAGTGGATCACAAACTTTGCAGGCAACCCATGTCCAGCACTGACAACGGCTAGTAAGAAACGAAAGTGAAATGTAATTCTTTCCTCTCATTAGGATTAAAAGAATGCGTATGTGATTAAAATAGCAAACAAGCAACAGACATTCCTTTATCCCCTATGAATGTTTTAGATTAGAAATCACACAGCTTTAAAATATAACAACATGATTACAGAGACTTTCCCATTTCCAGCTGTACTTTGCGATGGTAATTTATAAATCATAACCATAATAGAGCTCATTTTAGAGAGCAAGGATTCATGACTGACATCAAAGGAAATACATTTATACTGGGGATTGTGGAAACTTGTGTAATGTCTGAGGAAAAGGCAGTAATCTCTTAGAATGTAAATCCATTCTAGGGATGATTGTGCTCTGGTTCAGAGTTTATTACAGAGCTGCAGTAAGGACAAGGATGCTTCCCCTGTTGGAGTTACAACTTGTGTGACCTTCAGCTACTTTTGCTATATGCTTTTTTTTTCCAGTTAGCCTCTGATCACAATGAAACCCAAAGTGGACCAGTTCAGAGCTATTAATGATCCACAAACTGGTAAGGAAGGCTGGAAAAGAGGGGAAATTAAAGCTTTTGCTGTACGTCCAGCTTTGTTTCTGTGTCATTTCAAAACTTCGGGCCCGGTTTTATTCAAGCTTTTTTTTTTTGTGGATGGGACATCTGAAACTGCTTACACAATACCACTTTTAAATCACTCTTTTGTCATGTCTCTGACAGACAGCCAGATGCAGTTATAGCTTTACAAAGGTTGATTTGATTTGTGCTTTTTATACACCAACAGATGAGGCCTTGTATGTCCAGGGAAGTTTTTTTAATCCAGGTAAGGATTACCAAGGCACCAGTGGGGTGCTTGACCCAGTGGGGCTCTGGAAAGCAGGATAAGAGCATCACCACCATTTCTGAGCTCACAGGTCTGTGGCTGCAATTAGGAACTTGTCACTGTCTTACTGAACCACTCAGAGTCATCCCTCTAACAGACTATGGGATATAATAATGCAAGACTGCAAAAGCACAGGTTAAAAATGGAAGCTTGTATCTTCAAAAATAGTAAGAAAAATAGCAGTGATGTTCATAAAAATCAGGTTTGTGAAGGTGCTTAGAGGTCAGGCATCCTCTGCTCCATTCTGAGATCTTTAGGAAGCATTTTTTAATTTAAATACAGTAGAGGGCTTTGGGTGCTATCATCACATATGGAGAGAATAGGCTTTGTTGTGTGGTGTTCTGACAGGTTAATCAGAAGAGTACGTTTTAAAGGATGGTGGAAGCACAAGGGTGTATGTTCTTATGTATTTGTAGATGCTCAACATGTTGAATAACCTCAACTCTAGGCAACTTTAATTTGTCCTTATATGCAACTAAAACGTTGCCAGATCCAGACTGCCTCATAAATCCAAGGAAAATCTCATAAAAGCAGCTGACATATCTCTAGTCAGATGTGAAACGCTGATAATGCCTTCACACGGAAAGAATAAAACGCCACATTGATTTACATCACCAACTTCAGCATCTCTCAGACAGGGAGTGTGTTCTAGAGTAGTCATTAATTAACTCATTAGCATTCTGTTGAAGACAGCAGTTAATTACCCAGAGCAGCTGTCCCTTACTTCAAATGTAAATGTTCTGAAGGGGGAAGTAAGTTTTGCTATAGAAAGAAACAAAACAAACTGCAGCCACATTCTGTGCTACTTACAGTCATGGTTGAGGAAAGGATCCTGGCTATTGGATTAGAAGGGGTACATGTATTACTGAGAAATCTGAAAACTGGTTATCTATTAATGGGGAAATTGACTTGTCCATTCTTTTCTAGCAGCTGGGTTCTCTGAGGTAGCAGAATGGGTGAGAATGGCACGCAGGGCTCAGATCTGAGGGATGTTTTGATGTCTCAGAGAAACGTCTTTTTTTTTTTCCTCCGAATTAAAATCTATTAGTAAGCACAGTTTATCTGGCTCACTGGTAAGTTGATAAGGAATGGTGTAGATAAAGGGGGAGAGAAAAATAAAGATTGCAAGTATTTTTGCAAAACAAAGATTTCAAGAAAAACTTAGTAATGTTTTTAAAGAGCAAGGAATAAATCTGTATGGGGTATCAGAAGTATATGGTCACAATTTCTTCTGTCATATCTGAGGTCTTTCATCTCTCCCTCAGCTTTAGTCAAAACTCGTTGACAAAACTGCATGTACTGTATTTATTTTTATAGCATAAACACAGATGGCAGAACCACCATTCTATAAGAACCAGTGTGTATCAGCAATACCACAGATGGTGTCAAACTGCTGTTACCAAATGTTAGCACTCTTACAGTAGATTTTTCTCAAATATTACATAAAATTTGATAACTAGACATCAAAAAAATCATAAGCTTCTATAATGATGATTTTTGGCACTGATGAAATGAAGCACCTGAACAGGTGCTTCACTTTAAGCATGTGCTTAAGCTCAGCAGAAGTCAGTGGCACCACAGTGAAACAGATATTTAATAGTGTTGAATTCAACCACTATGAGTAATAAATATCCAATTAATTGCTTTTATGAACTGTACCCTTAATAACTAACATTCTTTGGGTATATGTGTACCTGTGAGCATCCTGCCCTTACTTGTAACATTGAGCAGGAAATGGTGCTGGGATGTACTTTGGTAATGGCTACTTGAGATGCAATGTGTGTATTCTCTCTGGAGAGTACAGACAACACATAAGCAGCAGTGTTGCCTGGGGACAGCAGGAACCCAGCTGGTGTGCTGGGATGCACTGAGAGCAGTGCAAGCTGTGCAGATCACACTCAGTGGTGCTTGGTGTGGGTTTCCGAAGTGCAGAGCCTCACCTCCAGCTATGTCCAAGGGTCCGTTCTTTTTCCGAAGCTCAATGACAGCTTCCACAAACTCCTTGCCACCTTTCTTTTCCAAAGTGCTCCCTGAACAGAGAATTGTTATTTTACTCCTCTGATGTCAGGTTCCCACAGCAGACAAGACTTAACATTATTTGCAATAACATTATTCTAGGTATTTCTGCCCAAACGTTTTCAATTTTTTTGGGGACTGCAAAGTAAGATCTAAACCTTTTGGGACTTCAGTATTAGCTATTTGTTAAAAACAACAATAACAAAAAGAGGAGGAAAAAAAAGCAACAACAAGACAACCCTAAGAACCCAAAAACCTTATGTCTGTATCCCTTGCTAACATCCTCAGACTGATTTTAATGTCAAAACATCTGACATGGCATCCTTATCTCCTTCCTTATCATGAGCATCCATCAACGAGAAATGCTGTGGAAGAATGTGCTAGCTCAAGAGTGACTGAAGTTTCATAATACCTTCCCCTAAGATTCATTTCCCCTCTCTCTTATAAATGTTTTTAAAGAGCCATTTGCCACAATAAGAATTTGAAACTCACCTGATCTTGGTCCCTGACCCCAACAGGTGGCACCAGGAATGAAACAGTCTCGTGAGTGCAGCGGGCTGCTTTACTTGGTAACTGCCCAGCTTGTTGAGCCACCTTTAACCAAGAGGAAGAGCCTCAGAAATAAGGAGCATCTCTAAGGAACATATTCCTCCAATGAACTTCTCTGACTACAGCTAAGGAGCTGGACAAAGTCATTTTGGGAGGAGAAGAGCTGTGCAGTGTTTCAAGGTAACCAAAAGGTATGCTTTTACCAAAGGCAGTCCATCACTAAATGGTTTAGATCTTATTTTGCAGCTCTAGTTTCAGGTATTTATATATAGATTAAAAAAACAAACACAAAAAACCAAACAGCCCAATAAAGCATTTTCCTAACTACATAAGCATCCCAAACAATTTTGCACTGTGCATATTAATTATTAAGGTAGATAAGTAAAAAGCAATGGTATTATAAAGGCCTCTGATTTCACATATTACTTCAGAAACTGATTTCCAAAAACGCAGAACAAGGATCTCTAAAGATCGAGGCATTTATTTAGTGAAGCCCCTTACTTTCACTGATGAAGAAAGAAAAAACTTGTTTTCTGATGGAAGTGCACATACTGTATGCTCAAGGAAGCAGAGCCCCTCCTCCAAGGTTCAGTTTAATAATAAGAATCACAGCTCCAAGAGCTGAGAGGACTGCCAGATGCTTTTGTTTTGATGCCATCGATTGCTAAATTTCTTCCAAAACGAATATTAAAAGCAACAATGCATTTGTCTGTTCATTTAAAAGCTGACCGTGTGACCCTGCCTCTATCTTGCTATTGGGGTACAAAAGCTGAGGATAATTTTAAAATGTATGTCTCAACTTTTGCTTTCTTAATAATTCAGAATTGCATGATCTGAGTGTGTAAGTCAGAGCGTAATTTGCTCCCTGTATTCAATTAAGCTTTTTTTATGCAAATATTTTGGACTAAGTTTATATGGACAAACTCCACACTAAGATTTTACTGAAACTCAGTTATCTGTGCAAGTGAGTACAAAGCACCATCCAGCAAATCTCTTAGATAAGGCAGCAGTGTCTTCTCTGTAGCAGCAAGGTGTCCTAGGAGATCTGGCTATGAAGAGAGATGTGCCCAGGACTGAGGGCTCAGAGGAGCACTGCCTTTACAGCAGCCCTGGCTGAACCTATTTACCTGATATGGCTGACACGAGGGATCTGTAAAATCACTCTGGTAAGGAAGGGATAGGGAGGGCAAGGAACAGTTTTCCATTCTACTTATATTCTTGTTGTATGTATCTCTGTATCCCTCCTGCTCAGATTTGTGTATATATTCTAGTTATGTTCCCCTTGAGTCTGTGAACTCAGATCAGTCTTCAAACTCATGACACTGATAATCCTTAGGTTTTCTTGTTTCAAGGGGAAACATAATTAAGCCTTGAACAGAACCTAAGAACAGAGAAGATCTATTAACTAGGTCATCTCTTTGCCATTGCAAAGCTGTTGTACGTTCAATGGAATTTAGCCTAGTTTTGTCTTAATTCAATCTAAAAGGATCAGCTTTTTCCCTTCTACGGGGAATTAATTTATAATTAAAAGCAATGAACGACTGTCAGTTTATTTCACTGAGCTCTCACAGATACGGTTGAAGGAAGAACATATGCAGTATCAGTGATGTTTTCTGCATTTACTTCTCAGTTACATTCTTCTTCCGATTAATAGTGAGGATTTACACTGAAATTATCTTTCATTTATACTGAAATTCTATTTCAGAACTAAGTCGTCAATTGGAAAGGACACACTGCATTTAATCATTTTCCACTACATTAGCAAGTTTCTTGATGGAAGTCTTGCTTCACAGCTTCAAGGTTAGTGGCTTATTTGCTCGCAGGCATAAATATGTGTCACTCCCATGAGAATAAGGTCATTATCTCATGCTTTCGAAGCAGGCATTGGTATCAGTGTTGAAAACAGCGTTAGCAGAAATTTAGGCTCTAAAATTCTCAGCGTAAGCCCCCAGTACACTTACATTGTTAGGGAAAAAAATAATAATAAAAAAATAATAAAAAAATAAATTTAGATGGGTAAAAGTTAATCACTGGAAGCTAGGCATTTGTGCACTTCTATTCTTTCTTACAGCAGTCAGAGGCAACAGGAACCTACGCTAAGGTATGAGCAGTGCAGCTCTGAGAGAGAATTTTCTTTGTAGAATAGCTTCTTTAGCATTTCTCTGCCAAAGGGCAGGAGACAAGCACCTCGTCTAAATGAGCCTGACGGACTTTAGAAGCGTGTTCTTCAGACAGAGGGAATTACGACACTTTTCATGTCTCTGCATAATGTTTAGCCAGCCAAGTCACAGCTGTTCCCGCTCTAACAGGCCATCCAGGGCTGCCCTCTTCTGTGCCTTACTCAGAACGTAGCTCCTTGGGAGACAATGGGTGTTGCAAGGCTTGCCCTTCTGCAGGGAGATAAGTGCCCTCCGTGAGGGGAGACGATGAGGCCAAGAGATGTAAGAGGCTGGGATCATGCAGTTGAGTTATATGTTTAAGTATGGTGTCATCACCCCAATCAGCAACTTCCATATTCAGCCCAATTCTGATTTTTGCCTTCTCAAATCACTAAGTCAGATCAGCTAAATCGTGGCCACCTGTTTGTAACATCCTTCGGAGTATTAAATAGAGGCATAACCAAGATAGGGGTTACTTGGGGCAAACCAGAGAGAACAATTTAAGAAGTCTATAATGTTGTATATAATACCTTAGCTTATCAGTGTAGCTTTGATGACTAACTGTAAGAAAAACGTGTCTTGTGTCTCTATCCACATGCCAGTGCAACAACCAAGCACTGAGCTGGACTGCAAGGTAATTGGTCCACGAGTTAAAGCATGAAAGAACAAAACAATCTTAAGAGTGCTCAGAAAATACAAGGTGGCCTAGATCCAGCGTGTCAGATGTGAACATCTGAAACTTGGCATGGAGAGAGCGTACTGGAACCGGCCAGAAATCTAAAGATCAAGGGACAAACTGTATCCCATGTCATACAATGTTGTAGTTCATTGTCCTTGGTCACATGCCTGTATTGCACATATGCTGTTCTTGCACTTCAAATTTTGGCAGTGCGTTTTGGAAATCTGATTTGGTGATTAAAAATCACAAGTGCCTACTGAGTTTGCAACAACTCGTTTCTTTTTATTATCAGTCAGGACTGCTGGAAGTGAGAAATAAATGCAAATCTGCATAGCTACAACAAGCTTGTGGCTGCTGATTGACCATGCACACACATACAAACTCCGCAGCACTGAACTTTCCATTACCTACTTCACCACCGGTGTAGAAGTCAGAGTTTGTCGGGTGAACGACAGCATCACTGTCGATCGAGGCAATGTCAGCCTGTACAACTTGCAACTACAACAGGTAAACAGATGTATATCAACCACGTTGGACAGAGACCCAGCACAGGCTCTACATTTACACATGTACCAACGTCCATTATTTTCCTACCTTCACATCTCCAAACCTTGCGCCAAAGGAGTATGCTGAGTTGTGTGTGCAGGTGTGTGTAGAGAAAGGGGTGTAGGGAACAGGAGGAGGGATATTGAGTATGACATGATCAAATAAATGTTAAGATGACAAGTCAGAGCAATCACACGAGATCATTTCCAACGTTTTAAGATCAGCTAAAACCCCATTTCACTTTGCAGAATCCTAGAACAACTAGATCCCCACAGAGCATGACACTAAAATATGGAATCTGTTTAAAAAAAGAAATTCATGATCGTCAAGCCAAACAAAATAACTAGTTTCTCCATTTTGTCAGCATCAGTAAGCTGACAGGAACTTCTCTTCACGTGCATAGCAAGTCATTACTTGGTTTCTAAAAAAGACAGTTTCCTTCATATGGAGGAAACAATGTGTTGCAGGATTTTACTGAAACTGATTTAAAATGTGTGAATGATTGAGTGTATATTTTAAAGGTAAGGCGTATTTTCTATCATGTGTTGTAAAGGATGAGGCAGGTGTAAAAACACACACGCATCTGAGGAAGATTGATTTTTAAAATGACCCTTCTTAATTCTTTTTCTTGTTAAATTACGTACACACGTTCCCACAGGAAATACAGCAGCAGAATTATGGGTTGCATTCCATTAAGGAAGTTTGAAAACAACGACAGCAGTGGACGTAACCAAAAAGCAGTGGAAGGCAGTACGTAATGTGTGACAGTTAATTTTTCTTTTATGCTTGCTGAAGAACAGACAGTTGATGAATCTGGAACAGGAAGAGGTTTAAATGTGATACAACATCAATGATAGTATCTGCAAGTTCAGCACTGGTATACTATCAGTTTTTGTTTTCAGCTGAACGTGATCGTGACAGGGAATAATTTAAATATAATTGAAGCAAATTATTTGTCCAAATCACACATGAAATCAAGATACAGAAAAATTTGGGTATAGTTGATTACTTAATCGTTCCTCTTTAAAAAATGTTATGCCTGCTCCGAGCATCAGAAACAAGTAACATTAGAGATTGCAGTCAGAATGGAGAAACTGCTTATTTTGAAAGCAACCTGACAAAAAAAAGTATTTTAGTCCTCAAAGAAGCCACATAAAAACCCCCCAAAATAGCTAACAGTCACATATGATCATTATGGAAAAGAATTTAAATAATTGTTTTTAACTGAATTCAACTTGAAGACTAGCAATAGCTGCAAGCTTTCAAATTTGGTGAGAATGTCTTTTGAATACAGTTCTTCAACAAAAGAGAACATGGAAGATTTGAATTTTGGCTCTTATTTACTGAATGAAGCCCTAGAGAGTAATTCTGGGTTCCATAATTTCCATGTGACCATTAGTTGTGTCAACCCATGCCCCATTTACCTAGGTCATCTTTAAGGTCAATGTCAGCATTGGTAGGATTGATAATGGCCTCCACCTCGAAGCCGGCTAAATTACTGATTTCACTGTGAATAAGGTTCAGCTGAAAAGAAAAGCATGAGGTGGGAAATAACAGGACAGCTGGGAAATCACAGAGAAGCTGCAGAAAAGTGAGCTTTGCAACACAGATGGAGATAGCATCACTGCAAACAAATATGCAAAATAAAAGGCAAGTCATAAAGGAGGGCTGTTATCCAATTAAAAAATTAAAAAAAAAAAAATAATCAAACCCAAGACTCAAACATTCTTAACCCTGGGAGGAAATGAATGTCTAGCAAGGCTCTGCCTTAGCTGTATGCTGACTTCTATTTGAGATGCTTATTTCAGCACTGTAAAAAAAGGTATTTGTCTTTTCTCGGAGGACAAATGAAGGACACCCCAATAACTTCTTATGCTCCCATTGCAGGGATGTGTCAGGGTTGTTCAGCACTGAACCTGGATAAAAGACACAGCTTCTCCTTACTGAAGCCAGTGAACTTGAGCATGTCTTTACTAAAGCAGGCACTTGTTTTCTACTTGTTTCCACTCTGCAGAAAAGCTACAGTTCTTTTTCCTTTCCATGCTACTGTCACTATCTTCTGTACTGCAGTCACTTTGCTTTTTGCACACACAGTTCTGCTGGTGTCACAAATGAGTGGTCAAGGACTGTAAGCAGGCACTGTTATGGGCTTATCACTTCTAGGGAGATGTGAAAAAGGATAACTACATCATAAATTATGCTCACATCTTCAGCTTTTAAGACAATTGTTTCACCAGCTAATTGGGGAACATGGAGAGAGAAAGTTCTCATTCATTTATGCAAGCCTCAAAGCCAACTGAAATTAAGAGAGGCTCTCCTTCTAACTTAAGCCCACATATTCAACAAATGAAATGTAACGTATACATTCAAACATGGCACTTAATCTCATCAAAAACTGAATTTCATCTCCTGGTTTGTAACACACATTCTGTAAACTTAACACTTTACGTCTTCTCCATGTGTATGTGATTTTATTAACAGGGAACACGAATCAGTTCACGAAACCATTACAAATGAATGGGTCATTTAAGGAGGCCAACACTCATCCATTTAAGTTTTATGAAAAAAATATTTCCATTTCATTCATGTGATTACATGAATTGACCTTCTTTCTCTTTGTAGAAGTCTGCAATTTCATATCATTTGCATACATTCCTTGAGTAAACTTATGCTCCCCCAAAATAGGGTGATTCTGGCTGAAAATGAGTTTAATTCAGCCCCGTTTTAAGTATGGGTCTGTCTGGGAGTTTGTAATAAAAATCTAAGCAAGCTTGCTTTCCAAATAGCTCAGAGTCGTTTAATACTTCACACCTGGTGTGTTATTCATACCGGAGTTTGAGTCTTGAGTTTGACTACAAGCAACTGCTGTTTAAAAAATAAAAAAAATAAAAGAAGTCAAATAAAACCAAACCAAAATATTAAATAAACTATGAATTTTGAAATAATAATAATAAAAAAATATCCAAAACCAAAATACATGCACACGCCAAAAGACTGTTTTGTGGAGACTTCAGGATGTTCCTAAGCACATTTCATTCATTTTATAGGTGAATCTTTTTGATCCCTACTCGAGTTCTAGGTTTATCAGCTGCATAGAGCGTTGGTTTCAGACCTTAAACTATCTCTGCACCTACTTACAGAAGGGGTTTACATAGCAACCAGCTGCTAATTAAAGTTTCTAGTTAACAGGGACAACGAAATACTTAAAAAGCTGCCCATTACTGATGACTTGTGTTGGTAGCTAAGTAGTATTTGTTAAACTCTGCACATAGTGCTCTGTTAGCTGATCGTCAAGCATTACAGCAGAAATCAGAGTCTTCCCATAGAGCTCAGTAGAGCAATTGCTCAACCTTACTACTCAGCAGTATGAAGCATTTATTTTGGACAGAAGAAATGAACCCCTATAGGGCCACTCTTAAAAAAAACCACACAGGACAACATGCACATCCATGTGCAGCCTTTGAATTATTGGAAGTTTTCCCAGGATGAGTTCCATACTGTGAAGTGAAAGAGTATTTTTCTAAAAGCCTGAACTCTAAAGCTCAGGCCTGATATGTTTGCACTGTAGCTCACTTTTCCAGTAAGAAAACGCAGAACAGAAATACAAGACTAATTAAACAGCTATGATCAATAGGAATGTTTTTACTTTCAAACTGAACAGCTCAAAACGTTTTAATGCATGAAGCTTTTTTGCCATCTGTGTAAGGAGTGTATTTGTATCTCCAGTCCATAAATGAGGACAGCAACACAGTGTTATGGGGTGATTTCACCGTATCTCTGAATCAGCCAAATCCAGAAGGTGGGAGTTGTATATCCCAGGCCTTGACCTGAACCACCTAAATGCACTGTGCTCCCGACCCCACAGAGGCCAGAAGCTTTTCCCTTCCTCAAAATGCAGGTTGGAAGTGAGGCTATGCTGAATGGAAGAAAGGTCATCCTGCATCCAGGCAGTCACCTTTTGTTCTCACACACTCCTAAAATAAGTAAGATGTGTGAGCCTAAGGAATGGAAGCACAGCACTGTTATCTAGAACAGCTACTAAAGAAAATCCTGTCATCGTTACGTTTATGAATATCACGTGGCACTAATTTAAGGCATTTTGAAATCAGTATTATCTTTTTAAACAGCAATTGCATGGAAGTGGCTATGTAGAAGCATTTAATTGTTTTGAAGTTGCTCCTGTTTTTAAAGATAGTTGTTATATTTCATTTTTAAGTTTCCAAAACAAAAAACAATTATCTGAGATATCCATGTCATAAATAACTGTAGACCCTCACCACTGTCAATGAGATCCCAGTCTGCAAGACCTGGCCCAGCCCAAGTTTAGGGGACAGGGAGCACTGAAGTCCCTCTGATTCCATGGTGGAATATTTTATCTTTGACTTTTTTCTTTTTTTTTAAATCACAAGAAAATAAAAAATATTTTGATCATATGGAAAATGCATCTTTTGAACCTAATTTCTAGATTTAAAAATGTTTCTAGGAATAAGTATAACAGGGATGTCTTAGTACCTCTGATCACCACAGGGCAAAGTTTTTTGTTTTCTAGACTCTTTCATTCTTAACGTGAATGCTTGAACAAACTCAGGCTGGTCTAAATGTGCTACTCTGGGGATACATCAGAGCACATGAGAATCTCATTTTTAACTGACACATAACAGGATACTGAACTTGTATTTCTTGTATTTGTTAGATGTGTCCATGGTAAAAAACGCAGTGCTAACAGATGAAGAACTGGTGTGAGGATGGATACAAAGCACCAGGAACCTCTCCAGGGGGCTGCACTCACAAGAGAGAATGAGAAAGCCAGAAGTCCATTTCCCATACAAAGGTACTAGCTGGAAAGCTCCACTATGGACACAGGCTTTGCTCCTCACTGCTTTAAGCAGTTCTGGAGTTCACAACTCTCCTCCACCAAGCTCAGTCACAAAGCCCCATTGATTTGCAGGGCCAGTCTTGTTAGAACATGACATTACTTCTTATTTCAAGTTTCTTATGGTAATTAGAAGGAGTTCAGAGTCAGATCTAGAAGTCTCACGTACTTAGCTTTCTTCTAACAGTAATTTAGTTTGTAAGTTTTGGGTTCGAGTTTATCGCCTGCATGTCTTTAAAATAACTTTCTAAACCAACCCCTACAGGTAGTCAAAGAACAAAAAACCTAACCAAAAAGCCCCCTACCAAACTAATAATCTGGCTCTATCTGAAAATTAACAGTGGAAAACAACAAGTCTTGCAAGGAATAATGTTACTTTCACGCACGTTAAAATTAGCAAACAAACTGTGGAAGGATAAATGGAGAACAACCTCAATATGAAATAAAAATGGGTCAGAGGATACATCCCACAATGGACAATAATGGTTCATCTTTTATGACTTACAACACAATGATCTGATTACTGAATGATAGAAGAAAGATGCACTTTTACTTAATAAAATTTCGTATTGCAGACTACAGGCAGGTTTCAAGATAAAAGACCAAATTAACTTATTTGATTGTCTCTTCAAATGAATTGTCTTTTTAAACAGATGTGTTTGTATCAAACCACCCCATGCCCCAAAGCATATTCACAGGGAAAAAAAAGATCATTGACTTAGAGCTTTTCATAAAAGCATCATTCGTTATTACACAGCATTAACTTTTGTAAAAATAATAATAAAAAAGTAGAACAAACCATAAGACAGCTGCTATAAACAAATGCCTGAAATAGGTTCTGATAAAAAAATGTCAGTCCTTCACATCAGCAATGACGTGGGATGCCCTTCTGAAAAGCCATTTCATTCTTAGGATAATTTTGTCTTTGGCAAAAGCTTAGCTGTACCAATGATGCCGTCTGTGAGTAAGGCATGACAGGTCACAAGCACACAGGCTTTCTTTCTATTTGAATATTTAATTCTGTAGGCTTATTAAGACTCATTTACATGTTTTAAAATGTTCTAGAAGTTGTTTCAGAGAATTTGTGTTCAGAAGACAAAATCGCACACCCCCACACACGCAGTGGGGAAATGCCAATTGTACCTACACATTCTGGGGGAAGGGGGGGTGGTGGGAGGGGCTAATCCCTAAACAGCGCTGAAAAACAGGAATTTGTTTATAAAAATGCATAAGCATACCTTCTGGCCAAGAAACAGACTTTTTGTGGACAGGACTGTGAAACCATCTGCAGGAGTTCCCTCTGTTGTGCTGTCAGCACTGGCTGATTTGCTCACTTCTCCCTGCTTCTTCTTCCAAAAATAGAGTTAATTAGTTAACTCAAGATAAAGGGAAAAATAGTGTTTAATAACACAAAGATATACGACGTACATAAATGCTTACCAGGCAATACAATGCTAGTACCAACACTGCCATTTGGATTTTATCCTTACGTCTATAGTGGCTGATAAAAGCTGAAACAATCATAGCAAAAATGACCTCAATGTCTGCATATCTATATACTCTTTTCTTGCCTATGATTGTACACAATTTAGGGGACAAACACATCAAACATTGAAGGAAAAAATAAACTTCTAACTCTTTCTAATGATTTGTATGCAAAACTTCTGTACCTATTGATGCGTAGGCAGACGTTCACTTGAAGGCAAAATCTGGCTTGTGACAGAGTGTATTTTGTCTCTCTGTGAAGGAATGCCACCACGGGTTTCAACTGAACTTTCAGAATGCTGTTTTGAAATGTGTCTCACCCTAGAGATGGTGCAGAGAAATACATTTTCTGCCTGCCTATCAGTAAGAGCCAGGCTGAACAATCCTCTTGGTCTTGGTTAACCTGGTCACTTTCCTTTAGCTCAGTGAAACCGTGGAGGGGCGGTTTCCTCAATCGCCATTCCCTTCTTTCAGTTATATTACTGAAGCAAAGTGTTAAGTTCCAGGAGATAATTTACTTACTGAATAAAAAAGAGAATGAAGAACACTTTGAAAAGGATGCTTCATGAAGACAGTGAATTGACCGCTGCAGCTATCAACTCAGCTGGTCCCAAAAATCATTTCATATTTGCAATGGAATTACTACTTGGGATTTCCTTTATATCTTTGTTGCCTCAGCACTGCATACACTGAAGCTGAAGGCATACATGGAACACCAAGCAAGCCACCTTTCTCCTACTGCTCCTTTCCAAAGCATACAAACTAAACCTGCAGCTGAGCAGCTAAGATGTCTGACACAAGGGTATATTTGTGCTTCTAGAAGCTGTTGCCATGCTTTCCTTTACACAAATGTTTTGAAAATTACATTTTCATGGGTCCCATTTCAATTCCCCTCGAGTTTATTGTTAACTGAATACCAATATAGTGAGGAGACAATACAGTTTATTGTGTGGAAGAAAAGCAGAAACCCTCAGCAGACTTCCTGCTTTTGTAATCAAGCAGGAAAAAAAAACAACTATCCAGATTTAGGAAAATTATGAGTGCACGGTTAGTAGAAGCATTGCACTTGGAATTTCAGCTAGTAGGTGTTCTGAGAGGGAAAATCAACTTCAGCAGTTCAAAAAACAGTGGAATGATCAGAACAGTGACCAATAAGCAGTAAGAGAGACATACAGGAGGAATACAGAAGCTCTGTTCGACTCCAAAGGGAACATTTTCAAATGCACTGTCAATTTCAGGTAAAATGTGTGCACTTTTCTTCCTACTTCCATTACCTTTTGATTTACAATGGTTATTTTGCAGAAAAAACTGTCCTTGGTTACACAGAAAGACTCCCTACTCCTGCAAACTAAAACCAGAAACAGAAAAAGGCAGTTACGTGTTTTTCTTATCACATTTTGGACCTCAATCGTTCTTCCCCTCAACTCCACCTTCCTTTTGTGCTAGATTCATTGATCACTCAGAGTTAAAACACTAAGTTTGAACATGGAAGAATCTTATTTCTGATATACTAATAGGTGGATGTTTGTGGGTCCTTAGCTCAGCTAAAGAAATCACGTGTAGTCACAGCTAAAACAATTTCTCTGACGCTGCCAGAGCCTGAGCTACCTGATCCAGAACTGCACCCTACTCCAGAAGGACTATTTCATCCTGTCTGGATTTCAGCAGAGCAACTAGAGCAAGAGGAGCCTTACATTAACCTGGAACAAAGAGATGAATCCAGAAACCGCAGAAAAACTCAACATCTGAGAACAGGACTGCCATGTTAATGGCTGCCGACATTATTACAAGGCAGGTGACCTAAAGCACTGCTTTTCTTCAACATTTACAACTTCAGAATACACTTGAACAAAGTCCAACCCAGTTTACTCTGTCTAACGCAATGCAGACACTCGTGCTATCTCAGCAAAGTGATCCCTACAGTTGCTATGTGGGATCCCATTTTCTCACCAGTACCCTGTACACCCTCTTCTGCCTCCAGCAGTGCTCACCCAACAACCTGACTAGGAGTAAAGCACTCATGACTTGCCTGCCTCTCCTGCAGGCCTGTGCCACTTCTTCCACCTACCCCAGCAACTGGGCAGTGCTCTTCCCACAGCATTTGCTTGTGCTTCTACTGAAATCACTATTTTTAACCACACACTAAACTTCTCTAGGTGGTGCTCCCTACAGCTTGTTTGGCTTTAAAATAAATGGATTACTCTACCTTGGATTTCCTTGCCCCTTTCTTGCCGCCCGTTTTCTTTGTTACAGTTTTTTTCTGTGATGGAGACTTTGCCTTCTTTGCTGGAGGTGGAGTGATGATGGCTTCCAGTTTTCCTTTTGAGCCCCGCTTCTTGGCCAGCAGCTCTGGGTGAATATTGGGCAGCACTCCACCACTGGCTATGGTGACTCCTTTCAATAGCTAATAAGAAAAATAGAAGTTCCAGGTGAGAAATGCCAGCATTTACACACCAATCAATAGAAAATGGCATTTTCTGCAAACTTCATACACTGCCTTGAGTTTTAACTGATTCTTGTATGTTTCTCAGCGTCTATCTTGAAGAAGATGACACGAAGCATATGAAACATCTGAAATAAAGTTAATCATATGCTGAGGTGTAACTGTAAAGGGAATTTGTATTCCTCTTGCATATATGCTGTTACTGTGAATATCACTTGAGCTCACACAAGGGCTGTTTCTTCATTAAGCCGTGAAGCCATGCAATGAAGACTGCTGCCCAGCTACCAGGAAACAGGCTGCCCTGCACTGTCCTCATGTCTGCAGCTGGAAATGCTCTGTTTTTGGAGGAATGGGACCACAAAGTCCACAGTGCAGGACTGCAATGTGTACCACACACTATGTGACACAACACATGTCTCCATTGCTGAATTTCCTTCAGCAGACATTTTTTAAACAGAAATAATTTCGTAGAAAAAGAAACTTCAAACGGAGGGGAACATTTATACAGATCTCTATACCTGGAAGTCTTTCTTCAAAAAAATCTTTATGTAGTTGAAGAAAAGCAGATCAATACTCAAAAGTGTGCAGTTCATTCAAGCCTTTAAAAGCAGAGGTGAAATAAATCATGGTCTGTACTTAAAACCACTTCAAACCATTTATTTTTTTTCTAACATGTTACTGGGAGTAATTCATTATTAGGAAAGATAGAAACAGTGATATCAAAGTAGGTATTCTCACCTTTAGATCCATGTTTACTGCTCCCCAACCACAACCCAGTGAGGCTCTGGGCTTACAAAAGGAGGATGAATGAAAAGTATTATCTACTTCCACACAAAAACAGAAGGAGAATAATTTGTTTTTCCTGTTCTATCATGATACACCGGGTTGGAACAATATCTTAGACATCATTTTACAGCACCTCAGAAAAAAGGGACAGGAATTCTCCAGCTGACATCACAACGCTGTCATAACAATGCCCAATTTTTACTTTTTGGCTAAATCAGACGTTGAAATCTGTAAAGGACACAGACTTGCAAGAGTTCCAGAGCTCTTAATTCTGTGGTTGCCAAGACAGACTTCAATGGGAACAGAATAGGTCTCATGGAGTCCTAATCTGGTTAAGGGGGAAGACAAAAAAACAAACAAACAGAAAAGCCCTCTGAGAGTTTATGATAATATTCTAGTCTTCAACAGAAGTGGCTGTAGCAGTGCAAGCCAATGTCACACTGCATCTCCCTTGTATTTTCACGCATTATAAGTACCCTGAAATACATAATTAAGCTGAGTGCTCTTGTTAGGTACACAGCCAATATGCTAGCGAGGGAATGGGCTGTTTCCTGGTGGGCTGTTCAACAAGCAGAGGTCTTGAATTACAGTTCAGCTATATGGAAAGACAATTTTAAAATCCCTGAAGGAAATCCTTGCCCTCACACAGTGGGGTTTTTTCTTACCTGATTTAATTCCTCATCATTTGCTACAGCCAACAGGATGTGTCTAGGAGTGACTCGACCCTTCTTGTTGTCCCTTGCTGCATTTCCAGCCAGTTCCAGAATTTCCGCTGGGGAAAAAAAAAGTAAACCCCTTTTAATTGCACTGTGATTTTTCTTAATGACCACAATGTGTTATTTAGCATCCATGAAATATACATATGATAGAATGTTATTCCTGACTGCTCTGAAATGCCCTCGATGAAACAGCTAAGCCTAAATTTATTGTTTGCCTTCCTAGGTGCAGTCACAGGAGGCAGAATGCACACTTGAAGACCTGTGGTCTAAACTGTCTTTACTTTGTTGTCCTTCTTGAGTTCTTGACTTTTCTGTGTTCTTCTCAGGTTCACTGTGTGTTTACTTCCCCTGATTCCCTCTTCTACAAAGTGGCAGAGGACTAGACATACAAAAGCTAGGTTTTTCTAAAACCTGTCACAAATATGAACTCCGGTTCGCATCACTTCCACATTTTTAATTACTAGAGAAGCTGCTATTCTCAATTTCTTATTTGTAACATTATGGAAGCATGTAAGCACACATCCAAGTTAGGATACTGAGAATACGAACTACTCAGGTGCTACACTTAATGACTTTTTTGTCTCTTTAACTAGTTAGTCAGAAAGGTACCTGATAAATCATGTTTGCTTGCTCCTAGTAGATCAACCTCTTAAAAGAAATTTCCAGTCCTGACCAATTACACTTAACAGCTGTGCATACGATGACTTTTATTGGAATTAGGAAAGATTAACTTGTTCTCCTGTAAGGATCTAAGAAGTGCAGGGCTGAAGCCTTTCCTGCTGACCTATCTGTCTTCAACTCAACAAGCCTTAGGCAAAGAACATCACTAATTAAAACAAAGTCTGGGGAACCATAAAAAAAAAGACAGCATTCGTTTGTTTGACTTTGCAGTTATAAGCTATGGCTCTCTTCATTATCCATAAACTTCCATCTCCCTCTGCACAGACTGTGTTTCACCACTGCTTTTGGTATATGCTACCTTCTCTGGAACCCGGAAGTGTTTGGAGGTAAAAGTAAAGAAAAAAGAAAATGAAAATGTCTTTTATACGCCTAGAACATGGCAATACATTAAATTTTAACATCGGAACTTCTGTATGAGAGCACTTTCATATTTAATAAGCAACTACACCATGAAAGCCCTGCCATAAGTTTGTTCTAGAGGCAAAAAGAAGTGAATTAAGATTATAATTTTAAAACAAAAAAAAAACAAAATCAAAGGTCACGTGACCACGTGCCTTTACTGTAGCACACAGCAGATCTTGAGCAATACTATGTAGCACAGACTAAGGCTTTTCATTAGACAGAACTTAACATGACTCTCCAGTTATTTTTCATCAGAAGTCCCATAATAAGCTAACTATGACATCTACTGGAAAACTCACTGCTGCTTCTGGATGTTCTACAATGAATTCTCATCAAGGACTTTGGTGGACTGTTTTTGTGTTCCTTAAAGTGGTAATTTACTTTATTATAGGGCAAGACAGAATACAAAGTCTATGGCCCAGAAAGTAACACTTATAACACCTCACGCTGACAACAATTAATTTATTTTTAAAGCAGGATTAGCAGGGTAAGGTCAACCTGACTATGCTTTCCACACCTCCAAAGAAGAGAATTAAGCCAGCATAATCCTTTCCACATACTCCTCATAAGCCACAGCTCAGACATTTGAGGTTTAGCCCTCGTCCTCTGCAGCACACAGCTGCCCGTTGTGACAGAGGACCTGTATCACATTCCAAAGGGCAAGCTGTGCTCTCACGTACACCCCACGCATTCCCACTGACCTCAGTGAGATTCTGTGTCACTGCAATGCCACCATCTCTACCTCCACAGAGCAGGAATCATTTTGTTTGTCTCTCAGAGTTTACTACTGGCTGAAAAGCACGGGAAGGAGCAGCTACAAACAGCAGACTGCTTTTTGGTTTGCCTCTGCTTCCCCCACCTCCACTTCCTTACTGTGTCAGGCACTGCTGAACAGTTGGGCCGTGTTATTCTCTGCAGCCCATCGGCATAACTATGCAGGCAGGTCATTTTGTAACTAAAGAGTCTAAGAAAGTGTTATGCCTGTAAAGCACAGAGGAATGTTTTATTTGTTCCTCGTAAAACTAAAATGTCTGCCCTGCACAGTGGAGAACTGTTCATGCAAGTGCTAAGCCCTCTTCCTTGGACAGGAAACTCATTTTGAAATTACAGTTTTCTAATGGTCCTTTAGGGAAGTTGAGGTACCCCACTTCCTTTTTGGGAACAGAACGCTTTGCACTGCTGCTGAGGACCACAAAAGAGGAGCTCAGGGAGAGGCATAGGAGGAGGATGGCACAGAGGGTATGGAGGATGGCTTTTTTTCTTTTGACCTTCTCTCAGCTCCAGCCATAAGTGGGCATTGCTATTGCATGCAGAGAGCCTACGGCACAGGGAGCTGCACAACTCTGCTGTGCTTACAAGGCCGGACAGAGGGGGACCCTCAAAGGGCTTGGGGCCAATACAGGCAACAATTTTTTTTTTATTTACCACTGATAGAGACAAACCCAACCCAAACCCGTCCGATCAGAGCCTTATATATGCTGGAAATGGAGAATTCTTGGATCAGGATGGGATCTGAACTACATGGCTGTTTTCTGCTTGCAGCCAACTTTCCTTTCATACTTGTTTTATCCTACTTTGACTCTACAGATTTAAATGGTATTTCATCCATGTTTTAATCTAGTCTTAAATGAGATAAAAATCCAGCTTTGTCAGTAAGGAAGCCGATTCACATCTCCAGAACAACCTCTCTGAATTTAGGCACGTGGCTGAAAGAGCAGTAGGTGGGAAAAGGTATTTAAAACTATGGTTCAATTCGAATTCTGCAGTCAGAATGCTGGAAGCACCCAAAGAAGAGCTTCATGGTGAGTCACTGAAGGGTTCTGCTTCATTAAAGGTAATATTCTAAGGGTGTGCAGCATCCCTGGGCAGAGAGCACCATTAAGCTGGAACACGGGCAACCAAATGGAGGGTCTAATGCACAGATACATACATTTCTTTTTAAAATGCTGTAGCAGGTTGAATGATTTAATTATATCTAAACTTGGCATTTATGAACACAAAGCAATCTAAGCCTGCCTGAATATGTGAACAAGTAAATAAATATCGATCATCTACAAGAATTCTCATCAAATGGATGTTCAAGAACATCCATGCAATGCAAACAGAATCAAGATGTATAGTTTTGCTTTGGCTGAGGTAAAATGAATAAAGTCCTAAGAGCTTCCATATCACGACTCACTAAGCACATATACAGGCAGAAAAACAAAGCAAGATCACCTCACAGAACGGAGGGCTCACAGAAGCAATGCAGGTAGGTTGCATAATGTCTGCTCCACTCCTGTCATATATTTACTCAAGGTATTTCCACCCTAGAGAATAATTATACCACCACCACTCAGGCAAAAGGCAACTATGAGACATACTTCATAGAAGGGGGTTTTCTAAATGTGTTTTTTTGAACATGAGGAAAATACACAAGTTGTTCATCATGACTAGCTTTCAAAGATATAATTCTTTGATTTTCATAAATTGAAATCTAGGTTACTAAGAGATGCTATTCATCATTGGCTTATGAATGACTTTTCCTGTGGTTTTAAATGCATTTCAAACAACAATAATAAATAATTAAAAAAACAGCAGAACAACACACATTACTGCAAATGTATAGAAAAAATTCCAGTAAAAACTGGCAGAAAGCAAATAATTAGGAAAGAAAAAACTCAATAGGAAAGCCATGCCTGCATGTGATATACTGACGTATGAACAACTTCCCTGTAGCAATGGATGTGATAGGATTCAAACTACAGCACAAACACATTTGTTTGATTCAAAATACACAGTTTAAAGTGAATGCTTGAAGTGGGAAGAAAGTTTTAAGTTGGCAAATTCTTTCTTAACTTCAGTTTGATTCTTATTTATACCAAGTGAAAAAAATCCTTTGCAATGTTTGGAACTCAGCAAATGGATATTGGTAATGAAAACAGGTCTGAGCCTGTTCTCAGCATTCAAACAAAAGCACCAGGACTTTTTATTCTTTTTTTTTTTTTAATTTTACCCCCTCCTGAGGTTTCTGAAGTTCAGTTAAACATTTTAAAAGGAGAAAAGAAAACAGGCTGTATATCTCTGTCCTTAAGCCTGAGATAAGACCACAGGAAAAGCTGTTCTCAAGGCACTTCCTACTCAAACACTATCAAAAATTGTTAGAAGTCACTACAGAAACCTCATCCTGGAGCAACTTTCCAAAGCAAGTTCCTCATCCTTCGCTTGTGGACATCTCTCTGCTCTGATCATCTCTTGGACATCGTACAAAGTTCCCACTTTCATTATTTGCATTTATTTCATAGTGATACTGCTGCTCATTGAGTACTGTGGCTTTGGTATTTCGTAACACTTGCAAATTTTGAAACAAGAACTCAACAGTGAGGTTAGAATAAAACAAATCACTACTGGACCTAATCAAATCAGGCACAGTAGTAACTATAGACCTGGATAGAAACAAAATTAAATGCACGTTACTCCCATTCCTACACAATGCACCAGTTCATTTACCCTAGCAAAGTATTACCAGTCATCATTGACTAAAACTCCTTTAAAGCTTAAATGACAAAGCCTTTAGCATGCTTAGCATGCATTCAGGCTGTCATGCTTTCTAAATGTAAATACTCAATTTAATCTGGTCTGAGTTCATCCCAAAAATGTTTTTTGGGTTCCTTTTTTTTTTGTTTTTGTTTATGTCTCGAGCTTAAAATCCCTGCCGTTGCATTGAATCCCTTTGTCTGCCTTCTCTTCAGGGAGATGAAATCATCGCTTTGAAAATTAAACTCTTAACAACTAACAGGTGATGTGTTGACATAAAGCCAACTTCCGAACGCTGGAGCTCCAACAAGGAACTTTTTCCAAAAAAAGAAAAAAAAAAAGTTTTGAAGCCTCTCCTCACAAAAAAAATAAATAAATAAATTTGAGAACAATATCCAGAAATTGAAGAAAAATGAATGCTGACACAATTCCATTGAGAAAAAATGTATTTGCTACAGAGCCAGCTATATGACAAGGAGTCTGTTCATTGTACATTAAATTAATCAACCTTCCATCAGTGTTTTATTGACTTCAGAATCATTTTTCATGATTCCGGAAGGTTTTAACCCAATCAACCCCAATCAACAAAGATTGTTAAGAGCTTCCTGCATTCTTCTCTCTGTGTATTCCACCCAATCCCCCCGGAATCCGCAGTCCCAACACTGGAGGCAGAATCATTTAACAACACTTTCCCTCCTATGCATTCCAGTAAAACAGTTCTGAGCCCTGGTTCAAAGTCATGGAAATTCGATGCAGTGAAAATCAATTCAAGATATTTTATTGCTATGAACAAGCTTTGGTGAAACCTCAACTCTCAGCAGGGCAATCATTCTCTTAGGATGCGATAAAAAACCTTCAGGCTTCAGTCTCTGAGCTGTATCAAAACTAGGCCCCTTAAAGGAGAAACTGTGAACTCTGCCAAGTTATTGCAAAGTTTTGTGTTTCTGAGGCAGATGACAGACTGCTGTTTACATAAAATTCAAGTTCAGGCCACAAAAGCCACTTCCACTTAGAGCCTTCTGAACTGACTCACGCTGTTCTTCAGCTCTTTTTTCATTTCCACACTTTATAAGAAGCTTTTTGCCTTTTTTTTTTTTTTTCCCCCTTGCAGGAGATGCAATGCTATTTAACACATTGTTTTTTTTTTTTTTTTTTGTGTCAAAATTTCCCAGATAATGTTGATCGCTAAAACGGATATGAGTTCACTTCATGGTGACACTCGAAAGGGAACCTAAATCCGAAATGTTATTTATTACAGCAGTCACACTGTGAGTACTAATCTCAGAAGTGATAACCTATTTCTCCACCACTAACTTAAAGCATCCTACCTAACTCAGCATTTTTTCTTTCCTTTCTGTGGAGCTTCCCCTACCCAGCAGTATACACTCTGCTCTTACTCCTAACAGTTTACATATGCTTTAGAAGTACACTCTGACATGATTAATTTAACTGCTGCCAGACGTTACTTGATCAAGTGTAGCATGTGTGCTTTGGTCTGGCTGCTACAGAATGCAGAAGACTGCTGATGTCCTCAGTCATGGTCCTAGCTTAGTCTTTGACCTTCGTAGGCACGTTAGGAACTCGCATTTCCAAAGATTAAAGAAGTCAAGTGGCAAATGCCAATCACCTACTGAAACTCAGTAAACATTAATAACGTTATTAACCAAAGAAAATGAGATGACTTTGTATTGAAATGTTGGACTTTACTGAAACAACTCCAAACCCTGGGCAGAAAGAGGAAGCAGCAATGTATCTCAAGGGTGTGTGCAGCCATGCCCATGTAGAGGGAAGCATAGCACACAAGTTACAGACAAAGACTTCACAAAACAACGACCTGATGCAATCCATCCATGTTGCACTCTCATTTTTGGAGCATACTCATTCCTACAAGACCTGGCAGATGGTGACAGTGGTTTTATTAGCTACCATTTCTGACAGCAAAGCAAGCAGGATTCCAAGTTTATTACTGAAAATATTATGACTCATTAAATCACCGTTGTCTCTAAGGCTTTCCACAACTCCAAGTCTTTTTAACACTGAGATGGCAACTAAAGCCATAATAAACACAGGTGTCTGCAGACAAGCACAATTGTTATTGTTCAGAAGAAAAATATTTACAAAGATAGTTACAAAATTATTTGTAAAAATATTTACATTTCCCCTACTACTTTACAGAAGCAGTTACGGAGAGACTAACAGCGCATTCAGCACTGTTTGTTTGTTTGAAATCTATGTCTGGAGAACACATCATGCAAAAAGGTCTATTATTTCGGGTATTCAGCAGTGGTCTCATTTAAAGAATAGCTACAATTTCATCAGAGCAAAAACCACATCTTATCCTGTCCCCAACCAGTGCCTGACAACAGATGCTCCAGAGGACTGCTGCTTGAAATACTCCTACACCTACTTAAAATGCTCTTTGTCCAGAGTGCTCCCACTGAATCCAGCCACTTGCAACTTAGGGGCTTCTGAAGCTAGAAATGCCACCTTTACATTTAGCCTCTCAGTTTTATTTCCATGGATGCATAAAGTTACTCAAATTGTCAGAATCCATAACATCTTGC
Source organism: Odontophorus gujanensis (assembly GCA_013399175.1). Taxonomy (NCBI): domain Eukaryota; kingdom Metazoa; phylum Chordata; class Aves; order Galliformes; family Odontophoridae; genus Odontophorus; species Odontophorus gujanensis. Next base: position 1,120,476 of record VXAB01010559.1, on the reverse strand, counting down.
AACAAGTGTCACTACGACACAGACATTTCTGTAATGGAGGAAAAGCGTTGTCTATTTATTTTAAAAATACTGCCTTTCACTGCATGCCCTCTAAATTTATCTCCTCCCCAATGAAGTTTACAATGAGGACAAAGCACTTCATCCCGCTGCACCTAACAATCCATATGGAATTTCACCCTTGAAAGAAAATGAGGGATAAATGTAGAGTGGAAAAAAAGACCCAGTGCAAACACACGGTATAACCAGAATTCAAGCATTATTAAGTGATCCTTATGGAATAAAAGAAAGTACTGTTTGAATGCTTTTTTCCCTTGATGCAAGACAAAATCTGAGGAAAGAAACTGGTTCTTATCTGCGACATCAGAAAAAAAAAACCACCCCAAAACAAAACTCTGACATATTAAAGTGGGAATTAATATTACTCTTTTAAACTCTACATCAAAATTCATTAAAGTCTGTTGCTTGACATCATGGAAAACTTGTTTTGGCAGCACTGAGCCAGGATTTCTTCAAATTGCTGGGAAACCTCCATACAAATTCCAGCCCTGCAGACCAGGCCTGCTTGCAATTGAAACATTATTATCAGCCATGGGCATTTAAGAACACAATATAAATGCAGCACTCAGTCTGAGGACAGAATGAAATATTTGGTAATTCAAAGTAATGAAAGCATTTACACGCATGGGCTGCAATGTTTAAAGTACTACAAATACCATGTTTGATATTTCCAGAGCACATCATTGCTGCTAACTTACCCCAGTGATACCCTGTATTCTTTCACATGTTCTACAGGGCAGTGATAATGGGGATATTATGTGAGAGCAGTAAGGCCTGAAGGAATGACCAATCGTGCTAGCAGCTCTCTCATCCAATAGGACTGTGGGGTTTAATGAAAGTTATTTTCACCAAAACAACAATACATATTTCTTAGGGGAAAAAAAAAAAAAAAAAGTCCAACATATATTTAAATTGCCTAAGATAGTGAGTGAGGAAGCGCAACCTTAAAACTACATATTTTATGAACCTATTACTAGCTGAGAAATAACAGCACTCACATAGAACTTCTGTTCCTGTGTCCTTTGGTCTAGCACTGAAATACTGTTCCTCTTTACACATATTGACTTTTAATTCATACTTTCAACACTATTAAGCTGAACAGCAACCTATAATAGAAGTTGCTGCTTACTTCTAAATTAGGCAATGGAATGCTACTATATTAAGAGTATTAAAATATAACTCGAATTCTGCAGTCATCAGTGAGAGAAAATAATTTGGTCGTGAAGATGTAAAAACAAAAACCAAATGAGCACCAACAAACCCTGACCTGTACCAACCATTTTGTACATTATCTCAGAATGACACAAATGCAAATTCTGATACAAACGTACCCCTCTATACTGACTAATCAGCACATACTGTGAGCACTTTTATTACATAGAAATGCTCTCCCTTTTATTGTTTTTTTCATCAGACCTGATCTGTGCAGCTGGCAGAATACAGCAGAACCCCGAGCTGGAAAGTTCCTTTGTGTAAGCTTAGCTTTTGTAACTGGGAGAGCTACTGAAGTTCATGGGACTACAAGTTAAGGCAGGCACACCCTTAAGGGCTTACCGGGTAGGAGCCAAGGAAGGACTTATCGATGAAAGAAAGCTCTTCATTTGCATACATTTGAAGCAGACCGATTCATGCATGTATTAATTCAGAAAGAATGTCAGCCACTCAATTTGTAACAACGTGAAGTTTTAAATCTGAATTGTCACTTCTTAAAGTACAGTGATTTTAAACTGTGACAACCTCACTTCTGTTACAGAAAAGACTGAAGCCTTATGTAAAAGAACAACATTACAAAAGAGCTTTGCTATGACAATATATTTTAAAGGCCTCTGCCTGCAAGGCTACTGCATAAACAACTCTGATGTGTTTTAGGCCCAGTATTAATCCATTTTAAAAGCACACCTGAGCTGAAGAGGTAGTTTCATGCTTGCTTAACTAAGCCATGGGTCCTACAAGCCCCTTAATTTACTTTAAACCTCTTCTGGGACACAGTTTGTGGCACAACACTGTAATAGGGATTAGTGTTTCTGAAGCTGTCTGTTTAAATAGAAGGAATGCATCTTGGTGGTGAATACGTCTCAACTGTATCAAAAAGATACTGTCAATTAATTCTCTTCTTAAGTTTCATTACTCCCTAAGGATCCTTATTTATGGTTGGAACTTCAATCTGCTTTTAACTCAATGCTTTTTTACTGCGGACCTCTGAGCCACCCCCTCTGCCTCAAAGCAGAAGCTCAGCAGTACTTCTGCTTCGACAGACAGGGCAAATCATTGTTTTCCTCTGTGACCCTGTAAAATTTTTCAGCAGCAAGCAGAACACGAGAGGTGAACAGCAGTTCAAGTTGATCAGTTTGCACTTCGGAAAGTGAGCATCTGAAGCAAGCAGTTAAATGTACTGCCTTCAGGAAGGACTTCTCTTCTGCAGCCAACCAGCAGCTGGCTTTAGAAAGTTTTCCACATCGAAAATTAATCAAGATGAAAATGTAATGAACTGAACTCCAGCACATGAACCTCCATTAAGGGATTCTGGTGAAATCAGAAAGCCTAAAAACAAAAACTAAGGTGAGCACCAGAATGCCTCAGATGCACTTCTAACCCTGGGACTGAAAAAGTGCTTATTTTACATTTTCACAAAATATATGATCAACAGTGCTCAATGGGCAATAAAATCTCACTGGCATTAAAAAAAAAAAAAAACAACAACAAAGCCCTAATGGAGAAAACAGACATTTTTCCCCTACCTTACTTCAGCGAATACAGAACAAATATAAATCAAAGACTTATTGCTTCCCTATTCCTGCTCTCCTGTTGTTCTATAAACCTCCCATTTTCCTCATTTGCTATGACATTTTAGCAATTGAAAATTGTTTACAGCAAAGAGAAGATGATGGGGGCAGGGGGAGCAGGAATTGCTTGCAGGCCTGGTCCTTGCTGCCTCTAAATATGCTCAGGAGATTTATATATAGAGAGAGAGATATAGATATATCTATATATAATTTTTTTCATGGGCAAACATTGTAACCTGTGCAAACTGTGGATCAGAAGAGACAATAACTATTTACAAACACAGATGGATGGGTCTGGCCAAATACAAACCATACAACAGCATCTGAATGGCTGCAATGTCTCAGCCAAAAGCAGCACATACCTCCCTGCCTGACTCTATTTTATTTGATACAAACTGATACTGATGCACCATGCTGCAGACAAGACAAGGACTGTAGTTTTCCCTGAATACAAACAGGTGGAGATAAATAAGTGATAACTACTGTACCAAAAGAGCCACAATAAGCAAAGATGACAGAAGAAATTAGTAACATCAAACTTCTCGACAGCTTGAACTAGTTAATAATGCTTAAAATTAGTCCTGCAGCGTAAGCAGAAATTAATCAAAAGAAATAAGAACCATAACTTATAGTTCATCATCCACACTATTCCTCCAGAGTGAAGGAAGTATACCCACTTGCTTTATGATTGGTAAAACACGGTGATATCTTCTGCATATACACCCCCAAACACACACCTGAATCCTATTTACAGTGGATGATGCATGTTATTTCCTTAGATAAAAAACAGGAAAGAATAAGCTGGTGACATGCCTACAGAAAGCAAATTACAAGCACTTGGTATGCTGTTGGGAGAATTATTTGGTAATATTCATCATAGGTAACAAAAGAAATTTTAGTAAGGAAGAGAAGAACGCTCTCTGTGCAACTCGTTAAATATGTCAAAATGTGAGATATGGAAAATCACTTTATTAGCTGCTAATATTATATAGGGTTTTTTATTATTAATTTTAGAGTCACTGTAACAAAGAGCACCGGGAAGATGTACTCTAGCCAGCCACTGCATAGGAAGCCATCAAAAGCTGAGAGAATGAAAAGGAGTACAGAAAATATACACAGCTTTTAGCTCACAGCCACTGAAGCAGCTGGACTAATCTGTGTGCTAAAACTGTTTATGTTCCTGCTCTTGGAGCTATAGAGCAGATACACAAGCTAATGCAAAAGCACGGGAAGAACACAAATGTAGTTTGAAAAGCACTTTGTTGAGCACAGTAATGGAGTTACCTTCAAAGTAAAAAGCAGATAAAGCCATAACTACAGACGGATCCAAAACAGAATCACAAGTCCAAACAGATGGAAGCATTATGGAAGTTCAAATCCCAAGCTAAACCAAAAACCCCAGATCTGATCACGTTATGGCCTAATTTCAGATTTACATCCAGAGTTAAACTTTCACAAAGGCCAGCAAAATCTAGCATCTCATCTTCTAAAGAACTAAAGGAAGATTCTGCAGACACATTAACTAGTTTTCAAACCTTAGTAGGTTCCTTCCTATTAGGTCACATTTCTGCCATTTCACCTCTCAGTTTTTTCTGAAGATTTTCTCTCCTGTAACTGTGCTTCATATTTCACATTTCTGCTCTCCTTCCTGGATATTTTCTGACTTAGTCAGTAGACTATCATGGCCTTATTTCTATTATGTCATGTTTCTTCTATTTTTCATGGCTCAGATTCCATTTAGTGATCAAGTGCTGATGTGGGCATCTTTAAAAAGGAAACCCCTCAAAAGGAAATCAAGATTTCTGTCCTGGTAAAGTAATAACTACCAACAGGTTAAAAAATAATAATAATAAAACCACACAGAACAAATCTCTCTAGGCTTCCCATTTCAGAGGAGTGCTTCTGAATCATACTGAAAATGATGTATTACTTGAAAAAAAAAACTAAGCTACACAGAATGCAAAGGATCTACAGAAAAGTGGGAAAAAAGTCAGACTGAAACAGACATAAAACTAAGTAAGGGAAGAAAAAGAGTATCTGTATTTGAGATGCATCTATTTTCATAAGAATAGAAGATAATCTTGAATTACACATCATGAGGACTAACTAATCTTCAGAAGGGAAAAACAACCCAAAACCTTACAAATATTCCAAGGGAGAAGTAAAGAAGATACTTTTCCTCCTAAGCTCTCCTTCACCCTTCTCCCCTTGCCACGTCTTTCACTATTTCTTAAAGTAGCAACGTGTACAATTACTTATTAAAAAGAAGAAATAATAATCTCCTGAACCAGTATCTTTGGATCCATGATAGTTATTTCCCAAGCCTATACAGTGCTGCTTAAATTGTCACTACCTCAGAAAACCTTTAAGTCAAGGAGCCAACAACACGTGCTGCTCATTAGCAGTGTCTTGAGCTCACCTGCACTGTGCTGTTTCTTGAAAAGGGCAGCATTCAAAGCCCCTTTCACTCTAAGAGGGATTTTATTTGAGCTGTTATTGCTCTAAGCAGGAACCCAGCTGAAGGAAATGTTAATTTTTAAGGCCATCTATGAAGTTTAAAAGCATTCTTTTAAAGAAAAGGCTCAAATAAGGAAAACTGTGAATATGAACAAATGAAAAAAGAAAAAAAAATTAAAAGCTTAATGGCTCAGAAAACACAGTCGTGTAATAGGAATACCTCACAGAAGTTAAGCACTAAATTCTTCTCTGTAACCAATCTTCATTTTTAGGGGTTGGAAGAAGGTTTATAGGAAAAAAAAAAAATAATCAAAAAAAACCATCAGCCTATTCCTGTCCTTCCTTGTCAGTATCTATTACGAGTTGTATCTAAAATAGCCTTCAGTGCATATAACCATAGTTGTCCACCAGGGCACTTGTTAAACCACGTGCTTTGCTACTTTGTCCTCACATTAAAGGAAAAAATGAACTTTATTTCTTCCTCAGAGAATCAGCACAGGATTGCAGCTCAAAGAAAACACTTGCATGTGCTGCAACCAGAACACTGAAATAAACAAATGCACTGTAAAAAGAGCTACTGTTCTGAGACACAAGATCCAGTTCACCCTCATTGATGTTAGTAAGAATCTCTCTGACTGCCTATATGGAAAGAGTCAAAGTAAACCAAACACTGGAGCACACAAAAACTACAAGCTATGAAGCAGGAGCAGGGCTGACTGTATCTTACTTTTGGCTTAGAAGTGTCAACACCAGCAGTTACTTAAGCCACAAGTTATTTATTTAAAAGTCATCTATAAATCAAAGGATCTTTTATGCTTTTCCATTAGCACACTGTGCAAATGCAGTTTGTATTATTTCTTTTGCTTTTGCTGATTCATGTTGTTCTGCAAAACCTACCAGTCAGATATTCCAGTACAGCAGCCATGTACACAGGAGCACCAACACCAATTCTGTACTTCGGATGGCCTTTCTTAATGTAACGTAGCATTCTTCCAACAGGGAATATGACCCCAGCTTTTGCAGAGCGTGAAGTCTTGGTTGACTTCTTCTTCCCTCCCCTGCTGGACATTTTGTCTGTGTTGGGTCTGGAACAGCACTCTGTGCATTATGGGGGAAAAAAAAAAAAAAAGAAGAGTTTATCAATAAGGAATACAACATTTAAATAACTTCAAGTGGTAATCGGAGAAGTAATTTCATATAGATCTGCCTTTGAATTACATATCTGGAATTCCTAACATGTTAAAACTGGCACCATTAATGGATTCAAGTGTGCTAACCACCTAACATGTAAAGCAAGAGCTTCAGTGTAAAAGCAGAGGCTGCTTCCTGCTCCTCTGAAGTTACACTCACAAGCAACTATGTTCCCAACCAGGGAAATGCAGTCACTAAAGCTTTTGTACATTATATTCACCTTCCTTAAGGAACTGGGTTTTCAAGTGTGAATGAATTTACAGAACACAGACCTATGCACAGTAAACTACATCTCCTGTACACTAAATGTGTCTTTCAAAAGGACATGAAATGAAGCCCCTGCAGTTTGAACCTGCCAGCAGCCAGCTCTCCTCACAACGAAGCCCATCAGATTCCTGGATGGAGCACTGTAGCAGTACAGTCCTCAGCCTTTCCATAACAGTGGTCTGAACACCCAGCAGCCATCTGATAACCGTATCTCTGTTTATCTTGGTGAAGAAACCTGCTGCTGATTCAGCTGTCAAATATGTATTTTTTTCTCTCTGATTTCTGCTTAAGCTGTTAATGCAAGCTGGGAAATCCAAAGAGGTGGAGAGACTGCAGACTTTCAGTATCATGCACTGGGTTTTAAAATTAACTCAGGGCAAAGGAGACTGTCCAAATGTTCCTCTCCTTCCCACATGAAAGAAGTCCAGGGAAACCAGAGGTATGCATCAGTGGTCCACCCTAGCTCTTTTTTACATGTCTAAATCCTACCTGAGGAGAATGCAAAGTCATAAGTGTGACTATATACTCCTCAACAGAAGCTCTTTAAGCCTCCTTTCCCATCCTACCAGTTCTGTTTCCCTTTTTTTTTTTTTTCCTCTCATGTTTATACTGAATTCTCTCTTTCTTCTTATGGACTTAACTGTATTTGTTAACATCTGATTCCACAACTGAATGAGCTCAGAATTAGGCCAAACAGGTTCACCAACTCTACTTTTGCAACTCCTGCTCTAACTTCCGATCTGCACCAACGTGTCCTGAAGCCTTTTAAACCTCAGTGAGTCACTGAGATACCGACTGTGTGACTATCAAACAAAGACCACTCAGGATAACTAAAGAAACTCAAAAATCAACCACTTCTTTTCTTTTCCACTTCCATAATCAACTCAGTAAAGATTCTGTAAGTGCATAACTCGTTAAATGAAAGAACGTCAGTCGGCTTATTGATGCTTACAGGTAAACTAAACAATCCCATTATTTTAGCTAGACAAAAGTCAGAGCACATCTACGAAAGTGATATCAGCAGACAGGAAATTGGAAGGGGGAGCCACTGAAAGCACTGCTTCCCCATTCCTCTGCTCAGCTCCGTGGCCACTCTGTGAAGAAGACAAATGCCTACTTTCTCCCCCTGAGAAAAGCAAAGTCACAGCTGATTTTAAAACCCTCTAATGTAGCTACAGTTTTCCATCTGAGCTCTGTCGCTGTTGGGAGGATGGCTGGGTGTGGCTTCGTGTTGGCTATGGGCTTTCTGCCTGCAAATGTTCTTACAGGCTGTACTCCTTTGTCATCATTGCTACAGATGTTTCATCTTGCAGATATTAAGAAGTTCACTGAATTTAAGCACTAGGAAAAGCGAGCACGAGAAATATCTGTGCTTCTAGCTTCCCCCTTCATTCCTTTGTTGTGTAACTGATCAGTGAATGACAAAAAACAGATTTTTTTTCCCCACGGAAAACCTGCAATACTTAAATGATATAAAACCATATTAACCGTTGGCCTAAACATTCAAGGCTCCCCTTTTAGATGCCATGCAAGCCAAAATACAAGTCACACTCAGATATAATTTAATTGCTCTACACTAGCATATATTAATAGCAACCTGTGAGAATCTCAAGTAGCTTGCAAACTTCATTAATGGAAAAAAATCAGGTTCTTTATTGATACAGGGAAATCTTAGTAATCTGCACATCAAGAACGTTACACTGAACACTAAATTAAGCATTTAATAATGAAGTGCCTCTATAAGACAAAAATTGGATTCTTACTGTCACAATAAGGTGTATTTTGTAATATGCAACACTTCTAAAAACAGGTAATTAATTCCCTGTGAAAATCAATTTACTTCCCACAGCTGTAGCAAGGATACTGATGCAGAACATGATGGTTTGGGGAACCAAAAGCTGAAACTGAATACCCTGTGTTAATTACAGATCTTCTAGGTGGTTTGAGTCTAATAATTGGGATGGGAGCAATTAAACAGTCCACCTGCACATCCACCAAAAAGGGATAAACAACAAGGAAAGAAACAGGAGAGCTATGCAAAAGGGACTGTATTCATTCTGGACTGCATTTTTCCACAAAATCCGAATACAAAGTTGTACATTCCATGTAAAAGGAAGATAAGAGTAGAGTGGGAAAGGGAAGGAAATAACCTTGAAATTCCCTGGTTCTAAGTTCTAAGAAGTTCTAAGCCCATCCTCCCTTCCCCATGTGGGGCAAAGCAGTCAAAGGGAAGGGGGAAGAGAGAACAGAACCTCATTGGGTCAAGTCTTCCTTGGGAGCAATACAGATCTGAGCTCTCACAAAGCCCCTCTGCAGATAGCTGTGGTCATGATCTATGAAATCCAGTTCACTGTATTTCTGGGATGGTCAGAATAGCTGGGGGAGAATATGGAAATTCTCGTTTCCTGACTGTTCTTTTTTTTTTTTTTTGCCTTCGGGAAAGCCATGATCTGCTACAACATTTGGATCAATGCCCAAGTAAAATATGTGGCAACAATACAGAATTATTACCAAAGAAGCTTTCAAGAATCTGGAGTAAATGCAGCTCACCAATCTAAAGACCCAAATGGAAGACACACGTGAATGGTGATGCTGTAGCTGGCAACAGAAAGAGATGAAAGAGCTCTGCCCTTTCATTTTCAGTTCCAAGAAGGTGACTGATCATAGCAAGGTAAAGGAAACAGTTCCTTCATGTGCAGAATCAATTAAGTACTGTATATCACTGCCTCAGGCTATATATCACATCTCCAGAGTGATGCTAACTCTGTTGTTGACATTCTGCCTATTGCTGTGGCCATGCCCAACCATTCTCCCTTATCAGGCCTGAGCAATACACACTTTGCTGTTACTCCGCAGCACCTCTGATTTGGCACTCAGGAGATGCTCTTTCCTTTAACGAACTGTTTTCTACTTAGTAACTTCAAACCTGTCATCTGGAATTACCTTTTATATGCATATGAAAGGATACATTCTTACATAAGCTTATTTTGCCACTTCTGCAAACCCTACAGGTTCATTTCCCCTTTTATTTTGTACTGTTTGTCACATTTCTCTTATTTATGAGGGAAAACTTGCCTAAATCAGAAACATGGGGTCTTGAATGTTGAACGAAGCAAGCACTTCTGCAACTTTTAATATTACAAGCAAAATGTGATAAAGTGAGTTTCAGAGCTTCCTCAAGGAAGAATGGGTCTCAAGGATCCCATTCTTACAACACACAGCAAATTACTGTGGATGTTGGGAGTGGAGGGAGGGAAGTTCTAGTTAGGTTTTAAGTACCACTTCTCATTTTGCACATCACTCAATTCAGAAGGGGCAAAGAAAGCCTGAAATGGGAGCTCTTGGGGTTTAATTGAGGATCATTACTTTACAGAACCTGCTCGTCCTGCCTTTGGGAAAGGGATGGATGGCCCAAGGAGCTCTCAGGGTCTTCTCTAGTTCTAGTTCCCTATACGGCAAAAAGTATGGAAAGAGATTCCATTTGCAGCAGACACAAAGAAATTTATTGAAGTTTAAATTTAAAGAGCATGGCAACAGATCAAAATCCAAAAGAAAACTGTGTGCCTTACATGTTCTCAAATGGTTTATCTTTGTAACACCAGAAACTCTGGATCACTGCCAACGTTAATGAACCAGAGCTGTCTGCTGAGTCACTGCGAGCCCGCAGATGAGGGAAGCAGTGCTCACCAAAGGGAACTTTATCACAGCTACCATAGTTCAGGCTAGATCTGGAGAGGAGGAAAAATAAAGAATCACAATCCATCTTCTTCCTTTCTTACTCCTCTTTTGCCTTTGCAAGAAAATTACTGAGAATTACTTCAAATGTATTTCAAAGCATATATAGATATATAAAAATACAATTACTGGGAAGCTTTATCAAATGCAGAGTCTTCAAAGATTGGGCAACAAACTGATAAAGTTTAAAAGGGACTGTTCACAAAACTATCACTGTGATAATCAAATCAAGGGATATCAGGAAGGAGTCAACCTGGGAAGCCAACCTTTAACTTTGAATAAAATTTACTGATCTATTTTCCAGTGGCTCTGCTGGGCTGGGCCACAGATCACCCTATAGCTGCAGCACACAGCACCTGATTTGTGGCCTTTTGCAAAGCTCTTAAGGAATGCAGCAAGACCCACGCTGCTTTCTGAGAACCCAAAATTCACAGAAATGAGAATGTGATGGTATATTAACCCACAGCGAAGAATCAGTCTACAAGACCTACTGTCAGGTCTTTGCAAGCCAGAAATACATATTCCAAGAAACAAAATAATCATCAGCTATTGCAATGAAATCAGTGGAATTGGTATTTTTCTGGTTGAAATTGGCTGTTGGCCAGTTTTCTGTACAAAGATGGAGACTCCACTGTAACAGACTTTTAAGTACCATTTTCCAAAAGTGACCATAGGTACCTGCTCTTCTGAGAGGTTTAACATTGTGTAGTTCTGGAGTACTTGACCACACATGCTGGTAAAATGATATCTGATTTCCAATAGCTCAAATTCCAGTACTTCATAAGCTCAGTCAATGTGACTCTTTCACCAACCAGCAGTAATAATAATAAAATCCAACAATACCAACAGTTTTCAGGTACTGGTTCTTAAGGACTTAACAAATTTCTGCGAGTTCTACTGCTGTCAGACAGGGGTTGTTCTCACCATGGGTCTACCTCGGTGTGTTAACTGCACTCAGCAATTATATACATTTAGATCTACAGGATCACATCTCTAAGTACAGTGCAATGCAGGAGACCGTTACTACAATAGGAAAAATACTAAGGTTGAGCAATTCCTTTTTTCCTCTTTTCAGGACAAAGACTAAGCCAAAAAGTTCACTTTTGTGTCACAAGAGCTTAACAGCAATGCTATTTTCTTTTCATTGTTTCAAAAGATTAACAAGTAAGAGCTGCCACTCCATCTTAAATCTATTTGTGTACCATAATAATAGCTGCTCGCTGAACTCATTTTGAAAAGGTGCACTTGAATTTGCTTTGACAACTAATTTGCTCTGCTCTTGGCTAATCAGAAGCTAGTTTGACATATTTATAAAATATACTGCTTATAGAGGCAGTGTAAAATGGTCTTTAACAATGCTTGCCTAACACAACAGTGTCTCAGTCTGTGACCATGGTTTCTAGGTGCTACAGTAATACAAGAAGAGCAACTCAGCAATCATTTGGTCTAGTGTGATTTCAAGTTTAAGCTTAAGTGCTTTATCAAAGCAGTAATTGTGGTCTCAGAGAGAGGAGTGAAACTGGTTGTGAATCAGCTGCTCCTGGTTTTCTTATCTGGAAAGGCAGCAGTATACATTTATTTTCACTCAAAAACCAAAGAATATTCCTCACCTATGAGTGCCCTTTTTGCCAAAGGTTAGGGAGACTAAAACTTCCATCATGGTAACGTGAAAAGAAAAATATTTTCACCAAGTCTGTGTGCAGAAGAGCATACTATTGCACAATTTTATTCAACTGGCAGAATTCCTTTCCTCCCACAATGGGACCGAAACCCTGAAACAAATATCCCCTTAATGTGCAAGCCTCTACTATGAAAGTAATGGGAGTGTGACAAAAGTTTCAGCTGGGCATCCTGCCACCAATAGTCAGGAAAACGTAAATACAATTGTCTTTGCTGACCACTGTTGGGAGCACTAGCATGAAAACAAGACTGTCTGTGTGCTGCAGCTTTCTGTACATCAGGTAGGGAGCACAGGATTGGACAACATCACGAGACTGCTCTGGGAATCCAGAAAAAACAACAACAAAAAGAACATTTTGAAAACTTGTTTGCTGCTTGACATTTTGGACAACAGCAAAAAACACAAACGATTCAGGTTGATGCTTCCAAGGGAAATTCCAGAAACGTAAGATAGATGATATAGATGTTATACTGGTGATGGAAGAGAGTGCAAGGACTCAGCCCACTGCTGAGGCCATGAATGATATGCTTCATGCATCACGCTTTTAGGAGCGAGTACTGAATCCTGTACATCCCCTCTTTTAGCTAAGGCACCTGAGTCCTTCTGTGTGCATCCCCTCAGCACACTTTCCTACAGATACTGCATCTAGCATGGTTTTTCCCCAAAGCCACCTCAAGGAAGCAAGGAGTTGACAAAACCTGATGCTCACCGAACTGGTTGCTGGGTCAATATCCTTTTTCCCAAGAGAGGCTCTCTCTAGAGGCTTCTTTTTCTCCTGTGGCACCAATTATACCTTCCTGTTCCTTTATCCCTACTTTGTGAGTTTGCAGTTGTGGGTTTTTCTTTCTGTTAATGCTGATCTATGAAATAAGCAATGCTTAAGCACTCCTCCTGGTCTTACTGTCATTAAGCTAAATTCTAGTCAACTAAGAATTGCTAAATCAGTTATGGCTATCAACAGTTACGCACTATCAACATCTGGTTTTATGGGTGATCAGAGGTGTATGCCTCAGCTCTGTAACTAACACCCAGTAACAAAACAAAGTTACTCATTAGGACCACAGCGAGTCAAGAAAATCTTGGTGTGAAAGGTTATGATATGTAACACAGCAAAACAACCTGCAACCACTGCCTGGAAAAACAAACAAACAAACAGTGCTGCATCAGAACCACCTGAAGCCACGACCTGGAAGAAACACAGTGCAACTCCTCTCTTTCAGACAACTTTTAAAGACTCAATAGGAGCTTGATACAAAATATATCCATCAACGGCATTCACGTTTGTCAAAGCAATTGCAATGGTCTCGTTCACGCCTAATTCTCCCCGCTCCCTGTTGTGCTTAGGATCCCAGGTTCTGCTCTCAGTAATTGCCTCCTTGCTCCTCAGTTCATTTATTTCTGCCAGCTCTCAGGATTGGGGGAGGCAGCAGATCCGCAAAGTTCCCCACGGACCTGTTGCTAAGTCACAGCTTCTGGGGGAAAAAGGTTCGTTCGCTTCTCTGGACGAGAAATAACCAACAAACGTCCTCCAAAGACCTCTCAGCAGCGTCTCCTTCCACCAACACCACCGAAGCGACGTGCCTTACACCACTAACGAGCCGCTCCCAGCCCCGCATCAGATGCGAACCCACAGCTCCCTGCAGCTCACTTCTGAAGACGCTCAGGACCCCAACGATTACGACAGGCACGACTTACAGAAGCAGAGCGGCCTCTCGACAAACCTACGGGCCTTCCCACACCCGGGCTCTGCTGGACGACACCTCACCCCTCGGTACGCCCGTCCCCTGCGGACGGACACACCACCGCAGGCTGTACTCGAGCTGTCAGCTCTCCCGCAACCAACACCCCTCTTCCAGGCTGAACCACCGCTCCCGGATGCTTCGGACGGCTCCGCCGACGGTTCCCAACGCGCCATCGGGCTTTGTTTTGAGGAGCCGTTCCCGTCCGGCGCTCCCCGCCCCGCACAGCCCTCAGCGCGGGGAACGGCCGCCGGGACGGGGCGGGAGAAGCCCACTTACAGCGCGGCTCCCGGAGGCGGCGGTAAGATGTCTCCCGGCGGCGGCGGCCCCGCTCCCGCTGCCTGCGCTCCGCCCGCGGGGCCAACGGGAACGGCTGCACGGGGCTGGCGGTGCGCTCCCACAATGCCGCGCGCTGCCTGGCGTCACATCCCCCCTCGGTCGTACTCCTCCTCCTCATTCGCGCGCACCGCTCCTCGTGCCGGCGGTGTAACGGTCGGCCCCGACTCGGCCCCGCCTCCGTCTCGGGAGCTCCGGCCGCTGTGGCCCCGAGCGGCATCCCGGTGGTCCCGGGGATGCGTCCCGCTGCTCTGCGGAGCGCTGCTCGGCGCCCGCCCCTGCGCGCCAACGCGCTCCGCTCTTAAACCTTCAGAGGGTGGGGAAGGACAAAGCGGAGGGTTAAAGCTGCGTGCCTTCCCTGAATGGCGTTTCTCGGTCGAGGGGATGGAGACGAGCGATTGGATTGTTGCTGCTGCTGCTGCGCCGCTTGCTCTGTTCCTCGCTGTACAAAAATGGCTCGCTGCCATTGTGCAAAGGCCCCCAGATGGAGCCCGGGGAAGCGCAGATGTCCTTGAGCACACCTTGCTGTGCTGCTGGGAGCCCGTGGGCACAGAGGGCAGGGCCCGGTGTCCCCTCGGTGCACTCCTGGCCTCAGCCAGCTGCTCCCAGGCCCTTCTGCTGCTCCTCTGCAGCACAGCCCGTGGCCATCCCCAGCGCTCCTTTCTGCTGTTTGGAGGCCGGAGCTGCGGCAGGTGACAGCGGCACTGTGGCATTGCTAGTAACCCTTCAGGGCAAGCAGTGAGAAGGGCTGAGGAGCAGCTGGCAGAGAGAAGGAGTTTCATCTACCCACACTCCGCCTCTCCTTATTTCCACGGAACCTTTGTTACATGGAAAAGAAAGCAGGGAGAAAGAGGGTGGTATTAGGAAGGAAGGAAATTCAAGGCGATCTGCCTTTCGTCCCTGAAGAGACAAAGGTTAATGTTGCACCTGGTCTGAGAAACATCACTCTGAAAAAGTTCCTGAAACAAAGGGAGTGAAGGCATAGCACAGACTGAGCTGTGCACAGTGTACCTGGCCTACAAAAGCAATGTGCAGCACTGTGAGCTCAGTTATTGTAATTTCACTGTCCTCGTTCATACAAAGGGGCAGGATTGGTCTGCTTTTTAGTGCAGCTAAACTCCTGGGCTCCCACGACATCCCCCTTGACGTTTCAGTGCAGCATGCAGTCAAATGCAGCCGCACTGTGACTGCGCCCTGAGCGCTCACTGCAGGCTGAACGCTGTTCATACACACAGCTCTGCCAAACAAAGGCTCTCTGCTGAGTAAAGCACTGCGTAGTCCCTGACTGCCTTTAAGGATGTAGATACAGTCCTTATTAGGTCATCTACCATGGGATCATCTCACGCAGCTGAGGACACATTCTGCTTTCCCCGTGTTTCCATCTGCACACTCCACCTCCCACCTCCTCCTCTGCATTCACACCACAGCCGAGCTCCACTCCCTTCCCTTGCCCACACAGAACCCATCCCACAGGCTGTGGGAGCACGGAGCAGAACTGCTCCTGCAGTGCTTGCCTCACCCCACCCCATTTTGCTGTCACCCACACAAATGTTACTAAATAATAAACCAACCAAAGACCCCCAGGTAGCTTTGTTGTCATGGAAAGCTGCAAAGGTGTGTGTGGAATTTAAAGGATATACAACTTTGCTTGTCTAATACAGCTGATACAAGTCAGTTATCTCAAAAGGCAGCATAGCTTGCTTTCTGTGCCCTTCTACTGTTTTTGTTCATATTGTCTCTTTTTAAAAGGAATCTTTGGATCTTGAGTCTTTGAAGAAAGCTTTCCAAACACAACTGGGGACAGGTTCTGGAGCTGCCTGAGTTTGCAGAGAGTCCAAATAGTTTGTGCCTGGTATAGGTTGCTAGTGCAGAAGCTGTGGCTGATCCTCTTAATGTTAACTTTGACTGCCTCACCTCCCACCGAAGGACAGATTTATCATACTGAATGTTTGCTGGGTCTTAATTCCATCTGGCTTTGAAAGCACACAACATGGCACAAATAATCATCTACAAGGAGGACTCGCTTACAGAAGTCTGTAAAACAACACTACACAAACTACCTCACTAAAACAAACTTTGGCTTAGGTTTTATCCCCTTTGCCAAATTTGTGATGCATTTATTTAGATAAAGAATGATAAAAAACACCTTTCTAAGAGCTCTGCTGCCCTTATGGTTTATATAAACATTCCAGTATTCATACTCATGTGGACACTCTGACTCTATAATCAATATGGATGACACCAAGGGACTATTTGTAAAAGGCAGATTTGAGTGGTTGAGAATCTAGACACCTAACTTGTTTACACAGTGTAGATAGAAGGGAAGGAAATATTCCTTGAGAGGGGACAGAGCGATGCAGGGAGGGATGCAGCTGATGTAATCTTCTTAAATGTAGATAAACATTTGTTTCATTTTGGAATAGCTACCTTAATACTGACTGCATCACCTCATTTGTCACTGGTGTTTTTGTGTTCATTATACTGGATATTTCAAGTGCATGGCCTAGGTTACTCTAGTTTGCTGAAATATTTTCTCAGGATTTAGCGTGCAAAGCCAGCAGACCCCTGCTGGTTTCCTTCTACCTTCACTTGGTCGAGAGAAAGTTCAGATTCCTCAGGCATGACCTGCCTCTCAGGAGGGGCTTCTGTAACTCCTTCAGTTACTTAGCCTGCTCTCTTTCTGCAGACTATACCACTAATCCCTGCTTCACTTAACCCCTTCAAGTCAGGCAGCAATCACATCTATGTACCCATAGTATGCGTGACGCTGCTGATGTCCTTGCATTCTGCATCAGACGGGCACAGTGACCTCCTACCAAATGCAGTCAATGCTCATCATGCTGCTAATGCAATGTGCAGACCTAGAATCCATCCCTACTGACAGCAGAAGGTATTAACTGTGATTTCCAGCAGGCTGACACTGGCCTCTGTACAGATTGCAGTAATCCAACATGATTATTACTGTCGTGAGAAATTCTGCACTATTGAAGTTGAATGCATGGGGAACAAGTCTTTCCTTTCGCTTAGCTCTGCTTTCCTGCCACCATGAAGATATGCAGGTTCCCCATTATTCAAAATTAACCCATCAGATTCAGGAGCTTTTGCAAGTGAGATTGATCACTAATGCCTAACGCTGGTGCTGGAACATATGCTGGCACGAAATTTGGTACGTATTTTGTGCAGGATCAGAGCCATTGATCATAATGATCCATTTTTAACTTAATTATACAGACAAATAGAAAAGTGCAGTTTGGTTTTCACTGCACCTCAAAAATCAGCTGACTTCATGAGCTTTACATCCAGCTGCCCTCTACCACAAAGAAACGGAATTAATTCTGTTCTCAGATAGTCACTCTTTGCTCTGACATTCACATCCCAACTACTCTGAGCATTTAGTGCCTTCTTTGGAACATAGCATACGATTTTTTCTTCCCTCAGTACTCTCAAAGCACTGTTGGCTCTGTTGTTATCAGACTTGTTATTCCGTAGCAGAAGCATCAACTGGTGCTAATATGTTACGGTTACATCGATACTTTCAGGCACAAACGGTGTCTGGGACTCCTGGAGCAGCCTGCGAGTTACAACACCTAATTGACTTACGTTGTTGAACCCCTCTTTTTCAGGCAGGCCACCTTTTGTGCACTTCCAAAAACAGAAAATTGGGCAAACCAACTTTTTGAATGTCTATGCCAGTTTTGTAGTATTTTTCTAGGGGGAAAAAAAAAAAGCTATTATCTATGCACATTTTTATCACTGCTTATTTTTTTATTATTATTATTTATTTATTTTAAGAAAGGTGATTATTTATTCATTTATTTATTTCCACTTTAAGTCTGGAAAATTAACATCTGCTCTTTTTAACCTGGATTGTGAAGCCACTCATGCAGCTAATGGATGCTGTGACTAAAAACGCGACCAAATTGGTACAATCATAATTAACCTTCAGAGCAGAGAAAATATTATCCTCCAATATAACACATTTCAAAGACTCCTTTTTCAAAATGAGAACCACCTAATTCATTTCAAAACATACTTAGCCTAAATGAAAGATAAACACTGTTTTGAGTTATAAAATCAGTAGCAAAACCGCTGCAGTGTGACACAGTGACATCAGGAAACGTCAGTGCTCATCTCCCAACAGTACAGAAGAAGCATGCTCTAAAATAAGACTGAAGCACACAGAACAGCAATGCTTCTCTGCCTCTGATGTCAGCCCTGTGCTCTGAGCATCACCTGATCCAGGCTGTGTGTTAACCATCACAGCTCAATTTCTTCCAGCCTCACGCATGACAGCTTTTTTTAATGTCAAGTGGATGGGGGAAAAGTTCTGTGTTACTGTGCAAATGAAGTATTAAATCTAAGAGTTATGATTTACATCATGAAGCTAGAGGATTCAAAATTAGGTCCCATGATGATCCACTCAGCGATTCCTCATAGCTGGTGGAAAGCTTGGTGGATAGTCATGCAACAATAACTCATTTCTTATTTTTAGTTATTAAAGCCCTTAGCTTCCACGATATTAATTTTCCATGTAAGCAATAGCTACGGTTGCCAGAGGGATTTTATATAATTGCAGATGGTAGGAGACAGAGTTGATAATTGCAAAAATGCAAAGGGAGATGTCCAGGAGATGATCTTCTATTAAGATGTGGCTGTTGCTATGGAATACTTTACTAACTGTTCCTCTGTGTGAGAGCTCTATGATGCATCACTTCACGTAACAGGTTATTTTTAAAATGAACCTATTCTCATTGCTTTGCCTCCAAGAGCAAAATCAGATCATGTCTCTGAGGAACATTAATTGAAAAAGCTCCTGTGCTGGACAAGAGACATTATTTAGAATATGGTTTGTGGAGGAGTCAAGAGATTTGGAGTCTGCTGTATCACCATACAGACGGCACTGCACTCAGGAGCTTGCACGCTTGTCTCATGAGACAAACCCTAGTCTTTAAATTTAAAAATGCAGGTTTGAAGACCTTAGTCACAGCAAGCAAATTATTACTAGAGGCTGACCCCCTTCATTTAAATTGAACTGCATGTATTTGCTTACATCAAAGTGACCATTGAAATAAGTTCTCATAAAGTGATGGAAAATGCAACAGTAACAGCAGAGCAGCAAGGCCCCAGGCTGCAGCAACAGCTGTGGGCACAGGAGAGGCTGCTTACCTTTGGAAGGCCTCAGATAGGCAGGGATCTCCAGCAAGATCCCCTTATTTCCATTGCCAACCCTTAAATGAGGTCTGGGAAGGGGCAGATCCTGGCTCCACCCCTTCCAATTACTTAGGTGGTGCTTTGCATCCACCTGAACTCCCTGTGTTGGCTCTGCCTTCCCACCAGGTTCTCAGTCACTGCTTCAAGCCCTGATTTAGTGTTTCTGCTACACTTCTCTGCGTAGAGAAAGGAGTACGAAGCAACACATGATGGTATTTGATACCCATGTGCAATTGAGACTGAGGTATGAATTGGCCCTGTGTATTTGTGGCAGAAGTGGTTGAAGGATCCAAGGGAGTGGGTGCTGGGGGAGCAAGAGCTGCCTCACTGCTTTGCCAGGCTGGGTGCTGGCTCTATCCCTTCCCCAGGGAGTGCAAACAGAGTGGGCTAAGAAAACAGGCATGGGCTGTGAAGTCAGAAATGCTGGCTCAGCGAGATTTACCAAGACACTTTGTAACAGTCCACCTTCAGCTCTTTGTGGAACAGAAAAGCTATAGGTAAGGACAATGGAAAGAACATAATTCAGGAATATACATGGATGTCAAGCTTTAGTGAATGTGCTGGTCATCTTTAAAAATCTGCATGTTGAGAAGTGTCTGTGCAATGACTGCAACACATGGAAGTATTCTCATGGCTAGATGGAAAAAAAACCAACCAACCAACCAAAGGAAGAAAGAAACTTCTCCTTCTGTGGGAATCACCTGCACTGCACCCTGGCCTCTGGCTCCCAAACCTGCACAGAGCTGACCAGGTGTCCCCAGCTGCTTCTGCTGCCTGCAGACTGGCTGTAGGGCAGATGCTGAGAGGATGAACCATAACCAGTTATTCCTAATGACATCTTGGTTTCTTGACAGCTATTCAGAACTTCTGCTTCTAAAGAGTTTACACACATTATGGAGAAACCCAAAGATTATTGCTGAGTTTTTCTCCTCTTTCCCCCACCCCCCACCACCTCCACTAGCCCCCGTGTGCTTTGCAATGTGACTGTGCTCCTTTGTCCTGCTTTTGATGCAACTGACTGTGCACCCCTAAGACCATCTTTCTGCATGACTTCTGAAAGAAGAAACACATTATTCTGCTCTTTGCAAAGGCAGGAAAATGTCACCTGAGCTGAAGCACAGGTCCAGAAATGTGAGACAGATTTCTCTGCCATTTTCATATTACATCAAAGGCCACAAGAAGAATAAGCATATATCTGTAGTGCACGAATAAAAAAGATTTCTTTTCCTTCCTCCCTCCCTCTCTCCCTTTAAAATATCCTTTGTTTCTGCCCTCACATAAAACCTTACAATTGTTTTTGGCTTATGCTATCCTCTTCTACTTGCTCCTTGCTAGTTGATCTGATAACATTTTTGTTCATAAAAAGCGGCTTATGGAAATCATTGGACTGAATATAAGTGAAAAATACACTAGGATATTTCTTTGAAGGTGCCTTGAGGGTCACTGAGAGGCTGAGCCAGGCAAGCAGAGTCAGTCTCGTGTGTGAGTTAACCTGTCTCTCAGCTGGAACCCTGGAAATCCAAGCATTCTCCAGGCGATAGTTGTGGTGAACACTTTCCAAACATACCATGCAATAGAAATACAGTCACATAAATGGTTCATTGGAAAATAAGTTAATGTGAAATACAGATACGGGAGAAAATGAAAATCTAAATATTTCTATGCATGTTTTGAAGAGGAAATAATATTTGGTGATTTGCTGAGCACTGGTCGTTGTGGACGAGCCCCATGTCTTGGGAATGTGCCTCCCAAATTAGTTTTTGATTTCTCTATATTCTATGCACTGAATTCTGGGAGGTTTCCATCTCATTAATATGATAACATTTTTCTAAGGTCTGGCTAGTTTTTAGAAAGGAAGAGATGTGCAGCTTTATGCTAAATTGCCTTTATCACAGATGGAAGCATTTAGTAGTGCACAACATCCTCTTGAACACATCTCATATTCTTATGCTTCTTATGCACCTCACATTCATCTGCTTTACTGAAGTTGCTTTTTAGGTGCTAAAATAAAGAAGAGAAAACAAAATCCCACTTTTCTTTCGGAGCATGGTTGAGTAAAAACATAGGCATGCAGGAACTCTCAGTACTACACTGTCTGCACCAATCTCATTGCCTGCATTATCATGCATATGCATCATGCTCTGCATGCGTATCTACAGTTAAGTCCACTGTTATATAATTATTTGACAATTGGAAGCTGGATTTGGCAAACGAAACACCATCTGGTTACTCAAGCACTGTCTCAAGCGAAATTCATCAAAGGTAATCTCTCTCTCTTTTTTTTTTTTCTCTTTTGGAATGGTGAGGACACATTTTACTTCCCTGTAGATCAGTCTGCTTTCCAATATTTCTACGCTGTTCCAGCCAACATTTTCAAAAGTGATTAGCGATTTTGCAAACCAGATCTTTTAGAGGTATGTATATTAAATAGAGGTTTCAAGATCACTAATCCCTTTGGAAAGTCCTGCCTAGCGTTTTCTTAGTTGGAGTATCACGAGAGTTTTTCTTAAGCCTGTAACCACTGGAAAGAGATGAAGCTTAAGCACCCTTGGTGTGAGGAGATGATGCCATTAAGGAGCTCAACCAGCAGGTGGAGTTTAAATTGCATTTAAGCAGCGGACTTCGGTCTCCGGTTTAGGCTTAGCTGGAGATGTGCTCCTGGAAGCGTGTCTTACCGACAGTTCTGGAAGAGCTTCGGGTCGTTAGAGCTTCCATCAGCTGGAATCATCAGGACATTTAGTTGTGCGCCACATCACATGTGCAGTGTTGGCACATTCACTTACTCACACTGACTTTGAAGCAAGAGTGGAAGAGTACTGAATAATTGTTACTATAATTAAATTAATTTTAAAGTCATTTGTCAATTTTATACATACCTGAATCAACAAGAAGGGAAATGGGACGCAAAGATGACCTGAATTTCCAATTTTGTCTTACTATTTTTTGCCTTGGTTCCTATGAGGAAAAAGATCGGATAAGATTTGATGACAACATTTCATTGCAAGCTGCAGTAAGCACTGAAAGAGATGGGAGGGTCAAAAAGTAGCTGACAAAAATCATAATGTTCCTTTGGTAGCAATGGGAGGCAGATGAGAGTGGGGTTTATTACATCTGTCACTAAGCTGTATTATGAATCCAGAGCTGAACAGCAGCCAAAACTAGAGAAGCCAGAGCTGGCCAGCCCTCGGAGCAGCATGTCTGGGGCTGGCATCTGCCTGGGAATGGAGCCAGGCTCCAGGGCTTATACCTCCAGCCCCAAGATGAACTGTGCGGTCTGGCACCGCTTTATCTTACACTGTGAGCTCTGGCTTGAGGTTAAAGGCAAGACGTGATTTATGAGCACTGCTGTGATAAGCTGGTCTGTTCTGGAGGCAGCCTATGTTCTTTTACCAAAGTCAGCGCGGGAAGCGTGCAAGGCTGGAAAGAAAAACAGTCATGGGCTGTGCTTTGGCTAATGGAGATACAAGCACTGCTGGTACCCAGAGAGATCCTTATGCCACACTATACAGTCAAAAATAAATAATTTAATAAAATACAATTAAAAATTGCTCTCTGACATAGAGATTTGAAAGGTAAAAATTTGCACCTTTCTGGCATGAATGGCTCACAGAACCTCACAGAGATGGAGACTATAAAATCCAGGCTAATACTGGATACAAAACCACACAGGAGCATGCAAAAAGGAAAGGGAAAGCCAACAAGCCAAGCAGCTCAGGGCCTGCCAGGTTACCGTGACTTCCTCGAAGCTATGTGGGAGAAGAAAGGAAATTGGCAGCCATTAAAAGCAGATGATGACACAACCCTGTTGTTGCTGAGACAATGCGAATTACAGGCAGAGCACTGACTAAAAATGTGCAGGCTGAAATCTCAGTTTGTTGAGGCTACAGAAAAGCTACTGCTTTAATCTAAACCAGATCCATTCCTGAGCTGGTAACACTGAACCTGTGACAAAGGCCTCAGAGAAGAAATACAAAGCAAAACCAAAAGCATGTTCAACGGCATTGTCACAGGCTGCTGAAAAACTACTGAAAAATGCCCAGGTTTTGGAGGAGTTGAAATGTTTTCCAGGTCCTGGCATCTGCATCTGAGCTCATATGCTGAAATCAGCAAGGCACCTGCTCAGCAGAGTGCCTGGGAGGACAGGAGGAAATAGTGGAAGCCGTAAAACTGAAGAGTGAATTGCTGTTAATGTCTCAGCACCCATCAGGGACACAGCAGCCAATGAGCAGATGGACAAATGGTCTGGGATCCAAGTAACATTAAACAGAGCTCCAGAAAGAATTTACTATCAAGTACCCTCAGTTCAGCGGATATGTTCTACCTGACAAGAAGGGAAAACTTCTCCATACTGAGTACTAAAATCGAAAGTTGGCAAATGCTGCTGGGGAAGGCAAGGAAAAGCTGGGCAGCATCTCAGGAGCAGCCCACCCCGGGGTCCCAGGCAGCATATCCCATTTTCTCCTACATCAACCTTTTGATTATCACCTTAGAACTCAGCTGTGTGATCACCGTCTACCCCAGAGGCTGACTCTGCTGATGGGAGGACCTGCTCTGTGCCCAGAGCTCCAGCTTCACACCATCCTGCAGCTTGCTTTCAAGCAGAGCTGAGTCAGCAGCTCGTACCGCGGTGACTTCTTAAAGACAGCTCCAAAAAGCAAAGAAAACATTTGGCATTTCACACTTGAAAGGCTTCTCTGTAAAACGCCTTCCCAGTTTCCCTGTGCAGTGCTGTAAACCTCCCTAAACTAGACTCAGGATGCTCAGCCAAGACCAGGGTGTTTCTTTAATTTAGCCTTTTCTCCTGTTGTTTTCTTCAGACTCCAAGCAAAATCTAGCAGGCAATCAGTGGAGGATTAAACCCATGCACCTGAAATCAGATGGGATCCCAACAGCAAAGCAATGATTGTATTCCCACACATCAACTGCAATATTTCCAGCACGCTGATTTTTATTTCAGACATCAAAAGAAGTGAACAGGCATTAAAAAAAGGGAAGAGGGGAAGAATTCTGAATTGCTATATAAGATAAAAGGAGGGAGGATGAGGAAACATATAATTTTACCTTTTGAGCTGTGTTTGAATCTTAGTCCGTGAGTCCCCCAGTGAACTCCAGTTTCACTCGGGTTTACTGCACATTCAGTATGACTTTGTCCTTCCCAGACACTGGGGAGATGGAAACAAATTCCTATGAGAGCATTGCAAAACTGGCTCGGCTGTAATATCTCTGTGCAGGGGCTGAACTAACTGAGCATTTCACATTTTCCATGGATGAGCAGTGCTTGGGCAGTCACCATTAGGGCTGAAGCACCATAATCCCCCCGTGTGCCTTGGCACCCAGAGACATCAAGAAGGGGCCAGTGGCATCGTGGGGGTGTGCCAGAACAATGGCAAATGGCACGCAGGCGGGGGAGAGCCAGGCTTCACTTCATTATTCAGTAAATTACAACAGATGGTTTTAAAATTACATCATCTGCTGTAACTTTTTGTTTTCAGCAGAGATTCATGCCATCACCTCAGCCTGAAGACAAAGCAGACAGTGGATGTTTTATTACTACCACATCTCTGCCCATTCCTACCAGTCCGAGGGTGCAAGGAGGCAGAAATACAAGATGAGGAAGTGCCATGGGAGAGCATTACAGAAAATTGCCCTCTTAGGTTTCTAGGAAACTGGTGTTTCTTTTATTAACTACCTTGCTCCAGTGCTTCATCCTGTAGCACGTAGCTTTATGAGTGCAGAAGACCTATGACAGGTTGTCACCGAAGGCTATTGCTTTATTTAGGCTGCTCCCCACAATGTATGTTCATGAAATTGTCACCTCCTGCTGCAGTGAGAGCTGTTTGTAGCTGTGGCCTCTGTGTGCATGCATGCTGCTCCTCTGCAGATGGCTGCTCTGGAGTTGCTGTGCTTCAAACTCAGTGCTGATTTGCAATGCTCCTTTCCTTAAATTCAGGAAATAGCTCAACAGGACACAAAAGGCAGCTTTTCAGTGGGCAAGTGGAACCCCTAATTTTTGCTATCTGACTGGATTAGCTGCTGAAATTATAACAAGGAGGTTGTGATCAGTTGGCAGTGTACAAGAATGGCTACTGGCTGTTTATAAGGGGGAACTACAGAGCGAGAAGCAAACGGATTTAACATTGCAGCTGGAATGAGCAGATATGAGCTATTGAGGCTGCAGGAGGATCCATCAGAAGAAAATTTGCTGATTTGATCTAATAAAGACCTCTGTCAGGCATACATCATGAAGATGGGTGTTTTCTCATTAGGCAGCCCTTGCAGTGTACTTCATATGGTAGTTTTGCTTTCCTTTATAGTGTTATTCATCAGTGCTCTGGGCTGTGTTAAACACGAGCACAGCATTCTCCCATTATCCAGGCAGCATTAACTGCATTGCATCTGTTCTTCTGGAAGATACACAGGAGACCTGTTCCTGTATTAAAGCACTGAAAAGTACAACCCCAGTGGCTACATTTTGGTTATCAGAAATACAAACACTTACAGAATCAGATTTAATCTAATTAAATAAAAAAAAAATAACATAGGAACGCACAGAGTGTATAGCACAATGTGGTGAAGACAGCTTCTGCACAGGGAGGTGATGGAGTGTAATCGAATCCAGGACTTAGTCTGTACTTTCAAGAAGGAATAAATCCTGAGTGTGGCTGCAGGACAGCCAGGGAAAAGAGAAAGGGGGGATGCTGGTACGCTTCCTCCAGGTTTGGCAATAAATAGTCAGAGGGTTAGAGAAATTGGGTAGAAGCCCAACATTTCAGTGGTATTGTAAGGGTACAGGAGGGGGACAGTGGCACGACATGTGGCACGATTATGTCCCTTACACAGCCAGACTGACAGGAGGTCCATGCTTTGCTCAAGAACACAAAAGAGTTCTGTTCTGCTCAGTGCTCTGTCTCTTCTTCTTCATGAGCACCAAACACAGAGAGATCTCACTGCAGGAGATATCGCTTTTCATCTATTTCATAGCCTGTCTGATACCCATACATGAAAATTGTCAGGAATATGAGCCGGTGCTGTCCACGTGCAGCTGGTGAGTACCGGAGGTGGGATTTTCAGTCCTGGAAGTATCAACCTTTCCTTGTGAGTCAACTCAATTCCAGCCTGTGCATCTCATGTTGTCATCAGAGTGGTTTAGGTATGAGATGGAGACGGAGTGTTTTTTCATACAGGCATCAGGCAAACACAGAGACAAACTGATTTCTTAAAGAAGATTCAGTCTAAGTCCTCACTTTTTGAGCTTCCCATCAGCTCTGTCATTCTGAATGAACATTTATAACAACTATTTTTCTGATGCCAGGAGAGAAACCCAACTGCATTTTCCTAAGGAGAGAGTCATCTCTTTTGCAGATGTGTGAGAACATGTCACAGCTTCACCCTTCAGGAAGCAATGCTTTCAATACACAGCTTTTTTTCACTGTGGTTTGATGGGGTTGCCACTGATTATTGTATTGGAATTTTGCATTTGTGAAGACGAAAGTGAACCAAAATAAACCTGGAGAACGTGGATATCATTTTTCCTTTTTTTTTTTTTTTTGGTCTCATTCCTTCCTAGAGACGTTTATCATATTCTGTAGAAAAATCAAGACATAGCTCACGTTGCTTCAACTTCAAACAACTAAGGGCCTTTCTGTGCAAGCCTGTAGTGCTGTACTGAGTGCTCAGACCCAGCAGGTGGCTGCCTGTGATGACATCGTGGTGTTAGCAGAAGAGTTACTTCATCATATATTCCTTCAGATCAAATTTGACCCCCCAAAGAGACTACTAAAAAACTTAAACCCAAAACATGCTGTGGATAAAGAGAAAGAATGGAAACAACTGAAGAACAAAGTGAACAAGGGCAGGATTCCCTATATTCATAAATGAACGCTCCAGAATTCAGACAACTGACCAAGTGTGCTGTCCAAGAGGTGGATCTCTGCAGTTTGACTCTGCACTTAGAGCACATCAGAAAATAAAGCTGTTGTACAAATGGCAATGAGGACAGCTCACTTTGTTTGGTGTAGTCTCGCTTTCAGGCCAACAGCAAATGCAATTAACAGTGAGAAATAAAGAACAACTTCAAAACTGCCTTTGTTAATCTAAACTGGCTTCAAAAATACAAGCAAGCAACTAAATTAACAGCAAATACATGGCACCAAACTATTCATTGGGTAAAGCAGTACAGCTGCACTGAAATAATGCAGCTGCACCATTTGACACCAGAAGACAATGTGCTCGTGGCATTTTACCCCAGTGACACCTTGAAGATTTCCAGCCAGCCACATTACAGAGATGCTCATGGCTTAACATGGAGCAGATGGCATCTCTGCTCACCTTCACTGCCTGCGTGTGACCTACGAGTGCCGCAGGTTTGGTCCCGGGTTGATTGGGTTTATGATTGCATTGCTGTGGTGTGGGGGCACCAGCAGTGCTGTACATCAGCCGGTAGGCATCGGTTCTGTGAGAAGAAAATTACAGCTGTGATTTTTTATTATCGCTTTTCCACAACCTCTTTTCCTATGATTCATATTGCCTTAAGAGATTAGTTTTCTTTACCATTTAACCTCTCTCAATATTGCTGCCTGAACCAAATTTATGTCTAGGATAAAGCTATGTCCTCCTTTTATTGAATCCAGGTACTTTTCATAATGAAACTAAGGTCATGTGATCTTTGATTGTGGTACTTTGAATTCTTTATTGAAAATGTATGTTATATATTTTTATGACATTAATTTAAATGTCTCAAAGAAAATGACAACATAAAAAATAATGAATGTCCCCGTTCGGCTCATTATCTCTTCGGATTTGATTTGTGTTCAAAGAGCTGGAAACTCATCTGACCCACATAGGTTTAGATGTTGAGGAGCGCAGCCTCATGGCAAAGTTTGGGAGCAGCAAGGGCTTGTTTCATTAGTATGATGCTCTATTTTTTTTTTATTTGCTTGCAAGTTCCTTGGGTAAATTGCATTCTCATCTACACAGGATGTTATTCCACCTTCATCACCACAGAGTATCTGAGTGCCTTCCAGCTAAGCATTCTGTGATCCAGCTAACATCTGCCACATTCATTCTCTCTTTCATCCTTACCCAAGCGTGTGCATGTTTTGTTGTTGGTTTTAGATCTACATGCTGCCATGTGTCAGTGTTACAGAAAGTCATATGTGCATCAAACACTCTTCTAAATAACCTGCATTATTGATCCTGCAGTACCCCTCTGGTTTATGGCCTGAGATTCGGAAAACTGAAATAGGGGGTTGAAGTTATTGTAATCTCACATGACAGAAATAATTATAAAAACCATCAGGATTTCATTATCTTTATGTATATTTTTATATTATTCCAGAACCTTGAAGATCTTTAACCATGAATTAGACCATTTGTACTAGAAGCTGTACAGTCTGTTCCTTCAGATCATTTACAATGTAATTATAAGACAACGGATCTTGTCTTTTGACACATCAAACCATCTTATCATAGAAAAAAAAGGACACAATTTCCTATTTAATGTCACAGAAAAGTTCAGAATCCTGAAGAACTACCTTTCTCTTTAGTCTTAGAAAGAATTTCTAAATAGGTATTACTAATGTTGTTTTTATTATTAATCATAATAATATTGTGCTGCACAAATGCAGCGAGCTGTGCCCAAAAGGTGTTTTCAAACTCTGTCTGGTGAGCAGCAGGCAGGTCAGGTGCTGCTCAGATTCCA
Source organism: Odontophorus gujanensis (assembly GCA_013399175.1). Lineage (NCBI taxonomy): Eukaryota > Metazoa > Chordata > Aves > Galliformes > Odontophoridae > Odontophorus > Odontophorus gujanensis. The sequence continues at coordinate 1,091,319 of VXAB01010559.1, read as the reverse complement.
GCTTGAGCTCTGCTTAGGGCTTTCTGAGAGGAACCAGCTGACGAGGCAGTGCAGAAGAATATGGAAATGCTTGAAAGTCAAGACCAGTGCTAGAGAACGATTGACATTTATTGACTTCCTGCACCATCTAGTGGGGATTAAAATTAATTGCTCTTATTTTATGAGGATTCTAGGCTGTTCAGTATGCCCATGATTTCCTCTTTTGGGTGCTGGGAAAGGCCCTGGAAGACCAAGTTCTTGCTGTCATTTGCTCAACAGGGCCAGGCTTCCTTAGAACCGTCAGTGCCACCTGAGACAGCATATGACTATAACCAGAGCACATTGCAAAAAGCAACTCATGGGAGTCAACACAACTGATCTAAGGCCAGGTGAGCCCATGTGGGGGGCAGGCTTTGTGGAGCACTGCTGGTGCGCCACAGTGCTGGCCTTGAAGAACATGACTGGTGGGCCATTGAGAAGACATCAAGGAACATCACTGGTGGACCACTGAAAAGGCCTTAGGGAACACTATTGGAGGGCTATCGAGCTGTGGACATTCACAAGACTTTGGAGCCAGCCCTGTCTCCGTGCTGCAGGAGAACATTCTTCATGAAACAATATTTTTCAGTCTGCCCAGAGGAGGAGCCAAGATCTGAGCCTGCAGGTGGAAGCAAAAACCACTGATGTAACCTTAATATAAGGCATTTCCTTGAACATAATTTGCTTAATTATCAGTGAATGGGATGCCATTAGGTGATCACACTCCTTATTTTCTGCTCAGGAAACAGCAGCCAGCTTTTTTTTTCTGTTGCTGTTAACAGCTATGCTTTGAAATTTGGTTAAGTACTAAATGAAAAACATTTTAAAACAGATATGAAATCACTACAGAGGCAACCCTAATTGCTGTAAACAACCAGAAGGTTGAAAAATCCCACGTACAGAATGCAATTTATGAATTAAAATATTGTCCAGACTAACTGAAAGGGAAGAACGTACAGAAAAGTTTGAAGAAGGAGAAAGAGCTTTCCTCCCCCAAGAGAAAGCTCTAATTGTTTTCAAATGACTGTGTTTGCTTCTCCTGCTGTAGCCCTTGTTTAGTTAACACATTAACCTCAATGTTAACCATCAATCTCAATGTTTGGAAAGATCTCCATCGCATTGCACTGATTTTCATGTGAGAGGCAACCAGCGTGCAAAGATTGTTACTATACCTCTCCTCACCCACAAGGCAAAAGACCTTCCACCACAGGACTACACAGTTGTATTTCTCACTCTCTGGAGTGCTGAGACTGCAGTGCACGCTGTTGTGATGTCTGCCTCATTGGACCTACCAGTGATACCCAGTGTAGGGGTCTTGCACGCTTGGCAGTGACAGCTGTCTGCTAACACACTTCTTAATGTTGTTCCTTGTTGCAGCGAGGACAGCATGCTTCCTGGTTTTAAGTCTTCAAGTGCTCGAGGAAGCTGCCTAGCAAAACTTCTTAACATAGAGAAATTTGTTTTCACTGGCATTTTTGAACATCCATATTTATATTCACTCAGAAGAAAAAAGGAATGTCAGCAAGTTTTCAGTGAATATTTTATTGCATTCACTTTTTTTCCCTCTGCAGCTTTTTCTTTTTTTCTTTTCAGTATTCTTTTTGCCAAACACACTTTAATTGTGTCTATTGCTTTGATGGGCCCTGCAGAACTGCAGAGATGACTGCAGGTTCTATGTATAAATAGAAACTCCATGAATATCCCTCTTAAAAACCTGGCTATAAGGATGTGCTTTCGTTTTGGGGTGTTTCTTGGCATTGTTGTTGCCCACTGATTTCTCAAGTAATGGTTAGCCTTAATGTATCTGTCCCACTAACACCTACAGATCTTGTCTTCTTTGGTTTGTGTTTTCAATCTGATCACAAACACAGCAAAATCCTATCTGAAACTTGGATGGGTGTTAATAAATAATGGACCCCAACAAATCGTCTGAAATGCAAAGGTGGGTCAGATGAATGGTTTGTATAAAAGTAACTCCCGGTGAACCATCAGGTGGGAATTAAAATTTAATTTAGAATGTACTATCACTGCTGCGGTGGTGGTGGTGGTGATTTACTTGATTGACTGCTGGTTTCTTTCACCTTTGCGAGCCTTAGGTTTTTACTATCTGAGGAAATTAAGGCTGAATTGCAGCAGGAAATTCCTTGTACCCAGGTGTTTCTGGTTATCCGATTAATAACTTGGCTAGTGGGGAGGCAAGGATTAGGATGGGATGGTTTGGAATCTAAATGATTCTCATTGCTCGGTACCACACATTGACATTCTGGCAGCTGCTTTGTTTGTTCTCAGTGAAAGATGGGAAAATCCTACTGAGCTAAGTAACAGGTCCAGCAAGCAGTGGTAATTCCATTGTTCTTTTTCCATAGATAGGGTGAAAATCTAGTTTTATAGAGTTGTTCTGATTTAATGGACTGAAATAGGAAAAAAAGAAATACGCTGTTGAGTTCTGTTGGGTTGTGATTTCAGTTGTGTTAATAATCCAGCTGCATCTCCTACTGCTGCCACTCTCCAGCCTGCCTCGTGCTAACTTTTCCTCCTGGATGCACGCACTGAATGGCTGGGAGATGGGTCAGGCCCTGGTCAGCTGGACAGCCCCCAAGAGGCCAAGCTGCTCTTTTGTGAATGTACACAGCCAAAATCAGTGCTAATTCAGTGAGCAAGGACACTGTGCTGGAGCTAGGTGGTGATGATACCTGCGATGCTAAGAGAAGTCATTTCAGGTTAGGAACACTGGGGTAAACTCTCTACATTAGGGTCAGATTCAGCAGCTGGTTTGAGAGTGACCGAGACAAAAACAAATGCTATGGTGATGGCAGACAAGGGCTCCAGGGCCAGGGAAGAAGTTTAGGGCCAAAGCACAGAGCTCTGCCTCCCCTTGTGTATGGTCCATGGGGTGAGAGTTGACCATGAGGTGAGGTTTGCCCCTGAGGGAGGTTTGCCTGTGCTCTATATAACCCATTCCTGGGTGCACTACTGTTACCCAAACTCAGGCTTTTCCTTCTGCCCAAGGCTCCATTGCCCTCAGCAGTGAGACCACAGTCCAGAAATCACTACACACAGGGAAAGTCAGGAAAATACCTCTCAGATGCTCCATGTACTTAACAAAATATGAATTAAGCTCTTTTCTCACTTCAACTTCACATGAAGAATAAAGAGATTAAAAGAAATAGAAAAGTCGTTTTCTTTGCCCAAAGCTGTATTTCATTTACCACAAGTAAATCTTAGCAGTTGGACCTACAAGAGTGCTGTGGACGTGCAGGTTGGTAGAATGGCTTGTAAAAGAAACAGAGAGCAAGCAAGCTAGAGAATTATTTCCCCAAGCCTTCAAAGCTTTAATTTCTACAGACCTCTGGGCCTGGTTGCATTGTCAGAGCTAAGTGGATGGAAACAGGATCATTTCCCTTAAGCAGTCATTAAGGAAAATGACTTCAGATTATTATGGGTTTCAGGTACTGTTGCAGCAGCCTGATGGAGTGATAACCAGTCACATCTTCCTGCACTGTGCGAGCAGACACAGACTGAGGTTTGTAAAACACCAGCAGCCCTACAGCTCCCCAAAGGTATCAGCTCTCCTCCCTTGTGCTGCAAACTGCAGATGAAATAGCCCCAGAATGGAGTAGAAAAATGTTATGTAAACCGCCCTGGGTGCCAAATGGAAATGTAATTTGCAGGCATGTGTCAGCAGAGAAAGTCCTTTCCTACAGGAGAAGAAATCCAAGCAGCCACATGGAAATACTTTAATTCAGCATTAGCCATCAGAGGAGATGGTTGTTGCAGAGCATGGGAGCCAGGCAATTTGGTCCTGAACTTTAAATACATGCAGTGCCAAGAAATTTTAGGGGATATAGGATTTGTAATGCAGCATTGCAGAGTCAGGAAGGGAACTGGGGCAAAGCTTTTGCTGCATTGATCAATCCATTCATCAGAGCTACAGCAGACATTCAAACCGAGAGCTGGTTCAGGAAACCTGCTCACCCTGCTCTTTATATCTTGGCCATGAGACGTACACTGAGCCTGGGGGCTGTCACCCTCTCTGCCTGTTTCTGAGCTGCAGGATGCAGCTGATGCCCTTACCCATCCCAATGCCATGCTTCAGTGCTTCCTCCCTCCCTCCCATGTCCCTCTGTGAATCCAAATAACTCCAGGGTAGGTGAATTTTTCCACTCTGTTCCAGGTCTAATTTCTCTTTCAAACTAGTACCGTATATCTTTCCCCACCTCCCACTTGTCACTTTATGGCTTGCTGGATCTGTTTCCTTTAATGCTTGAAAACATACAGTTAAAATCACCTTAAAATTACTAATATGCCTTTTTATTTGAAAGGCTTATTTCCCTGAAAGGCTTTCCCAGTCTTATATGAGGGCATGCTCTCTAATATTAAATATTTTTCTTTAAAAATGGGTGCACATCTGTTTGATATTTAACTCAAAACAAATGGTGAGAGTGGAGAACATGAGCAAAATTGCGCTTCAGATAGCTATAAAAGGTCATTTTTGCTTTAAACTACAAAGGATGAATAGGGGCATATGACACACATAATAAAGGCAGAGATAGGTTTAAAATGCCCTCCGGCTGTGCTGAGGTCAGCTGCTGGCTTAGAAGAAAGGACACACTTTGCCCTTCTTGTTTTCTGCCACCCAAAAGTCTGGAGGAGCAAGCTGGGTTCTGTGTGCGAGGAAGGTCACCCAATATCTGCTTTAAAACACATATTTTCCTCCATCTTTTTCCAAACTGGATACTGAACACTTAAACCTGATACGTGAATACCTGGCCCCATTTCTTCCCAGCTGATAACTGGAGGGTTTCACCTGTCTTGCTGAAGAAGCCATTGCCTGTGCCATGCCATACACTGAGAAATTCCTCACTCTCAGATATTCCTTTGATTTGCCACGGATATGTGTGTTGCCTTCTGGCCAAGACAGAAGGGATTGATGGAGACTGAAAGCAAGCACAGTGCTTTGGGGTGCTTCTCCAGCCCCTGTGTGGTGCCATCAAACCAGGTGGTTTGCTTCTGGCTGCGGGTTGTGCCTGTGCTGGGCTTTTAGGGCAGGGTTTGGCTGGGAGCCGTCAAGCTTCCCTGAGCACTCCCCATGAAGTTTCTGGGGGAAATGAAGCGGGAAATGGGCCATTTCTCATTGAGGGCTGGCCCAGTCCCAAACCAATGGGAGCAGATGAGATTTCCAATAAAACCCTCTTGAAAGGTGAAGGAGCGGAGAGACAAGATGCTGGCTGCAAATTGCCTCCAACCATCTGCTTCAGAAGCACTGCGAGCCAGGGCAGGGCATGGCTAGTGCCTTGTCAGTACACGAGAAGGGGAAATGCAGACTAGAATTTGGCCATCAGGTGGCTGTTGTGTCTGCCAGAACATCTTTTCTGCTATTAGAGAACGAGATTAGGGAAGAAACGTGGAACAAGAAGGTCAAAACCTTACACGGAGCTCTATGCTTCTAAATCTGCTGCCAGGGGTATTTGGAGCCTTGCACACGTTTCTGTGCTGAAGGGGCAAATTTGGAGTCTTTCTTTGTAAAATAATGCTGCTTTTGAGCTGGGTCCCTTGAAAACACACATAGGTCATTGATCCTGGTGGGAGCTGCTCGGGTCCTGTCAGGGGACCAATCTGCAAATAGTGAGGTATTCCTACCTTTTAGACATGAGATATGTGTGCACATTTAAAACATTTGGAGCAGAAACTCAGTGTATTTTCAGAGCATTACTGAGCTTTGTACTTCAATCTGCAATCGCTAGAAAGCAAATTGTCCGTAGCTATGTCTCATAACATGTAGGATATTAATGGGAACCAGGTATCCTCCTTCAAAGGAACAGGAACATCAAGAATTGTATCTGTTTCTCATGTTCTAGAAAGCATTTCACAGTTTTAATGATTATTCAAAGGGGAGGGGAAAAAAAGAGCTGGACAATAAATTCAGGAGCTAGTTCAGTCACAGAGAGTTACAAACACATCCTCTGGCTGAAATGTGCTTTAGGAAAGGCTGATGTGCCACACTTTGTCACACCAGGCACACGAGCTGCCAACTGCCAGCACCAAGGCACACTGGCAAGGAGCCGACCCAGCTGCCTTGGTTACAGTGCCATTGTAAACTTTATTTCTTATGCTCAGCGTGTACTGAGAGCGATTCCTTTGTTCCATATGGCTTCCATATAGTGACATTGCATCCTGTGTAGGAGAGGTCAAGGAGTGGATTATCATCAAGTGTTTCAAGTCAAGAATGAAGGGAGCTGGCAGGGCAAATCTGCACAAAGCCTGCTCTGTGCTTCTCATTGCTGCAGTGACCTCGGGGTTTCGGTGCCTGTGAGTCCCCCCCTTCTCCCTTCATGTGCCGAGCACAGCACAGGCGAATGTGTTAGCACAGCATTTCCCTGGCAGGTTTTTAGAGGCAGAAAGAGCACAAAAGCAATGCTGAAAACCTGGCTGAAATGTGTAGCAGTGAACAGGCAGGCTCATGAGCCAGGAAAGGAGCAGCAAAGGAAAGATTGCTTCCCAACCCCATCCCCATCTCCCATCATCTCCATCCCATCCCCTCCACACATCTCACTGCCCAGCCCTCTTGGGTCTGTGCACAGAGTAATGATTGCTGAATGTTCCCATGAGCCTATTAACCCTGCTCTAATTAATGGTGAGAGAAGGAAAGGTTTGTGGTGCTCCAGGGTGATTTTCTCCGTCCTGCTCTCTGAGCATTCCTGATCCATGTGTTGGCATTAGGAGAGATCTCTGCTTTGCAAGAAAAACTTGATTTACCTTACTACAGTTGGAAAAGACCTCTCAGATCCCCAAGTCCAAGCCCAACCCACCCTCACCATGCTGACTGAGCATGTCCCCTAAGTGCCACATCTCCACTGTTCTGGAACATCTTCATGGACAGTGACCCCACCTCCCTGAGCAGCCTGTGCCAGTGCTTGAATGATCTTTCAGAGAAGAAATTGTTCCTAATATCCAGTTTGAACCCTCCCCGGTGCAACTTAAGTCTGTTATCTCTCGTAATGATTTTAAATGAGTAGATCTCCACACTACTGTAGTCCTAAAAACATGGCAGCATGAACTGGTCCTGCTCTGGTTCTGCTCCTCAATGCAAATAACTGTAGGAAGATTTGGATCAGTTTCTCCCAGATTCAGAACAGTTTAATTGCGAGTTCCTTTCCTTTCTACCTTGTGGATGGAGAGAAAAGTTTGTAGAGCACAAGCTTGCTGTAACTGAGGAGAAATGGCAGAATCCCCACTGCCAAAGGGAGGGTGCCCTGAGCCTCAGCCCACCCTGCTCCCCCTGCCTGTCCCACAGTCACCATCAGTGCCCCTTTCTGCCTCCTCCAACAGCATCGATTTCTTTTCCAACCTCCAAAACATTTCTTTTGCCTCTCAGAGCACTACACCAGACATCGGTAGGTATGCAAAATTAATAACTACATTTTAATAACTCACGACCTGCATGACCTGAGCAATTACAAACCTCACAGGGTTATTACCGACCAAGTAAAAAATATATTTCAGTTAAACATTCCGCATACAATATCCCCACTGCAGTCAGCATTTCAAGAAAAACAGTGTTACAACTGCTGTTTCTCTGGTACCTAATGAGTTAGCTTTGGCTGCTGATCAGGACCTTGTGACGGGTGTAGTTTACATTGACCACTCCGAGGCTTTTGATATTCTGGACCCGACCTTGTTGTTTAATGACAGAAAATCAAACGAGGGCAGGGGGAGCACGGTCAGCTGGCTGCAGTGCTGCTGGGGAGGGCTCTGAGTTCCTATCCTCGATCCTCCAATGTGAGCTTGGTATTGGGGCTGAGGAGAGAGTGGGGCAGGGCTGGGGCAGGGCTGTGTCCGCTGGCTGTGGTGGGGAACATCACTCCTGATTTAACAGCTGCTGGAGGGCTTCAGGCTGAGGATGGTCTGGAGAACGAGAGCCAGAAATACATGACTGCTGCCATAAAAAGAGAGGCTAAGCAGAAGGATTTCTGCTTGGGAAGGAGGCGACTGGATGGGAATGGGAATCAGCGAAACTGTGTGTGGATAGAGAAATTGAATAGGGATGATTAGTTTTTGCTGCAAGTCAAGAGGAGGGAATGCAATGAAATTCAGGGTGGTGGCTTTTGGACAAGCAGAACATGATCAAATCCTCATCCAGAAGCTCAAGGCTCGAACCTCAGGCTGGGAGCCCTGCAGGCAGGTTGTAGCAGGGCAGGGTGTGGGGAGCAGCATACTGCACCCATCCACTGCCTCCTTCTTGTTAGCAAACCCATGCTCCAGTCCCGACTGCTGCTTTATCTGAGTTGTCAGCCATTATACACATCTGACATGCTTCTGATTTTGTTTTTCTTTTACCACTAGTCCTCTGTTCACCCATGAAAACAGATGATCACTCCCTGTAATGCTCTGTGTCAGAAGGAACAGAATGTCAGAAACAAACCCAGAAACTTCTTACTTTATGCTCTATTTGCACTGGATCATCTTCTGATTCATCTTCACCATCAGTTTGTTGGCTTTTTTTTTTAATTTTACCATTGCACCATGCAAAAAGTGGTGATACTAAGAGGGGTGCATCATTATGCTCCTGAAAATAACACTGGACTGGCACTTGACCCCATTGCCAAAAGAAATGCAGTTGGTCTTCGACTCTGACACGTTGGCTCCTTCCCTGTGGACACAGCATAGGGGTGAGCTGAGGTCCCACAGGCTGGGAATGAGCAGAACCCACTCTTCCTGGTGCTCTGAAAGGAAAATCTGGGAGCCCCATGCTGCAGTGGAACTGGTGCCTTATCACAGAGCCAGTGCACAAAAAGAATCATGGGAAACACAGTGCTAGCTGGGCACAGCAGCCTGCACAAAGCGTTTGATTCGCTTTACTTGAGCAAAGCCTCCAGATATTTGATTTAGATTTCCTGTGTCTTTCTTTTTACTCAGAGATTCATGGCATGGGAAGCAGGAAGGGCATTAGATGAAGCACACCTCGGGTACACCGCATCTATCATGGGCCAATAAACGTTGCCCTGCTCATTTCTGCTTGGAACCTCATCACTTCTGCTTCAGCAAAACACATCTTCCAGAGCAGCATCCTGCCTTGGCCTGAAGCCCTCAAGAGAGAGAAAATTCAATTCTGCCCTTTGTAATGTGTTAATCAGCCCCATCGCTCACAGCGCGTGCTTTGTTTCCGGCTCAATTTGCTGACATGCTAACAGCTCCTAGAGCTCATTAGTGCAGGGCTGTGCTCTGAGCTGGGGGCTGCAGCCCTCCCCTGCTGCATCCTCATTGCCATCAAACTGTTTCCAGTACTTTGCATCTCATGCATGTGATCCTCTTCCATGTGACTCTAGGATATGTACAGGCTTGCAGAGGATGGTGGCAACCTGGTGGCTCCTCCAGCAGCGTGTTGGCACATTTTGTTCACACACATCACTTGTTTCTCAGTCACAGAACCTTCCAAATTTCCATTTCCTCCTGCCTCGTGTCAGCATATTAAAGATCTGGAGCATGTCTATATTATTATTTACATTTGTTTATTGTTTAGCCTAAAATAGCCGCTTGGATGCTGATAATACTCTCGCATATTGATTCCAAAAGAATTTGATGCTTATTTGCTATTCAAACCTGAGATTGTGCAACATCAGGATAAAAAGGGAGCAATTTATTTTCCTGATCAGATTTTCTCTCAGCAGGATTAAAACTGCCACAGCAGTAAAGAGTTTACAAACTCACTAAAGAACTGTAATAACTTCCCTTCTCACTGTCGGGTCAAGGAAAGGTAATACATGTTTCCAATCAGCTCTGAATTGAACTCAAATTGTAGGTTTTATTTCACTTTAATCCATATGTGAGTTCACGTTAAAGGTAAGAGAAATCACAGGGCTGCAAACATGGAGCAGAGTTAATTAAATTCTGCAACTCCTTCTGGAAGAGCCCTGGCTCTGCTTGCAGAGAGGTTTCAGGGTACTTCTGAGCCATGGGTTCACTCTGATGGCACCAAGGACATCGGTGGATGCACTCATAATGACTGTGTGAAGCACATTGTGAGAAACCTGGCAATTCTGGGAAGCTGTCCTTTCTTGCCAAGCCACCCACAAAAAGCTCCAAGAAAGAAAAGGAAAATACCCCCGGTGGCACAGCATGGCCTCGGCTCAGACCCAAACATGATGTTTATCTGAGGCAGCAAATACTGCTTTGAGAAATGATGAACTCTTCTTAGATCTCCTTCTCATTTTCTCACTTAGTGTGGGAACTGGTCTTTTCTTTTCCTTTTCCATTTCTGTTTTCTGTCCAGTCTCATTTCAAATGTGCTCTGGAAAAGAGCTTCTACCAAGCAGGAGAGACTCTTTATGTGCTAAGCACTGACTCTATAATTCACTGCCTTGCAGAGCTGAAACCCGAACTCTGGTTGTTTTGCAGAATAGAGTGCACTAAGCCTGTGCTTATCCTCAGGTAGACCTTGTCTGAAGTGTGGTGGGCATGCAGCAGGCTCCCCAGGGCAGTGGTCATCGTGCCAGGCCTAGCAGAGTTCCAAGGAATGCTTGGACAACACCCTCAGATATAGGGTTTGAATTTGGGGTGATCCAGTGTGGAACCAGGTGTCAGACTCTGTGATCCTTGTGGGTCCCTTCCGACATGGGATACTCTGTAATTTTGTGATTTCATGTTTCTTTGCTTTTGTTTAATTTTGTTCTACAGCTGAGAGATGCACTCGGAGCATCTCTAATATGAAAGCAGTGTTTGGTGCAAGTCACAATGTCAGCTGTAGCTCACCCAAGAACTGCACATCTCTGGAGTCCCAACTGGGGGATGTGGTCAGTGGGCCTCTGAGAGCTGGCAGCTGTGTGTTGGGACCAGGACTGCCTGCACATGGTAGGGAGGGCAATGCACCTTGAATTCTGCACGTCAACATCCAGGGAAACAAGCTTTTCATCCTACACAAAGTTGGCAGTGAAAGGGTTTTGTGTCTAAAAGAATGAGTTGAGTTCTGAAATGAATGACATACAGTGTGTGAGGACCTGAAGAAGGAAACCTTCTTCACTAAAATGTGATGTTTTAAACATCCTAATTTTGAAACAAGGCACATGACATCCATTTTTCCTCATGCAATGAAATAAAAGCCTCCCTTAGACATATTTATTATTCTCCAGCTTCCCACAGAGTATCAGTGGCACTGATATCCTCGATTCTCGAGCAGCACATTTCAGATTCTCTGTGCTCTGGGGGCTGCAGTTGGGCTCTAGAGGATCACAGTCCATGATGCCAATGCAGCTTTGCCTCCTGCAAACCCAACTGCTCCACAGCAGAGCGCTGGGGAAGGGCTGAGCTCAGGCCAACGAGTTCTTCAATTTGTCAGAAGCATTTTGAGTGCAAATTCTCATTCTCCTCAATTCCCCGGCTCTCGTGCTTGTGAGAGTGCTTGAAAGTTATTTGTCCTCAAGGTCGTGGATATGTGAAGAGGCTTTTTCATGGCTGTGCCTCTCAGCCCTCCCCTACTTCTCCTCCTGTCTGCTTAATTTTCCCTCTCTGCAGAATTGTCCTTGGCTGCTCCGAGTTTCTGTTCCCCAAAGTTCTTCCTCCTCGGCAAACTTGGATGCTCAAGTGCTCTGTCCTCAGCACTCAGAGGTGATTTCAAAGTGCTTCACCACAATTCTCAATTCTATATAAACACTTCAGAATTACTTCAGCAAACTGAGACAATCGCACAACAGCAGAACAGGTTCCGAGAGCCTTCGCTCTGAGCACCCAAGTACCTTTACCTCATACAGGGTGCTTTTATATAACTTTTATATACCTTTATATAACAAGCTTTCGCCTCTCAATAATTTTCTGCCTGTAAATTCAAGCTCTTCTTTTAGAAAAATCTTCAGATATGGACGCAGTCCTCCGGTTTCTCTGTTTACACTCAAGTGTGTTAAAATAACAATCCTGTCCTCATCCTGGAATTATTCTGCTGACTTTTTATGTCATTTTGTTCCGTAAAATTTTCCACTCATCAAAGCAAAGCAACTCACTCCTGCCAGTCCAGCTTCAATTCGCTCACATACTGTGCTTTTCTATCATTTGCCTCCTTTTGGGGCAAGATGATTTTTGTTAGACATCCCTAAATGCATCAACCGTACCCAAACGTGCAGCCCACCACCTGAGGTGATCACAGCTTCTTCCCTTTGATGCCCTTCTGTGGTTGCATTCCTGGGAGAAGGTTAATTTCACGTGGTTCAGGGAGAGTAGGCCGACTCCATCCCCTTCAGTCTGAATGTGTGTGTGCTCTGGCAATGAACAGGTCATTAACTTGGCAATGCAGCTGCTGAGCAATGTCTTGAAATACTTCTGCTCTCTGGTCAGGGTGATAGCAGCTCATTAGAGCAGAGGCTGAGCTCTCTGCGCGTTGGGGGATCGTGGCTGTTTCTTCCTTCTGCTCCATCAGAATGAGGAAGGAAATGATATTTTATGGCCCTGTGCAGAATGCTGAAGCCTTTTGGAAGACATCTCTGTCCTGTAGCCAACAACCAAGACAGTGTTACCCAAAACATGAACCTGAGTGCAGCTTGACTTCAGCTGGAAATAAATTTCCTTTCTGGGAGCTGCGTTGGGAAGATAAGCCCAGCACATACCTGTAAGAGCTGTCTGATTTTCTCTAGCAAACTGAGATTTAAATTAGAAAGTAGCTAAATCCACCCTGTTATTTCCTTCTTCCTCACCATTCCTTCAGCCTCCTGCAGCTTGGGACGGAGAGAAGGATAACACCAAGCCACCGAACTCATCACTTCAACCTCCCTGGACAGGGAAGCTGCATAAGCAGCTGATGAAAGTCCTCTTTATGAGCTGATTATAAGCATTCAGCATTACCCCAGGCTGCGTATGTCCACATTTTTGGCACATGTTTGATCCAGGTTGGACCTGAGCTTTACAGATGAGTGCTAGGTGCTGATGGCTGCAGTGTTTGCAGTGTTTGCTCCTGAGCTGCTGTTGGAAGGAGACTTCCTCCTGTCATTAGTGTGTGCACATGGGAGCTTATCTCCACAGCTGGCTATGAGGAGCAGCAGGTAGTGGCTTTAGAGACTTGCCTGATGGTCGTGACAGGGTTCCTGCCAGAATAAATCTAAGAGGGAAAAGCACAAAGAAATACAGCAGATATATCAACGTTGCTCCCTGAGGCACTCTGAGAACAAGCAGGGATGGGCTGTGCCCATGTCCAACCAGCAAGGGAAAGCTGGTGCGTGTGTTTCCTCTGGGGAGTCCACAGGAGATAAATTCAGATAAATTTACCAAGAGCAAAATATGATGGCATTATCTGCCTCCTGAGCTCATGAATTGTTTGGGATAGAGCATGGGCATCTTGGGCACAGCTTTCTGCTGGAGGAGGAGGGGGTGTCCCCCTCCTGCCCCCCGACAGGGCAGGTACAGAGTTCCTTAGGATGAATTACACCCCCATGGGGCTCACGCTGAAATTCACAGGGAATGGGAGAGCACCTGGTGGGGGCCCCTCAATGCAGCCCCCCTTTCTGCACCATGCTCCCTCTCTCTTGTCCCACCAGACACCAGACTCACTAAGCTCACAGGCGAGCTGCAGGCACCATCTGTTTTCCAAGGGCTGTAAGGATGAGAGGAGCAGAGAGGAGAAGGTGACTGAGGGGTAATTGAAGGTCTTGCGAGGATGTCTGGTTTTCCTTGAGGGAGGAGTGTTTCTAGGCCAGCTTTTTGTCTGCAGTTCATGATTCCACGCAATGTGATGTATTTTAACGTGTTACTGGGAGACATGGTAAGGCCTGACAAAGCTTATTTCACAGATGACATAAAGATGCAGTGCTGCTCCTGTGGCACTACACTGTCAGAAACAAGGGAGCAAGCACCAGGAGAAGGCAAGCTCAAGGCTTGGCTGGGCACCAGCCTCATGTTGGACTTCTGCATTCAGTGGGACTTCTTCCAGCTGCAGATTCCTTCCTTCCCCGATCCCCCACTGGCACATGTTTACAAGAAAGGAGGGGAAAAGCAACCTAAAAGCAAAAAATGTGACACCAAGCTGAACTGGAATGACCAGGATGGGAAGAGGGCACCTAAGGCCCAAAACTTCACTCCAGTCTGCGGTCCCCAGAGAAGACAGGAGCAGAAGCTGAGCTATACTTTGCTGCTTGATGAGATGATCATCTTGTGGAAGGCTGAAAACATGCATTATATTAATTTTCATTTCACTGTGTCTGAAATGACATGGAATATGATTTTGTAACCAAGCAAGCTCATTCTTAACACTCCCTGCTACACATTCAGCAAGAATTTATAGGCAATTGTAAAAGTATTCACATCCTTGCCTATTGTTCATGCTGAAAGTTTCTCTCTAGAAAAAAAAGTCCTTCCTAACGACCATCTCCAACACTGTAAACCAGGAATGGAGGTGTATGCACACTCATCTTCTCCTGCACTGGCCATAATGTTCAGGGAACGTTCCTTTTTATGAATAAAAGCTGCTTCTCTTGTCCTGATCCCTTCATTGCCTGGGGGGACATATCTCAGCCCTTTGCTTTGATTCCCCCTGCAGTCTTGGGACATAAAACATAGCTGACTGTCAACAAAGATCATTGGTAATGAAGCAAGCCTTGGGACAAGCCAGAAGAAGAAGATACTCACCCTGCAAAGGGCTTCCAAGCCCCGTTCCCATCATTTCCCTTTGGGCAGAGAATGGGCAATGATGCTCTGAGGGAATGTGGAGCAGCTCCTCTGGAGTTTGCTTCTTTTAGAGTTACCTTGACGACTCTGAGAGCAGAAACTGGTCTGAAATATGCATAAAAATTTATTAAAGCTTTGGGACAGATTGTACTTTGCATGAGCGTGTGGTGGGGGAGGGAGCAGGAATTTCCCTCTTCCTTCCCACAGGAAAATACTATAGTCTCTGGCATTAAAAATTGCAGGACTTAGTACATTTAATTGCCCGACATAACATCACTGAATGGCTCAGGGAAGGTCAATTTGAGAGGGCTGGAAAAGGGAGAAGGCAATGTTCAACCTCCTTTCCCTGTCATGTCTCCTGCATGCACTGGCACTGCTGCCATCCCAAGGAGCAGCTTGCTCCAACCAGAAGTGCAGAGCCTTCACCTCCCGCTGTGTGTCACATCACTCCGAGGAAACCCAGCAGATTGATGGCAAAACCACAGGTCCTTCTTGCTTAAAGGTGTTTCAGAGCTTAAGGATATGATGTAGCAAAAATGCTAGGTGTAGTAAGGAAGAAATACATAAAGACAAGAAAATGACAGAGATGAGCTGTCATCCATGGAGGTGATCGAGAACCATGGAGATATGGCACTTGAGGACATGATCAGCAGGCATGGTGGAGGTGGATTGGTCTTGGGGATCTTAGAAATCTTTTCCAACCTCAATGATTGCATGATTCTATGATTCTGTGATGGATATACCCCCTGGCAGAGCTCTGCCTGATCTTCGCTTGCACCAAACTCCCCAGAACTGAAAGCTCCACATTTCTGCTGGCTCTCCTCCTTCCACACAACAGCTTCCCTGAGCCCTGCAGAGACAATGAGAGGGGAGATATGTGGATGACAGTATGCAGCACCCATGGATGCTCAGAGAGTGTTGCAGGGGGTGCATGTGTCTCTGCAGACACATCAGCAGGGTCTTCATTTCAGTACAGTGGGTTTAGAAAGCCCTGAGGATAAGCTGAGGTGTAAGACTGAAAAAACATATTATCTGTCTGCAGAGGGAAGACATCTGAACTCATCCAGAGGGCTCTGCACATGCTACCTTCTGCTGGGACATGCTGCCTGCTTCCAAACAGTGACAGTGTTCATTTTGCTAAGGGATTTCACTTCTTCTTTACATTGTTGATTTACTTCCTGAGGAGTAAGTCACATAACACATGCTATTCTCCTATTTCATGGTAATCCTCGCTCTTTGTTGTCAGAATACAAGCCAAAGGTGCACATTTTTCAAGGAATTGTTTGAATTACTTTCTTCATCCTGATTACTTTTCTTCACTTTTTCCTTCATCAACCATCCTTTGGGTATTAACCTTGTATTTATACTCACATTAACCAGGGTCAGCATCAGAAAATGTTCTTGCGCTCGCTGCTGCTCAGCCACCTGGAGAAACAGAGAAAGGAGACAGTACCAGACACACACTAATTTCTAACATGTGTTTCCTGCCAGCACTGGCCTCAGCAGCTCAACCACATAAGTCACCGAGGGAGTAATTGCCATCTGAAGGCAGCCTTTGGATGTGCAGGAGGCTGAGAAAGCTCCACCGTGTGGTTGGTGTCCTGGTGGATATCAGGGGGCTGAGTGGGAAAGCAATGAGCCTTGGTAAGGAGCAGGGGAGGGCAATGCCCAAAAGATTCATAGTTTGCCTTATTTTGGAATGTTTACATTGAGGTTGTAGAAAAATAAAGGGAAACAGCTGTAAATTGTGATGGGTGTTTGTATTTTATTTTATTTTTTAATAAAAGCAAGCTCTGAACGCTAGGGGAAAAGCACAGCTATGGCATGGAGGACTTCTGTGGCCTATGAACTTGTTCTTCCCGAAGGATGAAGGCATGCAGTGTCCGGCACGTAGTGGCCAGTGGTTTGATGTCCTAGAGAAGATGTTGTCAGACAATGAGAGAAATCTGCAGCTATTTCTTTAACTTTTTTCTGCAAGTGTATAAATGGCAACTTGTCTAAGCAATCCACCATTTCCATTGCAATGTAATAATTTGAACATTAAGGGGGGGTGGGATTTTTCTGAAGTGCTTCGACCACGTTGGAGCAGATGGGAGTTTTAGCGTTGACCTCAGTGTGAACAGAACTTGGGTTTGGGAAACCCAGCAGTCCCCATGGTGCTGAGGTCACCATGTGTTGGAGGCTGCTTGCTGTGCGCTGTGTGTAAGGATGTGCCCAGTTCTCACCTCACTGGGAGTCCTTGGAGCTGAGCCTGGCCAGGAACACTGCTCCCAGCAGAGTGATGCTCCTCGTGGCTGCGGACAGGCAGTGTTGTAACTGCTTTACCATTCGGGAGGGAGAGCAGCCCTGATCCTGACTTCTGAGGCTCAGAACTAAATGCTTAGAAGTTTAGGGGAGTGGAAGTGATGTATGTTTGTCCTGGCTGAGATGTGTTACAGGCTGGCTGCAGAGCCCCACGTATGACAACTGCTCTCAACAGCCCAGCACCAAAAGATTTCTTGACCTTTAAAATCAACCGCAAGAAGAAAAGCATGGAGAGACCCAGGCTTTATAAATTTCTCTGTTCACAGTATAAATCTCCATGTTATAACGCACAAAGAAGTTAATATACTCACGTCTATTTTTTGTTTCTCTTTTAGCAGGGGGAACCTGGTTTCTTTTAAAAACCTCTGCCAGGCCAGCAGAGCTGCCAGGCCAGGAAATGTTCCTGCTGCGCGGGATGCGCAGTGCCTGCCTGGAGCTGAGTGCTGCTGTGGAAACTCATTGCAAGCATCAGGAAAACCCAGAGCAGGGAAACAACCCGGCCAGCTTTCCATTACGCTGTGAGCTACATCTTCTCTTCTTTCAGGGGATGAAAAGCTTTTTTTTCCAGAGGTGAAATGTTCCTGTTGGAAACACGGTGTAGGAGGGAAGCCATTCCCCACGCAGCTCTTCCCAGCAGTGGGGATCACTTCTGACTATTTCTTTCATGCTGTAATTCCTAAAGAAGTGACCCTTCTGGAAGCTGCCCTCCTTGCTTTTGGATCTGGGATTTTTGCTGCACTGCAGGGACGATGAGGGCATTTGGTGGTTTTTCTTTTTCCAAATGTGAGCTCTGGCTGGTGTTGCTCGAGTGGTTTTCTGCTGGTACTTGGCTCTTCCCTATTCTGGGAAAATGTGTTTGGATGATGGAAGGAATGAGGGATGGAGGCTGGGAAGGGACCTCAGGCCCACCAGCACTGCTCAGTATTTCCATTGCCTTGCTGGGCTCACCCAGACAGATTTGCTTTCTCTGTTACAAAAATCTGGGTTCTACAGCCTTAGAAATCCTTCCCCACTTCTGTATTAAAACCCTTCTAGACTGTGGGTGAGCACCAGCCACAAGGACTCCTAGATGTGGAGTCCTTCATAGAAGAAAAACATGGACGTGTTGGAGTACATCCAGAGAAAGGCCAGAAAAATACTCCCAGGGTTGGAACATCTCCCCTTCAGGACAGACTGAGAGCTGGGGCTGTGCAGCCTGGAGAAGGAAAGACACCAGGGAGACCTGACAGTGGTCTTGCAGTGGCTAAGAAGTGATATAAGAAAGAAGGGGACAGACTGTAGCAGGGTCTGCTTCAGTAGAACAAGGGGAAATGGTTTCAAACTAAAAGAAGAGAGATTTAGACTGGATATAAGGAAAAACTTTTCTACAGTAAGAGTAGCAAGGTGCTGGAATAGACTGCCCAGAGAGGTGACAGATGCCTTGTACCTGGAGACAATCAAAGTCAAGCTGGATGGGGCTCACCAAAGTGGGCTGGAGATGGAGATATGGATGTACGTGTGGATGTGGATGTAGCTGTCCCTGCTCATTGCAGGGGAGTTGGACTAGATGACCTTTAGAGGTAACTTTCAACTCTTACGGTGCTGTGATTCTGTGATTCTGTGATCGTATGACACAGCCCAGCAGCTGCCTGTTGCTGCCATGGGTTTCGGCATCACCGGTCAGGGTTTTACAGCTCAACTTTCAAGTTGTGTTCAAACCTACTGCTCCTCTTTTATGTCCCAGCATCTGCCTACAACATGGAAACTGCACTTATTTTATATATATATATATATATATATATAAAATAAGTGCAGTTTNACTTTTTTTATATATATATATATATATATATATATATACACACACATTCCTCAGTGTTTACCCAGGAGCAAGCAGTTTTCCACTGCTGGAAATCCAGCAAATGTGTTCCCACTGCAGCCATCCAACTCAGGTCACAGAGGAGGTGGGAGAGGAATGCGTCTTCTAAAAATAAACTCTCGGGGGTGGGCTGGCAGGATCCCTTCTGCCTCTCACTGCCAGCCCAGGGGCTGCACCTTTGGCTGTGGATGCTGCATCCCACTGGGGTCACTGCATCCGTCTGTGGTACCCAATGGCATGCAGCAGCTTTGCTGGCTGCATTTTTGGGGTGAAAAGAAGCACAACACCGTAAGTGTGTGTTTTTCTGCTCCGTGTTGGAGAGATGAGGAGTGCTGAAGTGATGACACAAAACTGGCAGCCGCTCCTGAGGACCCCGGACCCCGGCATGAGCTGTCTATGCAGCCAGGGGATTTTCCTTTCAATTTTCCTGTAACTACCTTCTATGGTCCATAAACTATATTGTTTTCATTTAATTCCGGGAACATAATGAATTTCTGTGGGCTTGTTTCCTG
The DNA here is from genome assembly GCA_013399175.1 of Odontophorus gujanensis. Classification (NCBI taxonomy): domain Eukaryota; kingdom Metazoa; phylum Chordata; class Aves; order Galliformes; family Odontophoridae; genus Odontophorus; species Odontophorus gujanensis. Next base: position 1,071,990 of record VXAB01010559.1, on the reverse strand, counting down.
CTCAGTGTAATATCTTTGCTAGATGTGAAGTTTATTTCACAAGCTAGTTATAAATTCACTCTGACTCCCAATGGTTTCATCTTGGGAGCAATCAATAAAAAGAAACATGAGGGAGATTTTTAGACCCTTCACATCCACTGAAATTCAGAGATGTAAATCCATCGTCTGACTTTTTCTTTTTTCCTGAGTGCTGAGTAACACTGGAAAAATATGAAACCTCACACCAGTACCACAGTGTGCCTACGTGATGGCCAAAGTGTGAAATTCTCTGTTTTTACCCCTAAAGAGAGTTGGCATATAGAAGCACACTGAGGCAATGACAAAGTGCCAACATTGGCAGGTTGTGTTAGTATCACCGGCACCAGCTGCTGGAGAGGGAAACTGTAAGAATGAAACATGAAAAGAAGAAATCCATAGCAATTGTGGGGGAAAAAGANGCTGGAATAGACTGCCCAGAGAGGTGACAGATGCCTTGTACCTGGAGACAATCAAAGTCAAGCTGGATGGGGCTCACCAAAGTGGGCTGGAGATGGAGATATGGATGTACGTGTGGATGTGGATGTAGCTGTCCCTGCTCATTGCAGGGGAGTTGGACTAGATGACCTTTAGAGGTAACTTTCAACTCTTACGGTGCTGTGATTCTGTGATTCTGTGATCGTATGACACAGCCCAGCAGCTGCCTGTTGCTGCCATGGGTTTCGGCATCACCGGTCAGGGTTTTACAGCTCAACTTTCAAGTTGTGTTCAAACCTACTGCTCCTCTTTTATGTCCCAGCATCTGCCTACAACATGGAAACTGCNATATCTTTGCTAGATGTGAAGTTTATTTCACAAGCTAGTTATAAATTCACTCTGACTCCCAATGGTTTCATCTTGGGAGCAATCAATAAAAAGAAACATGAGGGAGATTTTTAGACCCTTCACATCCACTGAAATTCAGAGATGTAAATCCATCGTCTGACTTTTTCTTTTTTCCTGAGTGCTGAGTAACACTGGAAAAATATGAAACCTCACACCAGTACCACAGTGTGCCTACGTGATGGCCAAAGTGTGAAATTCTCTGTTTTTACCCCTAAAGAGAGTTGGCATATAGAAGCACACTGAGGCAATGACAAAGTGCCAACATTGGCAGGTTGTGTTAGTATCACCGGCACCAGCTGCTGGAGAGGGAAACTGTAAGAATGAAACATGAAAAGAAGAAATCCATAGCAATTGTGGGGGAAAAAGAAGTGATATTTTGTGCAAATTCCTCATCAGAGCACATCAGCAGATTGGGGGCAGCCGATTCTCAGTGGGACAAAGGCTCTTCCCTCTCTGCCTTACATTTTGCTTGGTGCTGTAGAAAATGTCTGCATCATTGGAAAGGGGCTGATGTTTCCTGCACCACCACCCTTCCTTCCATGCCCTTCTCTCAGCCCTATTTCCTTCAAATCCTTCTGGTATCAAATGAGTGGTACTATTTTTTCCCAAAGACTTGATAGAGGCATGGGATGAAAGCAAACATCTCCGTACCTCATCCGGAGCTGCCCCTTCTGTGCCTCCCAGATGAAATGCTCACACTGCAGCCAACATCTGGCTATCAGCAAATAGATTTAGAGCAGCAGATATATAGTTTATTTTCTAGATTTATCCCCTTTATTTTTTTGCCAACAGCAAGAACCCGGGGAGCTGCTGAGCTCTCTTTGAAAAGGCAGCCAACAAAACACCCGACCCTCTTCTCACCCATGTGAACCCATTGGGGATCACTCTGGTGTCATTCTGGCATAAAGAGGAGGAAACCCAGCTCCCAGCTCACCGGGCTGGGATGCACCCATCTGTCTCACAGCCTGGTGCTGCTGCTGTGCCCAAGGTGGGGAAAAACACCCTAACCCAGCCCTGTTCTCCTCTCATGGCCACATTTCCTTTGTTCCTTAGGCTTCTAAAGAAGCTCCCAGCCTTTTTCTAAGTGCAAGCATGTGCATGCACATGAGCACGTGGGGCCCACTGTTGTGCCATGAGCCAGCTGATCTCCACTTTTATTTTCTGTGTCACTTTTCTCACTGCATCTGCATGGAGCCACTAGCAAGCAAGAATTGTTTTGTGCCTGAGATGAATTACTGTTGCTTAAAGACAGACCCCAGCGAGCTTGCACTGTTTTTGCTGAGGATATTTTGCTCTGGCTGCTCTTTCCTTTGCTGAATTTGAGCACTTGTCCCCTCTTTGTTCCTCTGTGCTCAATGCAGGACCACAGGACTTGCTCACAGGGCACAAAGAAAGTATGGCTCACGGAAGAGCAACAAGAGCTTTGCAAAAACTCCACTCCCCCTCCCTTGAGAGGCTGCAATGGGCACTCTTCATCCATCCCAGTGTGGAGTGAACCAAATTTACATGAACTGCCATCAGAGCAACTACTGGGTGGGTGAGGAGAGCTGTGAAGGAGGTAAATCTGCACCCAGAGGCATTGCCAGCAATGTGATACTTTGGAGACAAACCAGATGTCACTGAATGCAGGCATAATTTAGGACATGGTGGTGATGATAAAAAAGTAGGCTTTTCCTCTATCTCCATGCAGTAAACGAATCAGTTTTGAGTGATTTTGTATGTTTCTCAGCCCAAGTTCAATCTCTCACCGCATGTGTTGTGGTGGGGCAGGAGTGGGTGTTTGGGGCTCAGGCTGTGTCAAATTTCCCAGTGCAATTCCAATGCAATCAGCAGTGACTGCTGACATCTTCAATCAGAGCCTCCCATGAGCTGCTGGGACGGGATGAGGGATGTCAACGAGGCTGAACTGCTCGTGTGCACTGAGCCCGACACGAGGATTTGCACATCTCCTCTGGACAGCTGGGAGCAGCCCAGCCCCAGCAGCCTGGGTCTGAAATAACTGCTGAGCGCAGATGGGGAAGCATTTCATTATTTCATTTTTTATTTTTCTTTCAGATTTGGAAACATTTGTTGTCTCAGGAGGAAAAAAAAGCCAGCAAGCCGACAACAGACTCACTCCTATTCTGTTTGTGTTGAGAAGATGTCCCAGCACGCAGCTGTCATGGAAACAGGGAGCAGTGTGATGCTGCAGGGACCTGGCCACGGGACCAGACCACCAAATGCACAAACCAATTCCCCACGGCAATGCCCAGTGGAACAAACAAACCCTCAAGGAATCGAACTGGGAGGAAGATCCAAACCCATCTGTTGTGCTCAGCTCTGACCGTGTCACGTCCTGCTGGCTGGAAATGCAGCATGGTTCCAGAGCTTTTGTTCTTCCCAGCAATGGGGAATCACCAGGAGAAAGTGCTTTGCCTGCTGTTCTGATGCTTCCATTCTCAGTTCTGCTTAAGACACTCAGAAGGGAAGATGAGCAAAATCACTGTGGGAAAACAGTCGGGGCTGGATCAGCCAGTTGGATGCTTCATGGAAATTTGGACTTGAGCATACTTCCTTAAGACCTCATTTTCTGGCTGTTTCCATCAGGATTTGTGGTTGGGGTTTTTGGTTTTTTTTTTTAGGGGGATTTTTTGTTTTTGTTTTTAATTATTTTTGGCCATTTTTAGGGAAGATTCTTTGTAATCCCAGCCAGTTGCTCCGTGGAGATGCTCGTGCTCCATGCTGCAGTGTAACTGCTGCTCCGCACCACAGCTCCTGTCCAGAGACCACCAATGGAAGGAATTTGCTCATGGAAAAAGTTCTCCTTCGCCTGCAATAATGAGAAGTCAGTTAATGCCCAGAACACAATGATGAACTCCATCCTTTCCCATTCTGGGACCACATCCTTACCCTACTGATACCACTGGAAAACGCTCATCCCCTTGGCAGCTTCTTCCCAACTTTCATTTCTTTTATTTCTCGCTTAATCTGATCTTTTCTTCTCCCTCCTTATTGTCACTCAACCACTTTCCCTTCGGACTCCTGGAGCACTCACTCAGCGTGTTCAGCCCTTCTGCTTGTGGTGGGTCAGCGTAAATCAGCGCGGGAGCTCCGGCACCGCGCCCGCTCCCTCCCCTCAGATCTGCAAATCCGTGATGTTGCCTCACAAGAATCTGCAGTGACTCATTGCCTCTCCCTGACCTCCTGCCAATAACACGGTTAGTTATAACCCGTTAATTAACTGGAAAGTCTAATTGCTTCAAATTCAGCCTTTTCCTGGGATTTTGCTGTTGCAGGAGAATGCCAAATAATAACTGTTCTTTTCAATATGCCCTCATTTTATTTTTCTTGGGAAACATACAGAAGTTATGTGTAAATATTTCTTTCTCCAGTGAGCACACTTTATTATCCCCTTTCCTTCAGCTTTCATTAAAAACCGCTCCCACCCCTTCTCCACCTCCAACATATAAATAAATAACGCCCGACTCAAACAACCTCGGCCATAAAAACCCTCTTGAAAAGAATCTCAGGCAACTACCACATCTGGAATAATAGTCAACATATTTTAGAAAGAGACTTCATTTTTCTCACACAGGATACTAAATCACGATGGCTCCATGTGCCAAAAATAACACAGTGGGATATGACTATGGGAGGACGTGAACCTATAATGAGGTTCAATAAACTACTAATCTTATTGGGTAATGCAATCTGGTTTGCTTTTGCTTTTAAAAAAAAATGTGTGTGTGAGCGTGTGTGCAGGCATACATGCTGCTCTGCTTATAAGCAGGATTCTACTATCTTCTTTCAGACTCTCTTTGCTGTTTTGCAATGCAAATAAATATTTCAAAACTCATTAGCTTGGTCCCAAATTAGCCTCGTTCTGGGAAGGATAGCAGATTCCACCTGCCTCATCTTTTCAGTGTAGGAAAATGTGATGAGACCATCGACTGCTCTGAAAGAAGATGACTTTCAGCACTTATAGAGTGTCTCCAGAGATTCCCGGTGGTGCAACACAATTTCTTCTCATTTGTCATGATTCCTTCTGCTCCAGTTCCCCTCCCCAGTTAGAAAATGAGCCACTAATTGCAGGGCCAGGTATTAAGGCTACTCATGAACATGAGGGAAATAAAAGATGAATTCCTTTTTGCTGTTGACAACGTGATGGAGAGGGAAGGGGACAACAGGAATGAGAAATACAGGGCAAAACTAAACAATGGGTAACTCCAAGTCACAAAAAGCTTTGTGCAGTGCCAAAATCCTGTGTTCTGGGCAAGAGCAGCTAGAGGGGAAGGCTGGTAGACTTGATCCTTCAGATATTTTTCCCTCTGTACTGGAGAGGGTGGCTGTGTGACCACTGAGGTCTACCAGAGCTTTCCCTGCTTCTCCTGGGAGCCTATCTCCACTGAACCCATAGAGGGTGGTGAGGTGCTGCCCCATTGCTGGAGGTGCCTGTGGCTGTGGATGGGCTCTGGGCAGCATGAGCTGGGGGCAGCCAGCTTGTGCAGGGGCTGAAACTGCATGATCTATAAGGTCCCTTCCAACCCAGCCATTCTGAGATTCTGTGATCCTATCTGGATCCTCCAGGGTGCAGGGGTTTGGCTGGGGAAGATGGTGCTGAGGTGACCATACACAAGCACAGGATAGAGGATCCCATCTTCCCCTTCCTCTCTTCAGCCCCAGCCCTGCTGGAACAGGGCTTTTTCCAGCTGATGTGAAGATGGTGAAATAGCTGCTCCAGGTCTCGTAGAACCACAGAATCACCAAGGTTGGAAAAGACCTCCAAGATCATCCAGTCCAACTGTCCACCCGCCACCAATATTTCCCATTAAACCACATCCCTTTGTACAACCCTTTCTTGAACACCTCCAGGGATGGGAACTCCCCCACCTCCCTGGACAGTCTGTTCCTGCACCTGACCACTCTTTCAGAGAATAATTTTTTCCCAATATTCAACATGAACCTCCCTTGGTGCAACTTGAGTGCATTCCCTCTACTCCTATCACTCTCCTCCCAGCCAGGAGGAAAAAAAAAACCACAAATCTCTGGAGCCCCATCTAATGCATTACATTTTTAACCCATAGCATTCTTCCTTCCCTTCTCTTTCCCCCTCCAGATCCCAAAGTGATGGATTGTTGTGAACGAAGCAGACATGACAGTGGGCACTTTGACTGTCTCTAGTGGCTTTTGTCCAACTCATCTTCATGTTTCCCCAGTCATCTTGCTCTCCAGCACAGCGCCAGCCCTTCTGAGCAGCCTGCTGATGGTGCTGTAAATAAATCGAGCTTCAACTGATGTATTTTTTGCCATGTAATCAGTCTGGTTTCATAAAAATTCACCTCCATTGGCATTCATTCACATGTGCCTTACAAACGTGCACGCTGTATTGAGTCGGATGTGTGGGAAATATATATATTTTCCATATGAATCCCAATATATTTTAGAAGGCTTTCCCCTGCCCCCTCTCCCCTCCTCGCAGTCTCTCGAGGGTATATATCATAACAATTGAAATCTGATGAGAAAATGAAAAAATGCTCAGTGTTCATATCTTCCAAGTAGTTTTCCAGAGTCCTGCTGCTGAAAGGGACATAAATCACGAGCAGCACTCAAACAACATTGTTACCTGAATGTACAAAACAAACCACGCTGCTTTCCTCGCTACTGGAAAGAGGAAAGCACTGCTGCCTCGTGAATTTCTTGCTGTCGTTTAGTATTCAGGCTGAATTTAACTGGGGGAGAGACTGCAGCCCCAGAATAGCAGCACCCCATGGCTGGCATTGAGGGGGCAGGAGGAACTGGGAAGGAGCATTGCAGCTCTGGAGTGCTTTTCTGGTAGACCTGGTCTAAGTGGTCCTCTTGGTGAAATAAAACAAGTAAAAGCAATAGAAGTACAATTAGCAGACTTTCATAAATATCCAGCTGGTTTTGTTTGGTTGGTTTTTTTTCTTTTTTTTCAGTGGATTTTACCTATTACGTCTATTCTGTGCTTGGGTGGCAGAGTGATTGGTTCAAATGAGGAGAGGAGAAGAAGGAAGAGTAGGAGGAGGAGGAGGAGGAGAGGAGAAGAGGAGGAGGAAAGCAAGAGGGGGAGGAGGAAGAGGAGGAGGAGGCCGCGGCAGCTTTCCCACGCCGCACCGACTACTCCCGGCTTTCTGGCTCCATCTTCTGGAAATGACTCAAAATACAGATTTGTCAAAGCCTGACCTGACAACGCCGGCAGCATTGTCACAGTGACCCTGTGGAATATCTGGTGCCAAAATATCTCTTTTGCGAAGAAAGAAACCTGTACCAAGCCCCTGTAAAATGCCTCTGCAAGAAGAAAAAAGGCATGGACAGCAGGCATGGCAGCAGTTAATGAAGCCCAACGGGATGATATTTCTCATCTTCTTTTTAAGCCGACCCCTATCCAGTGTGGGAGAACAGGTGGATTCAACCCATGAAAGCCCTTTGGGCATTCAATGGCTTTTTAATGAGGGAAAAGAATACCAGGAGTAGTTGAGAAAGGATTTCAGGGCCTGGCTGAGTGTGTTACAGTGCTGGACCTGGTTGCCTGTGATACTGGGACAGGATCTGCCCATAGCCCATCTCTCCAAAGGAGCAAGTTCAGGAATCCTAGCTTTGTCCTAGCACTTGTAATGTGAAGGCTCAGCCATCCCAAATGCCCATGTCATCAGCCCTTGCATTTTGGTGCCATTTCCCAGGCAGAACTGAGGTGAAGAGGGAGCTGGGATGTAGGGTTTACTCCTCTGCTCATTTGTGGTTTTGTGGCACTAAATTTAGGTTCCCATGCACCACGATCCCTTTGACCATGAGTGCTGCTGCTCCCATGTAACACTAAGTCCAGCAAAGCTTCAGCCCTTGGAGCAAATGTTTAGAATGTTTGGGTCGGCCCTTTGTTCTGGGATGGATCTTGCTCGCAATATCTAAGCCCTACAGATTCGTTTAGGTCTATTAATTAACTTTATATGGGTACTGTAACTCCACAGGGACATCCTTCCCCCTTTCAGGGCTGCATGGCCATACAGAATTTTCCTGTTCTGGTGTCTTTGCTCTCGGGGTACCCTGATACAGAGCAAAAATCCCCTGCCTCTTTCCCCTCCAGTTTAGCCCTGTGCCAGAGGGTGGTGCTCGATGCATGCTGCTGAGCTCAATGCTGCCGCTATGAGCTGCTGCTGTGTGCTGGTGCTGCTGTGGGATGCCGGGCAGAGAGGTGTTTGCGGGGCAGCCCAGGAGCACAAGCAGCAGTTTAGGATGCACTCTTTGAGGGATATTTCATCTTGTCTACTTCTGGAGAATTTAATTTTTAAAGCTGTTCTTCCAGCCTACACCAATCAAAACGAAATTTGAGGTTGTATCAGGTATACAACACTGTGAGGGTGGCTGTTTCAGTTTTGTAAACTCTCACAAGGGTAAAAATCTAAACATTAAACAAGACAGGGTATGAGGCCTGGGGGACCCTCCAGTAACCCACAGCCATGATGTCCCAGTCCTTTGATTGCTCTCTGCCAAAATCCACAGTGCCAGCTCAGGCACTCCTAACTCCTCACCCAGCAGCACATGCTCCTGCTGCTGCACCAAAACCTTGAGCAAAGCAACTGGAAAGAGGCACTTTTCTTTTTCTCAGCCAAGACAGATGAAATTGTCCAGAGGGACTGACTTTTGGGGCTGTGGCCCTTCTTTTTCCCACTCACTAGCAGCATTTCAGTGACCCCAAGCACAACCCTATCACTCCTTAGCTGGGAAGCAGGTGCTGCCACATGATCATGCTTCCTTACCACAGTCATAGTTAAGCAGATTATTAACAGTGATCCCACTTAAAATGTGATTCTTGCAGTGAAATGATCAACTCCCTGTGCAAGCAGCAGATTTCCATTGCTATGCCACTGCTGCATTACATACAGCTTGGTGTCTGGGAAAAGCCTCATGGATGAAATGAAGCACACGTGCACTGCTGCTCACAAGAAGAGCTGCCAAATGAAACACTGAATTTCCCAGAGATATCCCAAAAAGTTATGAAGTTGAATTCCCTACTGTTTTAAATGACTGTGGAAATCCAGTCCTGCAGACATCTTGGGAGTCTTGTCTCCTTTTACCCTGTCCTTGCTTCTCCATGTATAAATCTTTGTCTCTGAGTTTCTGCTGTGTGACTTAGGATTTTTCAGTGCTTATTTTGGCCATATGCAATAGTAGGATGTTTCAACTTTGCCTGAAGGCCAGAGCAAGACTCAAGTCCTTGGAGACAGGTTTATATATGAAGGACTTGGCCAAGAACTTCCCAGTAGAAACTGTTATTTTCCAAACTAGGACTCTTAAGGAAAAAGCCAGGAGGCCAATTTGGACATCCGTATGGCTTCTGACTGAGATAATTGTAAACCATGGGATAGTGACCTGAGCAAACAGCAAAGCAAACCACAGATGATCTGATTAGTTTCTTTGGCTCTGCCATGGACATTTTATCTGTATGTTCAACACAGAGTGAAAGGCCATTCTTCAAAGCCCTGAGTGTCTTTGGGGAAATCTTCTGTTATTAGTACCCATGGTGATGTCAGTCAAGCCATACTCCAGCTCCCAGCAAAGAAATCCATACCCCGGCCCAGTTCTTCCATAAATGTGGGCAAGCAACATTCTGCAGAAGAATCACAGCAGATGTGGTTGTATTGCTGGGAAAACATTCAGCTGGAAGGCATTTTGAAAACCTCTTCCTACCTCTGCCCTTCCATGGGGATGGGATAACTTTATCATCCTCTTTTCGTGGCATTGCTACTCCAGTTTGTGAGTCTTGTAGGATTGGAAAGAGATGTTTTTTTTGCTGATATTAAAATGCAAGCATATTTAAGCATTAATTTTGCTCAGCTAGAATAATAAGTGGAAGTAGGGAAGAATGAATTTTGCATTTATTTTCATTGCTTGACTGCAGCAAGCGTATTTTTAGCATCCCTTAACTGTGACAGTGAAGCCCAACCCAATGTTCTGCTGCAAATTCTGGACACGGTGTGGGTGCTGGGATTGGTGGGAGTGGGCTCTTCAAGCTCATTGATGGATAGTAATGATCCCTCTGAGCATTGCTGGAATTAAAGTAGCTTTCCAAATGTAGCACAGACAGCATTTGCAACATTTAAATATTTTCAGCATTTGGGATCTGAAAATGACTTGGGATCATTTTACTCCCTTCAACTGCATTGCTTTCATCTGCAAACCAGGACTGAACGGGAGGACAACAGACAAGGAACAAGGTTGGTCTTGATGGGTTGGAATAAACAACCCATTCCTTTTCCAGTGTGGGCAGAGCCTTCACGGACAGGTTTGCTCTCACTTTTAGGGATTTATTTTACTCTTTATCAGCACCAGTTTAATTTTTCCCTATCTAGTCCATCTTCAGAGGCAATTTTTACCAAATATTCAAGTTGGTGTATGTAACAGCTTACTGCAAATGTTGTTTGAAACTATATTTGACCTCTAAACTCTTTTCTTCACATCTAATTGGTTTCCACTACCTGTTGTGGCAGCAAATGCTGCTGGCAGCAGTTGTTTGCATGGTGATTCTCAAGTCCTTGTGGCGGGATAGGAGTAAGCTGAGCGAGGAATAAATGCACGAACTCATATTTCCGAGGCTTGAGAAGTCATTTGGTTCAAATTCAGCTCCAAAACCATGCACCCATCTCCTTTGTATGAGTTTGAGTTTGATGCAGCCCCAGGAAGATCCCATTCTGACGGGTGCCATGACAATAAGCTCGTTAATTAAACTAATTAATTTAAAGGGGCAAAGGTTCAGTGGGCGGGTGGTGCTTTTGTATTTCCAAATCAGTTAACTCAGCTCAAATTCAAATCTGACCAAGACAGATCTTCTTTGACTGGTGAAACCCAGAGGTTCAGTAGTGCTCTTTGTACGGAGCAGCCCCGGCCGAGTTCCATGCCTGGGACAAGGCATGTCCCTGGGTTAACAGAAACTCAATAAGATATCAAATTAGTTGGCTCTCCCTTTTCTTTTTGAAATCACTGGGAGAATTGTGATGCACCAGGGCACAGGGTGCTATTCTTCCTATCTCCCAGCTCCATTGTGCGGGGAGCAAACAAAGCCAAGAGGTGTAATTTAAAGGTGCTGTGACCTCCCACGAGTGGCTCTCCCCATTGTGCTGGCGTTTTTGTTTTCTGTATGCGTGTTGGTTTTTTTTCTTCCCTTCGTCCGCTGATCATAAATATGCATGAATAAAAGAGCCAAGAGAGAGGAGGGCAGGGGGAGGGGGGTCATAACCAGCTTGGGTAAAGTCCTTTTCTGAATTTTCCACTCTCAGCTTCCTGATGTCGAATGAAACCAGGGACCACACGGCCGGATTAGCTCAGCCAGAGTTCCTATTTCCAATTGTGCAAGCAGAACCCTGGCACCATAACAATCATTATAATTATCGCTTGCAGAAGGGTCTTATCATATAACAGCTTCTTTCTGTACAAGAGGGAGGGGGACCAAGGAGGGCTGCAGGAGATAATTCCAACCGCGGGGGTTTGTGTCTTCATTCATCACTTTCTAAGCAAGCCAGTGGAAAATGGAGGTCCCTGAGCAATTCACAGATTGCAGTTCATTCCTGGTACAGGGCACACACACACACACAGACACACACACACACACACACACACACACACACAC
>VXAB01010559.1:955779-1042468 GCA_013399175.1 Odontophorus gujanensis | reverse complement strand
ATCTCGGGCTTTTGTCCCCCGAGGGCGGCCGGACAAAGCGGGCGGGGGCACGCTGGGGGGGAGGTGGGGTCAGCGGTACTATCCCATCGCTCCCCCCTCCTCCCCCCCACCACTACTCGGGCTCTGGCCCTTCGTCGGTGGAGGTTGGAGTCGCGGCGAGAAGGGGTTGGGAAGGAAGGGGGTGAGTCCGAGCTGCCGCAGGGTGAGCCCCGGGTGCTCTGATTTTTATTTTTTCAACCCAGACTCGGGGTTTTCCTCGCAGCTTGCAGTTTTTCTGCACGCCTCTATCAAAGTGAAAACATCCCGAAGTTGGAAATGTTTAACTCACGGTTTCACTTAACGTTTCAAAAAGCGTTCTGAAGAGTAAGTAACTCAAAGCGGTTCTTTTCCCTCTTGCGACTCCAAATACCCACGGGCACTTTGGCTTTTGCGTGTTTCACTTTGAAAAGGTTTTCGCAGGTGCTCAGGGTGTTAGAAATTCCCAGTGACATTCATCTCGGAGCCCGATGGTGTTTAAGGTCCCTTCCAACCTAACCCATTATAAAGTTCAGCATTTGTCGGTGCACAGAGACAACTCCGACAACTCTTTGTCTGCGGATGCAAACGAACAACCAAAAAGAGCCGCGCTGCTTATTGTAAAGGTGGTATAACTACCCCTAATCCCCACGAAGTGCCCACGGATCCCCGTGTCAGACATCGCAGGGGAAGCGGCCGATGCGTTCCCCCGACCCCACATTCAGTGCGGTGCGTCCCGCGGATCAGCGCTGCCCCATTGTGAGCGCTCAGGTACTCGGCTCCCTGGATGGTTTTCAGTTTCACCATTCATCTATAATCATTTTTAGGCTTCTACACCCGAACTCAGCTTTATTTACATTATTTCTCCTTACGTTAAAAATAGCATCGCTCCCTCTCCTGTGATTTTCTCCTAAGTTTTTGATGATCTGGGCGAACTGACAGCGTTAAGGCTTTATCTCAGCATTTTGTCTTCACATCACTGATTGTTTGGCTTGAACCTGAGCGAGGATTTTGCTGTCATTTTTTTCACTTTTTGCCCTCCTCGCTTGGAGGCGATCCGTGACGCCGCCACCAACAATCTTCTTTGTGCTAAAAGGATCCCTCGCAGAAGTGAGCAATCCTCGAGGCCCTGGGTGATGAATATTAACGAGCCTCAAAATAGAAATAGTCTTCTAGTGGCTGAGCTTGACGCTTTGTAACATTTTATGGGTATACAGAGCCGAGATGTGCAATATAACTGCAGAGAAGCAGGCCTGGCTGCTCCTTGGGAGCCCTCTCCATCACCGGACCTGCAATCAGCCCGACGGTTTTAGGGCCCGTGTGCACCTAAATGACTCCCTGCACTAAGTAGTTCCACTTCATTGAGCCACTCACGACCTGAAGTGACAGCACGATGGGGTCGGCAGGCAGCGAGCTCCACTGCAAGCCAGGAAAAAGTCAGAAGGGACTCAGATCCGAGGGTTATGGAAGCATATGGCCAAAAATGTTCAACTTTTGTTAATGTGCACTTTGCTCATAGCGATATAAACTCCGGTGCTGTCTGCGACACTTTGATTGCCTTTTGTTTAGGTGTCTCTGAGCAGTCAATAGTTTATTCATTAAAACGTTTATGATTCCCCAGAGTTTCACAGGCTTTGGCACAACCGATCACTTGTCTGAACGTTCGCAGTGAAAGCGCATTATTCATTAGTCCTTATCCATCATTTGCAGTTTGTCATTTGTTATTCTCTTGTTTTAAAAGTTTGTGCTCCAATCAAGGAGGGGAGAGAGCACCATGTGTCTCTGTGATCAGTCACAGCCATGAATAGCCCGAGCCGCAGTGAATGTTTCACAAACAACCCATAGGCTGAAATTTGTTTGCATAATCTATTCACTGCCTACTTATGAATAACGAATGCATTCACAGAACCAGAATTGTTTCAGGAAGCCTTCGCAAACAGAAAGAAGTGCTAAATATCTTGGATAATGTATTCCCGATGAATAATTCAACCCGTTCTATCGAAGGCAGTCTACTAATTTTGCAGATAAATTATTCAGCCAACGCAGATAATAGCTCCCACACCTTATGTGCCTGTTCCTGGGGAAGTCGACTGCCAAACTTTCCCCAAGGTTTCTGAGGTTGGGAAAGGAGAAATCCCCAAATGAAACAGAACTTTGGATTTTGCAGAACGCAGCGTGTGTTCCCAGCATCGTGGCCATATTCTGATTGTTATGGTTTGACACGAGCTCTTCTGCCTTGGCATAAGTGCAGCTAGCCTCAGACAGGCTTGGAGATGCTGTTAAGTTCATTATTAGAGCTCCAGGGAAGATAACCGTAAATACGTCACCCATTCACTTTGGGATGTTTAACTCTTAGAGAGATAAGTGGTGTTTTTGAGTGTGGAACAGAAACAGAGCTGGATTGGAATCACAAAGAAGTGTTGTGGGCCCATCTCCATGCGGTGGAGTCATCTGTTGATGGGTGCATGAGGCCCTGGTGCTGGGTGCCATGGGGTGTGTTGGGTCTTGTTTGTGTCTGGACTCCATAACTGCACCAACTGCCAACTGCACCTGGTGAAGCTAAACAGATCTCTGTGCCAGAAGACAGCCTTGCATTCCACTATAGACCAAAAATGTGATGGTTAGAGTGAGATTGGTGCCACTCCTTCCCAAAGAGGGAATTGGCTGGCTCATAGCAAAGCTGTTCCCATGGTTGGAAGATGTCTTGGACTCATTAGAGGTGCTTTATAAAAAAAATTGTTTATTTTAACTTTTTTTTTTTTTTTTGTTATGTCAGCATGTGAGGAAGGTTGCGCTGCCTCACACCTGGGATGTCTGGGTTGATGCTCTGCAAGCCCGTATTGGAAAGATACCTGCCCAGTGCTGGAGAGATACCTGCCCAATGCTGGGAGATATCCACCCAGTGCTGGAGAGATATTCACCCAATGCTGGAGAGATACCCACCCAATGTTGGAGAGATACCCACCCAGTAGTTGGAGCTTGCAGGGAAGCAATGTTAACCCCTCCAGCTTTCCCAGGTGGGGTCCTGCAGCTCAGGGGCTCTTTAGGAAGGTCCTGGCCTATCCCATACCTGTCCATAGCAGCATAGAGCCTCAGGACATGCGCTGAGGGCATTGCTGGGTGCTGAGGTCTCGATTCTGCTCTGGAATCCTGCACAAGGGGCTCAGCCCCTTCTGGAAGCTCTGCGAAAATAATGGGGACGTTTTATTTTCAGGTTTTAAACATGTGATATGACTTTTTTATTTTCTTTCTTTTTCTTCTTTTTCTTTCTTTTTTTTTTTCTTTTTGAAGGTGGGGGGAGTAGGTAAGCGATTGTTCCCTGCGAGCACAAATGTATTTTGTTTGTTGTAATTAAAATGTTTTAATGAGACAACCATAAAATCAACCATTAATTATTTTTTTTCAAACACTCCTGCTTCCTTTTGAGCTAGGTCTATTTAGAAATAGTTTAGAGAGTAGCCTGCAGTTTTATTCTTTCTTCGGTATTATACACAGGAGTGGAGAAGTCATTTATAAATAATTACACAATGTTTTGGGTCTTTGGGTTTGTATAATATATCAAAGCGATTAGTACACGCATTGTTCCATTGTAAATGGTTTTTTTCCCTTCCTTTCAGTTTCACTTGCCTTGTCTTCTATCTAAACCTTTTTCGTGAAATCCTTTGTCTTCCTCATTCTTTTAGCTTGTTACAGTGCAGGGACATTCTTCTTATTCAAACACTCACAGCATGAGCAAAGAAAGCTACTTCTGTCGCATCTTAAGTTTTACCATAACTTTCTGGCATTTTCTTTTCTTCTAATTTTCCCAGACTACCAATAGGGTAATGAAGAATTATAACATACATCAATTATTGGTGCTCGCGGGGTATTATGCTCCTGAATTCAAGGGGAGATAAAGAGGAAAAAAAAAAAAAAAGAAAGAAAGAAAGAAAAAAAAGAGCGTCACTTTCTGTGGTTTTGAGGCACATGGGAGAGGACCGCGCGCGGATTATTTATAACATCTTTCTGAGCATCAATTATGTTTGACTCCTACAGCCACTTCCTCGTCCCACTGGTTTTACGGCCAGAAGGAATCATTTTTGTGTGTGGTAGCTGCAGCGTTACAGACAACACTTGTTTCTTTTATGAGGAGCCCAAACAATGCATCTTCAGCCAAACAATCCATCTCCCCAAAGAATAGCCCGAACGTCCGTCAATCGATCGGCGCTGAGAAATGGGCGCTCACGTTAAAGGGAGATGGGAATAAAGAGTGGGGTTGGAGGGCTGCGGTGTGGTGATGCCATCCCCGCTGTCCGCATGGGCACCCCAAGAGTTGGGCTGTACCCGGCGCGGTCCCGAGGGTCCCGCAGCCCAACCCGGGCGATGTGCCTGGGGAGCCCCCGCCGCTGGGTCGCGCTGCCGGTCACGCTGCTCTGGCCCTTCCCAGCCTCCCCCATCCGCTGGGAGAAACGCGATTAGGATGTCACCTCCAAGAAGTGAGCCCTTTCCCCCACCTTATTGTGCGAGAAGTCTTTCTTCTCTCACTCTTTCCTCCGTCCACCTTCTCCCGCCCACAGTTCCCCCTTTTGTTGATTTGTGTTTTGTCAATTGGAGCTAGAACACCTAGCCGAAAAGAGAGGGATGAAATTCATTGACTGCGGTGCAAATGTGCAAAGCAGTAAGCTTAAGTGCATGCTGGGATACTCCAGTTTCCTTTTTTAACTTTCATATCAATCACTATGTTTAGGAGCAGCTTTACTTCATATCCGTTTTCTTTTCCCTTTTCCCTTTGTCTTTCCTGTTCTAATTCTCTTCTCATCTTCCTTTTACTTTCTTCCCCTCTTTCTTTCCTTCCCTCTTTCCTTCTTCTTTTGTTTTTTCTTTCCTTCTTTTCTTCCTTCTTTTCTTCTTTCTTTCCATATCTCTTTTCCTTTCTTTTTCTTTTTCTTTGTTTTTCTATTTACCTTTTTCTTATTTCTCTCTTCTCTTTCTCTTTTTTTCTTTTTCTTTTCCATCAAATATATCTGTGAAGACCTGAAGCAATATAACTGTTCAATGCATCCACACCTGAGCTCCCGGGGGTGCTCCAGTCCCCCCAGTGCTGTTGTGGGTCTGCAGGGCTAGGCAGGGAGCTCCAGGACCACCGGCAGCCATAGGTCCGCACCGCCCGCCGTGGGGCTGAGGATTTGCTGCCATTTGCATAGCAGGTGTTGGGTCCTGGGTCTTTCTTCCTTAAGGGAATTTTAATACGGGATAAATTACCCGGAATTAGGAGGAGGCAGGCGACAAGAAAAGCCCTCATGGGGTCTCCTCCTGGTCACGGCGGGAGAAACAGAGAGAATGGCTGAAAGAAAAGGAGAAAAGCCCCAAAGCTGGGGATTTGGGATCAGGGGCTGAGGCAGCTCTCATCCACTTCACCTGAAACTCAGGTTTGATTCTGGGGTGCAACAGTCCCAGAGACAGCAGGACGATTTCTGGCCAGGGAATCTTAGGGTCGGAAGGTCTGGTGATGGGGTTTAAGAAGTTAATCCCTGGTACAATCCCTCCCCTGGCATTGTCCGTACAAGGGCTGCACTCGCCAGAGCACTGCCTGCTTCCTTCCCATCTCCCAGGGCCAGGCTGGGGAGCAGCCCCACGTGCACATCCACACACAGACACGTGTGTGAACATGTGTACACTACACTTGAAGAAAGCCTTACTGCTTACTAAAAATAATAATAATAATTCATCTTGGCCAAAAGGAAATATTAAATAACTTGTAGAGTTGCTCTGCTGTCTGGAATTTGGAGTGCTTTGCATGGACTTAAACAGCCAGTGGCTGCTCATTGAACTGAGTTACTTTGCAGACTATTGCCTTAGCACTAGATGTCCAGTGTGTATTTTTATGTCCCCATCCTTCAGGGACAAAAATACAGTTTTAACAATCTTCAGCACTTGCTTGAATCCTCCCACTGTCGGGTGAGCAGCCACAGAGAGCTGAGGGGGCTCAGTGCTGACAGCTGAATAGTGTCTCTTTCACTGATAATAACTCTGGGTATATATAAGGGAGTTAGAAAGATGATGTAGGATGGTTAAAGGAAAGTAAATGTCCCAGGTCAATTTTTCTCCCAAGGGCTGCATGCACTTGCACANGCGCTGCACTCCAGGTGCTGAGAATTTAGCTCCTAATTTATACTCCCCACCCACAACCTCCCTCAGAAAAGGGGGCAGAGCTCGCTCTTCCCAGTTTGTAAAGGCCAGGAGCAGCCACACGGTGTCAGCCTCTGCTCAGCTGCTGCTCCAGCAGCCCGGCTCTGCTCTGCTCTCGGTGCATCTGGTGAAACCCCTGCTGTCTGCTTCAGGTAAGTGTGGAAAATCCTTTAAGTTTCTTTCTAAACGTGAGGAGTTGATTGTTTTATGACTGATGTTTGCTTTGTGACCGTTTTATGGTTTCCCTTTGATATCTGCTGTGTGGTTCAGCCAAGTTCTTGTTGTTGCTTGTAGTGAGTTGCTGTGTGTAGTGAATTCNCGCACCGCCCGCCGTGGGGCTGAGGATTTGCTGCCATTTGCATAGCAGGTGTTGGGTCCTGGGTCTTTCTTCCTTAAGGGAATTTTAATACGGGATAAATTACCCGGAATTAGGAGGAGGCAGGCGACAAGAAAAGCCCTCATGGGGTCTCCTCCTGGTCACGGCGGGAGAAACAGAGAGAATGGCTGAAAGAAAAGGAGAAAAGCCCCAAAGCTGGGGATTTGGGATCAGGGGCTGAGGCAGCTCTCATCCACTTCACCTGAAACTCAGGTTTGATTCTGGGGTGCAACAGTCCCAGAGACAGCAGGACGATTTCTGGCCAGGGAATCTTAGGGTCGGAAGGTCTGGTGATGGGGTTTAAGAAGTTAATCCCTGGTACAATCCCTCCCCTGGCATTGTCCGTACAAGGGCTGCACTCGCCAGAGCACTGCCTGCTTCCTTCCCATCTCCCAGGGCCAGGCTGGGGAGCAGCCCCACGTGCACATCCACACACAGACACGTGTGTGAACATGTGTACACTACACTTGAAGAAAGCCTTACTGCTTACTAAAAATAATAATAATAATTCATCTTGGCCAAAAGGAAATATTAAATAACTTGTAGAGTTGCTCTGCTGTCTGGAATTTGGAGTGCTTTGCATGGACTTAAACAGCCAGTGGCTGCTCATTGAACTGAGTTACTTTGCAGACTATTGCCTTAGCACTAGATGTCCAGTGTGTATTTTTATGTCCCCATCCTTCAGGGACAAAAATACAGTTTTAACAATCTTCAGCACTTGCTTGAATCCTCCCACTGTCGGGTGAGCAGCCACAGAGAGCTGAGGGGGCTCAGTGCTGACAGCTGAATAGTGTCTCTTTCACTGATAATAACTCTGGGTATATATAAGGGAGTTAGAAAGATGATGTAGGATGGTTAAAGGAAAGTAAATGTCCCAGGTCAGTTTTTCTCCCAAGGGCTGCATGCACTTGCACAACCCTTGGCTAATGAGAGGAGATGGGCTTGGCTGATGTGCTTCCTCTGAGCCTCTGCTGCAGGGATGCTGCTTTCTTTTACAGTTTAAGTGTGTATTAAGTTGCAGTAAATTCTATACTCACAGAAAATTGCAAAATAAGTGCAACTGATAATTGTTAAGTGAATGTACTTCTTGAGACTGTAGCCTTCCCTTGGTTTTAACCCCCTTGGATATAAGCCCATAGGACTGGTTTTTCTTTCAGAGCAGATTTGATGCACTGCAGGACTTGATCTTATTTTCACTTATTCTGCTGGGAACTGGAGATCATTTATCTGGAGTCAGCGTAGCCAAACTCCTCCAGAGCAGCTGTCCGAGCTAGGAAAGGCTCTGAACCTCTAACCCTGCTGTGCAAACCGAGGCTGCAAGATTGCAGGGGAGCATGATTCACAAGAATCATTTATTACTCGAATTAGGCCTTTAAACATGTATACAAATGGGCCGTATCCCAGAAAGGCGTTTTTAATTAAAACTAAATAAATATATCGTGTACGATTAAAAAATAAAATGCATTTATTGTCATTTACCGTTGTTAATCTGCAAATGACCGACTANCTATGAGGGATTATATATATATTTTAAAAAAAAAAAGGTGGAAGGCAGATAGAAGAAAGGCATTATCAGCTTTGCATCTTATTTATGAGAGATGAGTCACTGTGACAAGTTGTTACAGGGCTCAAGGTCCTGTCCAGCTCCTGGAGCTGTGCACCCAGCTCTTTTTTCCTGTGAGTTGAAATGCTGTAATAACCTTTAGAGCAGAGCAGCTGGCATTCAGTCAGCTCTTTGGGTCACTGTGATGCAGGCTGTGGCTCTAATAGAGCAAGATGAGTGTTTTTCTATGGGGATGTGACATCTTTTGGTTTGTGTTTCAACTCTGTACTCCTGAGCTTGCTTTACAGCTGAATTTGTCAATGTGTAATCAAGACCTTAAGCAGTGACCCTTCTTGATGTGTGTGGCTGTGCCCAGGAGTTATTAGGACTGGGAAGAGTTTTTGGGTTGGGAATGGTGCCATTCCATCAACCTTATGGTCTTCACAAAGCACTTGGGGTCCAATACTGTTGCTCTGATCATCGCTGATGCTGATTTTGTGTTTTTCTATCTGTGCACATGCTGGTTTTATCATCTTTCATCCCATTCCCTGTTATCTAAGAAGCTAGAGGTTTCACAGATGTGATAAATCCACCAAGCCTTTATTTTTAAAAATCCCATCCTAAGTGCCTTCAGATTCACAGGTGATCCTGATGATCTCCTTTCCTCCCCATTAGTTCTGCAGAGCCTGGGCAGAAGGGAGCTCCTCTCCTGTGGGCTGGTGGCACTGCTCGAGGCCAGGTGTCACCACTTGATGCTGATTACTGTAGTCAAGAACTTCATTTTCCTGGCAGACTTTTCCTGCTGTTGCTTAGAAAAAGGAAAGGGAAACACTCTGAACTGGAGAGGCAATGTTTGGCAAACTGGTTCCTGCTGGGGAGGAAGTGGTGCCTGATTTGGAGCTCGTGGTTCAAGGAGCTCCAGGTGGGATTAGTTTTACTAATGTATTTGCAAAAGTGTTAAGTCCTCAGGACTTAAAGAGGAAGCTGAAGTAAACCTCCAAGGAAAAATGTAAATGGTGTAGCTACAAAGGTAATGGCAATGAAATGTTCATATGCAGCATAATGGAGTGGGCAGTAATGAGGCAAAAATCCCAAGGGATGAAGGCAAGAGACTTCTTCTGGGGTTAGAAGGGAGCTCAAAATTGCTGAAGTCTACTTTTTTTTTTTTAATTAAAGCCTATGGAGGCATTTCTTTCCCATTTTAAGCTGCTTTTTCTGAGTGTTCAGCTGCAGCACACAGTGCCTGGTAACCCAACAAAGCTGTGGTTGGTGGCTCTGCAGAGAGCCCTGCTTTTCCTTGCAAGTTTCTAACCATGGAAAGATACAGGGATCAGTTGTTTCAAAATGCTTAATGAAACACATTTCCTATTCTCTTTTAGAGCTGTTTTGCTTCTGTCATCCAGTGAATCTTGCAAGCCTCAAAATCCTTTTCTTGCTCCAAGATTTATGATGGGAATAAATCATAATTAATTCCTGTAATTATCAGCCTTAAGCAAACACCAGAAGGTTGGTGTTTTTTTTTTTTCATTTGGGAGGGTGTAATAGGATCTGAAGCTGATCCAAAATGACTTTACCAACCTTTTTTGTTTGTTGGGAAGTAAAACAAAAGCCCAGGCATGATTATTGCTCAGGCCTTGGCTGCCTGTCGCACTGTGTAACATGTCATCCCTCCCTCCTGGGTCCCACATGCCTGCTTGGAGCAGCTCCTGTTGATCTGCATGCCCTCTGCCCAAGGAGCTGATAATGTAAACAGGCAAAAGATGAGAAAGAAAAATCAAAGGGGAGATGAATGCTTTGCTGAGGTTGGCAAAAGGATCAGAAATGCAACATGTTGCTTATGTTTCATGAGATAAATGGTAGTGCACGTTGCTTGTCTGTAAAGCACTCCCTCCAGGGATCTTGGCTTTCTTTCAATGTTTGGGTGATGATACCCAGCAAGAGAGAGCAAGTCATCTTCTTGAGACATTCAGGGTGATTGTGTGTGTGTGTGATTTCAACTTTGTGTTGCTAGGAATTCCAGTGGTCAGGTCCCAGGGTATGAACTGAGCACAACACCTGGGGAACATCACCTGGGCTGGTCTGGGGCTGGCTGGGAGTCAGCAGCAGAAGAGTAAGGCTGGCATGTGGCTGTGTAGGGTAGAGACCCCTGATATACTGAAAGTTTGGGGTGCCCCGTGCAGGTGAGGTGAATGTGATGTGGTGGCAGACAAGTATCCTCTTGGCCACTGCACCCTAAGCATGCACATCCTGCATGTGCAGGCCAACAGCTGTGTGCATAAACAGCTGTGCCTAAGTGTCCTCAGAGCAGTGTTGCCCAAATCCACCACGCAGCAGAACAGCTGTGTTTTCTTTGCTTTGGGGGCTTGCCATGCTCGGGTAAGGAAATGCAAGTTTATTTTTGCAGAGCACTCCTATCAGCAGCAGTGCAATTTATCCCACGAGCAGCCCCGGTGCTGCGGAGATGTCCTCGGGCTGCCTGAGCGGATTCTAGTTGCCACTAGATGTCCTTTTAGCCTTGCTTTCCTCCAGCACGGCAACTGGGACTGTTGGCTAAGGCCAGAAAGTGCAGAACCTGGGCTGTTGCGCCCTCCCGGATCCTGCCCTGCTTTGTCTTTTGACCGGCAGGCTAACAAGGGTGCGGGTGCCCTTGGAAAGAACCCTAAAACCAACTTGGGATTTTTGTGCTGGATTTTAAACGCTTCAGTACTTGTATGATTTGAGGACTGCTGTGACACCACCATCTGGGCATCTTGAAATGAAGTCAGCGTGGCTGAGGCTGGTGAAATAGGCTGCCCAACCCCTTGGATCTGGAACCCAAACTCAGCCAAAAACATTCTCCCTGTTGCCAGAGGTGCTGAGCGAGTCAGTGAGGTCTCTAGATGCTGTGCACATCTGGGTTCAGATGCTTCATTTTTGGAAGGGGGTTGAGAAAACGGGGAGTGTGACTGGTGTTTCTTCACACCTGATAGGGAGCGTGCTCTGGGTGTGCCTGGGCTCACAGCAGAGCCTGCTGAACCGTGCTGGGTTGCACAGAGGCTGCTTGCTGTGTTGAAGTACAGTGACCCTGGGCAGGGTGTGGGGTGCTGGTTTGATTCTCATTTGCTCCTATTTCTACCAGTGTGGGTCAGTGAGGGCTGAGCCTGATGTTTATTTGATTTAGGAGCTCAGGGGCACAGCAGCAGTGGGACTGTGCTATCCCACACACAGCAGCCAGCCGTCGCTGCTTAATAAACTTTTTGTCCATTGCTGACCTGGACCATATATGAGCAAGTGAAAGGCAAGTGGTGAAAGGATCTGTATAACGTTACTAATCCCATGTAGTACGCTTGTCGGAGAGGTTCCCCCTCATTGTGTCAGCTCACTGCAGCTGCTGGGTTTGGCCTTGTGCTTTTATTAAAATAAAAGGTGGGAGAACTGCTCTTGAACAGGTGATACCTGTAGCAGAGGGCAGGGAAGGGTGGAAATGCTGGATAGGTCCTTGTCCCCGTGGTGGGGCCACACTTTTCAGTCCCAAAGAACAAATGTGTGGTTTCTATTTAGGGAATGGAGTGGGCAGCCTGCTGGGAGAACAGAGGTAGACCTTGAGATTGCTACCAAATCCAGGTGCTTGTGGGAGATTTGTGCATGTACATACATATATTGACTGTTTTAGCATAGGTGCTTTGGTCTAAAGAGACCCAGTGGGCATTTCCAGTGTGCACATCTGGTTTCCCTGGCTTTTCCTGATGGTTTTTGTCTGGCAGACAAACCCAGAGCTGAAGTTTGCTTGCACAGGCTCTGTGTGCTGCATTTTGAGCAACTGGAGCTGTGCACATTCCTGATGGTGCCAACTGCTTCTTGTGCAACAGCAACAATGCTTTTCCAGGGGGTTTGCTGCTTGGTAATTGTTAAATCTGTGTGAGCTACTTCTTGAATTCTGTCAGTGTATTGAAATGGAGCCTCCTCAAGGCAGAATGGCTGCTTTCACTAAAATGGGAGTTGGGCAATGCTGGGGCAGCAGGCATAGCCCTGGGTCTGGGTTTGTCTGCAGTGTCAGAGCTCAGCCTGAAGTGCTGCCTTGTGGTTGCTGTCCCCAGAAGTTTTATTTTATTTCTTGTACACCCTGGGATCTTCCTCAAGCCTTTTACTAGAAAGGTATTGCTGCATCCTTGTGCAGTGTGGTACTGTGAGATGTCAGCATTCCTTTCTCAATCTCCGCTGGAATATTAGCACAGTAAATACACATGTAATGCGTGTGTGCTTTGTTTGCTGTCTGAACTGGAGAAACCCCTTGAGCTGAGGCCAGGTATTGCCTGGATATGGCATGGTTTGCTGAGCTCAGGAGGTGTGGATAATACTGTAGGAGCTAGGCTGTTCAGGGCAGGGATGGCTTTAATGAATGCAGAACATGGCTTGCTGTCCTATCTGCTGCTTTTCAGATCCTGAGGGTTTGAGAAATGTCACTATTGTGCATCAAACCCCTTGAGGGCTCTGAGAGGAGCTGGGTGGGAGGTGTGTTGGGTGAAAAGTCTGTCCCTTTGGGTGAGGGCTGAAGCTGCAAGGAGGGAGCAAGAGCAGGCTTGCAGCCCTTCAGTTACAGCCTTCCCTCATTTAGCTGAGGTCTTTTCTAACTAGCTGTATTTTACTCTTCTATATACATCCAGGGTGGCTGACTTATGTTTATTTAACACAGCTCTACAGCTGTGACTATAGGCACATGGCACAGCAGTTGTTTGTGTAGCAGGATTCCTCAGTATTTAGGTAAAGTCCAAACCCTAAAATGAAAGAGGGAATTAAACAGCACCAGAGCGACTCTTCTAACCCTGCTGTCATCAAGTTGCCCTGACTCTGAATCAGCTGCTGATTTAGTGCTTTTCCCCTCAAACAGAACTGCCCATTCTCATAAGTGATGAGAAGTGGTTGGAGATCCTGAAGTTCTAGAAGCAATGGTCAGATTTTTTTAAATATATTTTTATTATTTTTTTCATTTGTCTTAGAAAGAAATATGAAATCTGCATGCAACCTTCTAAATATTTCAAACATTTAAATAGCATATGATAATTTAGCAGTACAGTACATTATACAGAAAGATAGTATAGGGAGACTTCCTATAGTATATTTACAAATGAAAAGGTAGTTTTGTTACTTTAAAAAGAGGAATGTTTTGCTTAACATTGCAGTATTACATTCAAAATAATGAATATGTTGTATTGTGACTAAGACATAGGTATTTATATGATCATCCTACCATATTTTTTCATAAAAAGGTACCCTTTAAAGGCTTTTCTTTTTGCTACAAATCTAGGAAATCATACACAATAGTCTTGAAGCTTAAAATGTCTGAGTACTGAAGCCACAAACTTTCTGTGAGAACTTCAGGTGGAAGAAGAAAAGAAATTAAACATGTTCTTAGTAACAAAAAAAAGACCTAGAAATGCTCTCTAGTGTAGGAAACATTAGATGGGAGGGTGGTACACTTCACCTTGCAGCAAGACCCCAGGTCTGTTAAGGAAGAGGTACACAAGTGGTGCTGGCACTCCCTTGCTGGTGAGCCAAGGGACCTCACTTCTGCACCACGGCCACTGTGTCCTGGTGGCACCTCACCCAGCTCCTGTTCTGTCTTGGCACTGCCCCACTGGGGGGCTGCCAATGTGACCCCCAGCCCTGAGGCTTCCCCAGTGCCAAGGGGTGAGAGACACAGCTGGAGGATACCTTACAAACACTGTCTAATGAGCTTATAAAGCTCAATTGCAATCATAGTGAAGTATGAATGAATAACAATTAAAAGCAGGAAACAACAAAACCAAACCAACAAAACCTCTTTCAAATGCCAAGCATGAGTTGTTGTTTTTTTTTTTCCCCAACCTTGGTATGAAGCAGGTGGGTGTGAGATCTGAGGTGCAACAGATGCTCATGAAATCTGGAAGCCTTCTGCACGCGGCTATAAAATGTAAAAACTGACCCTTGGTAAAAAGTGCTTGATAATAATATAGAATTTGTGTCTTATGTCTGTGAGAGAGGAATAATCATCTGCAGAGCCCAGTCCTACGCCAGCCAAGGGAGTCCTCTCCATTTCTTGTACCTCCTCCTATTCTTCATAAACCCTACACAGAAGGAAAGCAGAGAGGAAAAAAGTTCAAACCATGAAGGAAACAGCTCCCTTCCAAATAATTAAAACCCAGAAGCCAGAGTTTTAGCCTCTGCTTAAGTAAGTTGGAAAGCTACTGACGTGCTTGGCTGCAGTGAGAGGGACATGCAAGATGGGGACATCCACATCCAATAGTACTCTTTAACCACTGGAGGATCCCTCTCTCATATGCAAACATGAAGTAGATCATAATTGTACATCTGTATTAGAATGGATAGTAAGTTAACAGTATGTCATCTTTGGAATAATACCAGGCTCTGTGTTAGTTTTCTAGCTTACACTCTGAGGAGTAAACCTGGCAGCCTTGTTTGCTGAGAACTCTAACATGTTCAAGCTCTTTGGGTGAAAATGGTCTTAAACAGAGCAGGGCAGTGTTATTTTGAGGAAGAAACCAGTGTTTGTGCCATTTTCCCTTAAATTCCCTGTGTCTTTCCTTGGGGGATAAATCAGTGGGTTTTGTACAGCTGGCCAAAAAGCACCGACCTGTTTGCTTATTTCAGTGAGCTGGTTTAAACTGGGCTCTTTGTGTCCAAAATAACACCTCCTTGATGCTGTGACTTAGCTCGGCTGCACTTAGTTTGGGCTGTAGAGGAGCCTGAGTGGCAGGCATGCAGGAACCTGTGCCAACAAACAATCCTAAACAGCCAACAAAACCTAATGGCTTGCCATCAGTGACACAGATCTTTGCAAGAGGAAAGGTGGCAGTGCATGTTAGCATTTCCTGGGAATGATGCAGTAGTTAAAACTGGCCAAGACCTGTGGCGTTTGGAGTTGTAGACTTTGAAGTTTTGCAACTGAAGTGTGTGGCATAAAGTAGGGCAGCTTAATCCCAGCTCTGCCTGCTTTCCTTATGACTGTGTGGAAGTAGTGTGGCCTTTCATCTCGGCTTTTTAGCTGTAACAAAGAGGTGAGTGCATGTAAATAGCCAAGCTCATCAGCTGACAAAGAGTTTAGCAGAAAATAATGACTATTTATAGTGGTAATCCTAAAATAGAAGCATGTGCACGTGGCAGGAAAGAAACTGCATCACGAGCATCCATTTATACTTATAATTTTGGCAGTGAAAGGCATCCCTTTGTGCTGGATGCAGCACTGACAGCATGTGTCTGTTCTCTTACCTGCCCTTCTCTTTCCATACTCTGTACCACTTCAACAGGCGCACCGTGTTCTGCCGTTTGGGGTTCAGGCAGTGCTGCTGCTCACCTCTCACCTTTGTCCACAGGGTCACACTGCAAGGAAAACATCCAAGTTATGAGCACTGCAGACAGCCCCAGCTCATGGTCCTGCCTGCAGGGCACTGCCGGAATTGCTCAGGGCACTCACCCAGGCAGCAATGGGGCAGCAGGAGGTTTTCCTGCTGTGTTTTATGGCAGCCGTCTGAGTTATAAGAATGCTGGAGTGGATCTTCAGCTGTTAACAATCAGTGCACTTCAGTGTGTTGTCTGCAGAGCTGGACTAAGTTGTACCAGACGAAGACATGCCCATTATTTTTAATCAGTGGGTTTGCTCTGTCTGCCTGTTTAGGTATTTCCTTTTGTCTTTAATAGCTGGCTTAATTAGGGCTCATTTGGGCAGCCATGAGGTCTTTGCAGAAGGAGATGGTTCCCTTAGGCTCAAGAATGTTGCATCCAGGTTTGATCTTCTCCCTTGGATCTTTTTTTTTCCCTTAATGATATTTTAAACACTTGCACATGGGTGGGTGCCCGCTGAGCCCAGCAGTGCTGGGGCTCTGTCCTCCTCAACCCTGTGCCTGTGTCAGCAGCACTGCCTTGATGTCCCCTTGTGCCAGGATGAGCTGTGCTGTGAGGCAGAGCTCTGCCTGGCACTTCAGGTTCCCTCCTAGAGAGCATTGTGATGCTGCCCTGGAGGCTGTGCCCCAATGAAGGTGATGTGGGAGCCCTGGCACTGCTTTCCAAGAGGGTGGCTCTTGAGATGTGGACTGTGCTTCTCAGGACTCACCATGAAGTGGTTTTCTGGTTTTGTTGCTCATTTGGTGATTGAGGAAACCCTACAGTTAGTTACTTACTGGATTTAATTCATTTTCTGTAAATACCATCCACAACAAGGGAAGGGCTTCCTGTTGAACCAAGCTATTATAATGGAATTAGTCAAATGCTGTTGGAGACACGAATAGAAGACTAGCGGAAAACCAGAAATCTGTGGATATAATGGGATTCTGGCATGGATTGGTTCAGAAAGGAGCTGTGCATCTCCTGATACAGCCAGAATGCTTCGTGGGCTTTCCCAGCACACCCTCTGCTGCAATGGGGACCCCCTATGGGAAGTAAGATGCTGCACATTGCCATATCTGTTCAGCTGAGGGTCCCACCATGTTTCTCATTTTAGTATTGTATGTGGGGCTCAATTTCTTCTTGCTGTTCAATTAACCTTCATCCCCACTCCCATTCTTTGCTCTACCTTCACCAGAGGTAAGCTGAAGTCACAGAAAACTAAGTAACTCTCAGGTTACTAGCTGGAAGGACTTGCTCTTCTTCCAGGGTGCAGAAGAGCACTTGATGGCCTTCAAAAGTCTCTGGGCTGCAGAGGATGAAAGGGGAGGGGTCACTGCTGGTATCTCAGCCAGTCCCTGGGGATCAGTACATGAGAAGGGCAGTAAAATGAAGCTCAGTGAAGGCTCAAAGCATGCAGCTTTTAGAAAGCTTTTGAGGTTGGCATGAAGTTTCTCCATCCAGCAGTCACCTCCGTGGCTGTACCATCTGCACTGACCCATGCCAGACCTTGGCAGGAGTTTTTCTCATTACAAGGCATGCTGGATGTTTCCAGAAAGGGATGGCCAAGCTACATTACAGGAGGTGAGGAGCAGCAGTGAAAGACAGTGTGCAAGGACAAGGAGATGTATAGTGGACTGCTCAGGTGGACAACTGAGGTTTTTCTTAGCTGAGATGTATTGCTTTGGTGCCAAGTGTGGGTCCATGAGACATCTCTGTGGTTCTTGGTGCTGAGGGCACAGCTCTGGGTGGCAGCAGTGGGGGGCCATGCTGGGCAGTGCCTCTTTAGGGTGCAGGTATGCTGCCAGGTGAGTTTAGTGGCGTGTGCTTAGGAAGAGAGATTGTGAATTCCTGAACAAAGAACTGTCTGGGTGTGTTGCAAGGAGAGGCTGAGCGGGATGGATGCTGCAGGTCTCTTACACCTCCACAGGGCTCCCTCAGGTGGCATTTGAGTGTCTGAGGGTCTTTGAACCAAAGCCCTCCCAGATATGTTCACCTCTCCAGCTCTGGGATAAGCACCAGGTATGTCCCACTCTTGGAGATGCACAAAAGGGATGGCTGCTTTCAGACAAAATGTTAAACCTGCCTCATTTCTTCCAGAGAGGAAGAAGTGCCTCCTACTTGGTGTGCCACGAGTCTGGATAGGCTTTAACCAGAGCTAGGACTCAGTTCAGCTCTCACTCTGCACCATGGCTCCTCTGCCAGGGGGTGCATGGCTGAAGACATGTTCCTTTCTGAACTGCATCCACACCCTTCCTCCTAATCTGCCAGACCTAATCTCTTGTCATGTTTCTCTTGTATGGGGTACAAGAGCTTTTGAGGAAAGCCGGAGGGGAAGCAGCTTCATCAACTCATTTTAAACTATCACCACAGCAACAAACACTGGGCTGCAGGAATTCAGCTCTTCTGTGCCTCTGCCAGAGACTCCTAGATCCCTTGGCTCTGAATATTAATTTGAGCTTGTTCAGGCTGCAGTGGGGTGGCTGGGAAGGCAGCGATGGCAGCATGTTACTGGCCCATGGGTGTCTCCAGGAGCATGGGAGAGTGGGAAAGCTCTGTCCCAGTGGCTGCTGCAGCCCTGTGGGATTGAATAGCATCACTCTGCATTTGCATAGCTCTCTGCTGGGATAGCAACTCAGGCATTGGGGATTTCCCAACTTCCTGATGGACAAGGAGAAGTTGCATGAATGAAATCTATTCCACACGTGGTGTTCTCCCCTCTGCTGGCTGCCAAGCTTGGCTCGGCTGCTCACTGGGATGCTGGTGTCAATGAGGAGAAGGCCAATGCGAAGCTCCATCCCTGCTCCCCAAAACCCTGCTGCCCTGGGTGACATCTCTGCAGGGGTGGGGTGGGCAGGATGGGGCCCTGGGGATGTTATGGTGCAGGGCAGGATGCTGAGGTCCTTTCTGTGGATGTGGAGTGAGCACTGCAGTGAATCAGACTGTAGTATTTTGGGGTGCGTGGTTGCCCTGGGGACGATTTTTTTTCCCCACTGTAGGTGACAAGCTTGTGGCAGTCTTCTCTGTTATTCTTCTGGCCATTATCCAGCTCCACGCACTGGGGTTTCATTGGGCAGCTGAAGTTAGCCAAGCCAGGACAGAAAAGCCTGACAAACCACTCATATTTAAAATGGGGGAAGAAAACCCCTCAATCAGAGATGCTGAAAATCCTTGTGGCTGCCTTGCTTAGCTGTGCATTGCTCTGAGGCTTCCAGCAGCATTGCTCAGGGCTGGCAGTGCAGCTCGGAGGAGAGTTCTGTGCTGGGTGATCCCATGCAGCAAATGGGGCTGCGTTGGTCTGAGGACTCTGGTTGGGATAAAACTCTGCAGAAGCAAGTCCTGCTCTCATTTTCATTTTGTCCATCCCGAAAAACTTGGTAAATAGTTCTGGATTTGGCAACAAGCAGCTTGCTGTTGTAGTGGTCCCTGTGTTCACTCAGATTTAAGGTTCTCCTTTTACTGATACCTGTTCTGCACATAATCCTTAGAGTGGACAACAGTGTCACAAACTGATAGTAAGGTTTTTCATCAAAATTACACAATTATTGCATCTGAGTGAGTTTTTTTTCCCTGTGAGCTGGCGTGCCAGAGAATGATAAAAGCAAAGAGCAAAGAAGGGTTTCACAGTATAAAGCTACATAATTCAGCTGATAGTAAAACAGAATAAACGAAGGGAAACTTACATAATCATCTCCTCCACACAGAACGGGTACCTTGGTTTTATTTCCAGCTTCCGTACATTAGAGAATCTTATTTTTGGACCTTTCCTTGAGCACTTGCACTTCACACCTGGAAGAGAAAGCATTTGCTCACCCTCCGGTGTGCCCAGCATCCCCCAAGCCCTGGGGGGAGAAGCTGCGTTTTGTGTTGCTGCCGTGCTGAAAATGAGTGGTGCTCTTTGCTACAGGTAGCAGCTTCCCTGAGAAATCTATTTTAGGGCGGTTTTGAAGCTCAGTAAATAAGGAGAGCGTTGTGAAGTGCACCTGCTGGGATTCGATGTAATTGTATTGAACGGGAGGAAATGAAAATGCGGGAACTCGGGTCGAACCCAAAAAGCAAAATGCCCTTCTCAGCTACTTTCTCATTTTGCTCGTGTCTCGCTCGGAGTTTGGAGCACTTTCAGTCCTTTTTCCTCTCACGGATGCTGCGGTGCATTCTCAGCCAGACAAAAGCTGAGCGTTTCTTTAGCCGCCGGTATTGTGCACGGCAGAAAACGGACCCTGGCAAAAGCAGTGGGGTTCGTGCGCTTCAAACTTGGCTCTGCGCTCCCTGTGCAAATCGCCGTTCGTTTTTTTGGGGGGATATTCGAGGTGCACTCCCAGCAGCTGGGGCACTGGGTGTGCCAGAAGGACACAACTTTGTAGTTTTGCTTTTACCTTTTTAAAAATATATATTAAAAAAAAAATCTCACGGCTGCNCCGTTGGGCTTCTGGTGGACGGCCGCTTTGGGATTGGGGGTCGGAGGGGGCTCACCTGGATGCGGGAGGCACCTCCGGTTTGCGGAGAGGAGGGGGAATGTGGTGGAATGGATGGTGAGGTTTACGCCGGGCTCCTGAGGGTGGTGGTGGGTGCTTTTAGGGTATGGGGTATTTCAGGAGATCGGGGTGTTTTGGGGTAGCTTGAGCAAACGCTGAAGGAATTGTCTGCGGAGAACGAGGTAACAACAGGCAGAAACTTTGAGGAATAAGCGCGTGTTTCTTCTACCTTGCAGAGGCTGGTTCCCATTTCGCTATCGGCTAAAACAGCGTCCTCAGCATCCCAATCCCACGCTTCTGCGTGTGGAGCTGAGGAGCGCTCAGGTCCCCAATCTCACGATGCATTCAGAGCACGGTGCTGATAACCGCCTGGCTGATCTCAGCACCCTGCTTCCATCCCCGCAAACACCCAAACCGACCCTGCTTCACTCTCCCAGCCCCATTACGCGTTTCCCAGCCCCTCTCTTCCATTTGAAGTTTCCCACCCGGCTCTTTTCCTCCCATTGGCAGCGGCCGTTCAGCCGCGTTCCCGGCCGGGTGTTGGCAGGCACTGAGTACAGCCGTACCACGCGCATCCTGCACGTTGCACGCAGGCGGTTTGTCTGCCTTGTTCCAAGCACTGGGTTTCATGCTGGACGTGCCGACACGCCGGGAACAGCCTGCTTCGAGGAGCCTGGGGACGTGGCAAGGGGCTTTTGGGGTTAAAAAGCTCATTTCTGGGGAGGGCCGTCGGTGTGTGTAGAGGTGTGGGGAGCGTTTGTTAGGCTTTGGGCGTTTGAGCTGTTCTAAAGCAGCTCCTGGGGCTGAATCCTGCTGGGAAAGGTCTGCTCTGTGTGTTGTTCAGTGGCAACAAAATTAAAGAGAGAAGTCTGTGCTGTGGCCTGCTGATAAAACTGTGCACCTGAGGTGTGGGAGAGCTCGGTGCAAACCTCTGAAAGACATTGGCAGCACCCTGCTCCCATGGGGAAGGAGAAAAACTGTAGGAGAGTGGAAAAGGTGGATCCCAGAACAGTTGCTGGTTGGGCACTGGGGATATATAGCTTAAATCCATCCCCACCCCAGCCCTGCTGCAGCTTGAGGTCATTGCTTGCTCTGTGTGTGTGTGGGAGCAGCCCTGGGCTGTGCTTGTCCCAAGCAGAGACAGAGCTGTGGGAAGGGAAAGTCATCTCCCCCTGCTAATAAAAATTGGGTGCAGCTTTAGCTGTCAGCAATTTGAACATCCCCCAGGCTGGGAAACTCATGTACAGGCTGCAGAAAAGGAAATTCTTAAGTTTTCCAGGAGTGAACCCTCTTGTCTGATATGACTCTTGCTAACTTGTGTTGGAGGAGCCAATCTTGTGAGATGTGCAATGAGCAAAGTGCTGCTTTAGTTGTGATTTACATGGGGAAATGGATGTGTGTGGGTATGGTAACCAAGTGCTGGNAAAAAAAAAATCTCACGGCTGCCTCAAACCGTGGAATTAATACATCACTTATCCTGACACGCGGGGAACCGCTCTGTCCTTCTCGCGGGAGGAAAAAAAAGACGTACCCTGAAGGGAGCTTTAAACGAGAATAGGGAAAAATAATAATTAAAAAAAAAAATAATCCCCTTACCTTCCGCGCCGGCTAAGCACATCGCGATGAACAGCAGAAGCAAGGCTGCCGTCAGGAGCTTCATGGCGAGCCGGCAGGTACCCGAGTGCACGCAGCGGGGTTCGCTCTTGTGTCCCCAGGTCCCCGTCCCCGAGATGGGAAAGAGCGACTGCGGGCGGTGCTGCTGCCCGAGCNTTTTCCTCCCATTGGCAGCGGCCGTTCAGCCGCGTTCCCGGCCGGGTGTTGGCAGGCACTGAGTACAGCCGTACCACGCGCATCCTGCACGTTGCACGCAGGCGGTTTGTCTGCCTTGTTCCAAGCACTGGGTTTCATGCTGGACGTGCCGACACGCCGGGAACAGCCTGCTTCGAGGAGCCTGGGGACGTGGCAAGGGGCTTTTGGGGTTAAAAAGCTCATTTCTGGGGAGGGCCGTCGGTGTGTGTAGAGGTGTGGGGAGCGTTTGTTAGGCTTTGGGCGTTTGAGCTGTTCTAAAGCAGCTCCTGGGGCTGAATCCTGCTGGGAAAGGTTTGCTCTGTGTGTTGTTCAGTGGCAACAAAATTAAAGAGAGAAGTCTGTGCTGTGGCCTGCTGATAAAACTGTGCACCTGAGGTGTGGGAGAGCTCGGTGCAAACCTCTGAAAGACATTGGCAGCACCCTGCTCCCATGGGGAAGGAGAAAAACTGTAGGAGAGTGGAAAAGGTGGATCCCAGAACAGTTGCTGGTTGGGCACTGGGGATATATAGCTTAAATCCATCCCCACCCCAGCCCTGCTGCAGCTTGAGGTCATTGCTTGCTCTGTGTGTGTGTGGGAGCAGCCCTGGGCTGTGCTTGTCCCAAGCAGAGACAGAGCTGTGGGAAGGGAAAGTCATCTCCCCCTGCTAATAAAAATTGGGTGCAGCTTTAGCTGTCAGCAATTTGAACATCCCCCAGGCTGGGAAACTCATGTACAGGCTGCAGAAAAGGAAATTCTTAAGTTTTCCAGGAGTGAACCCTCTTGTCTGATATGACTCTTGCTAACTTGTGTTGGAGGAGCCAAGCTTGTGAGATGTGCAATGAGCAAAGTGCTGCTTTAGTTGTGATTTACATGGGGAAATGGATGTGTGTGGGTATGGTAACCAAGTGCTGGGTGCCCAAGCAGTTTACTGTTGCTGTGCCATGTGCTGACCTTGACAGTAATTATTTCTGACAGCTCAAAGGTGTCTCTGGCTGAGGAGTGACAGATTTTGGCAGCCACGTCTGGCTGCCTCTGACACCTGCTCCACCTCCAAATGACGGTCACAGAGGAGGAAGAAGGTTTGGTAAAGGATTTAAGAGAAAGGAAAGGTATGTGGGCTGAGAGAGAGTGAAACCTTGGTGCTTTTGGATGCGAAGCCCAAACCTGTGTGCTGGCATCCTCAGGTGCTCTGAGCTGGGGCTGGAACAGAGCAGCTCCCCCAAAACACACCATGTGTCAGTGGGAGGGCTCCAGGTGAGCTGCTGTGTTTGCAGTGCAGCACTGTTTGTTATTGGAAATATTTAATTATTGCCATTTTTGGTTAAGCTGGTAGGGTGAGTGGCATCTTATATTAATTGTCCTTGAGCATTTCCTACAGCATTTCACACAAGAAAGATGAAGGTACTGTTGTGGTGAGAAATGCCTGCAAAAGGGCCATGAAGCTGAAGTTATTTGCTGCTATTGAGGCAAAGTGCTGTCTTTAAGAATCTGCTCATCTGGCTGAGGAGAAGGTGAAGCCTTTGGAGTGATATGACAATGACACAATCCCCATGTATCACGTCAGAAATCTGGGGAAGGAATCAGACTTAAATTCTCTCTCAAATTCAGAACTAAGGCGCACAGATGAATTGTATGTTGTACATAGGGTTTTCTCCTGGATGGAGCAGTTAATTTCTTGAGCTTTCTGGCTCTGTGTTTGGCATCAGATGAGTGACATGGGTGTGAGGCAGAGCCAGCAGAAAACTCAGCCCCAGGCTTGAGGTGAATGGAGATTGCTTCAGATTTGGGCAATCGATCAGATCTGGGAGCATGCTGCAGGCTGCTCCTGTGGGTTGTCCTCACTCATTGGAGGATGTGGTCGAGGCTGTGCTTCCACCTTTTGCTCCAGATGGCCTTTTTCTTGCCTCTGTAGCCACGCACAGTAGTTGTGTCATCCCTTACGTCTGTCGTAAGTTGAAAGTCAAAGCTTTAGATTTCATCTTTTGTCTTGGGGAAACATGAAACATAATTCAGGGAAAACAGCTGCATTCCCTTTTCCAGAGTTTCACAATGGATGAATTTTGCAAAAGAAACCTCGTATTGTTTTTGCAGTCACTGCTTTCTTTTGATATTTTTTCCTTTTATTTTTATTTCCATTATGAGATTAAACTCTAGACTCTGCTCCTTCTCCTGGGAGCAGTTTTAAGACGGCTCTCTTCACAGACCTGAATTATTCACCAAGCTGGAGTTTTGTGCTGAGATCAGAACGAGTTGGTCTCTTGTTGTGTGTGGGAGCTCTTTGAAGCTCGTCATCATGAATCATTAAAAGGGCTTCAATAGCACGGCCAAGCAGAGACCTGAGCTTTGGGCAGGTGATCCGAGAATCACCTGGAGATGCAAACAAAGGGTTTAATCTCGTCTGTGGCGTTTTATGTTGAGAAAATACTGAATTGTGTTTCAAGTTCCTACTGACTCACTTCCTTGACTGTTACCACTTCACATTTATTTTTATGTGAGAGTGCAGTTTGCATTTACATGGTTCTCTCAGTAGGCGTCTAAGCTGAGAATGATTGCAGGCAATTTTTTTTTTTTTGCATGTAAGCTTGCAAAGAGTTGGATTGCTGTTTTGCTGCTCACCTGGCACATGCTGTGTTGTAAGGAGTAATGCTAAGGTGAACAAGGCAGCTGCTCTTACCCTGGTTGAGGCAGCACTGGGGTTCTGTTCCCCCTTCTCCCTTTCCTATCCCACTGCCTCTGTGTTTGAACTCAAGGGAGTTGCTGAGGATCTGGCACATTTGTGTTGGCTGGTGTTGAACTTTTTAGTGCACCTGGGGCTATTTACCATAGCTTATAACAGCAAGAAGAGCAGCAGGTGACCCATCATCACCCTTGACCTGTTGTTGTGCTGTATGTCTGGGACACATCTGCAGCTCTTCAGGGACTTTTGAAAAGCACTGGTCTGTTCTGTGCTCTTTAAGGAAATCCTTTGCATCAAAGAGACGGAGTGGTAAAGTATTTGAGTTATGTACAACAGCCTCATCCCTGGCATGGTGGGTGGCATCCAGAGTGGAGGCTGCCCCCTGAATGAGTTGACCTTGCCAGGCAGAGGCATGACTGCAGCGATGCACTCTGTGTCCATTCTCTCTCTGGTGCCTTCTGGCTTCTTTCTTTGGACCTATGAATTCACATTTGCAGAAAAACATCCCTAGCTTCTGTGGGTGGGTGAATCCAGCATGTAACAGAGGGCTTCCTCTGCAGGCTGAGGGTTTCCTTGCAGTTTGCTTTCCTTATTGCTTACCATTGCCCTGTAACTGTGGCAACAAAACTTTCCAGGATGGAGAGTTAAAGATATTAGGTCAAATTCTTCACTATTTAAAGCCTTTACAAGCATAATTATCTCTGCCTGCTGCAGCCAGGCTAGGTGCTGCCCATCTCTTCATTTTCTGCTGAGCTGTGTCTTGGTAATGATAGGTATTTTTCATATGCTGAGTGTTTTGCCCTCTTGGGATAGAAAGCATGTGTTAATGTCTCTAAAGATAAACAAAATGAATGAGCTAACGATGCAGACTTCGAATGTTTAATGGAAGATTAGTGGGCTGCCATCCATCATAACATCGTGCGAGGATGGCACATTGGAGAGCTGATGTGGTGAAGCAGAACTGGTGTTTGTTGCTGAAATTAAATGAGAAATCAGCAAGAGAATAAGGCAGGGCTGAAAAAATGCGCAAATATTGAACGCAACGATGTAGGCTTGCACGTCAGCAGTGGGAAAGGGACTGGGCTTGTAAAGCTGCTATGCAGCCCCCGCTCCCTGCCCCAAATTTGGGGTTCCACAGTCTTCATTCTCAGGGACAAAGCTGTGTCCGGCTCACGGTTATTTCCAAAAGCCTTTGGCAGCCTCTCCTGGCAGTTGGCTGGCTCTAAGGCAGGCAGTTGTTGCTAAAGTGATCTGGAAGCAGAATGGAGCCTTAATGCTGCAGGAGAGGGATGTGCCCGAGTGGGCATGGCAGTGATGGGTTTGGCAGTTGGACCTCATGATCTTAATGGTCATTTTCCAACCTTAATGATTCTAAGGTTGTATAATTCCCAAACTGTATTCATGTAGCAAAGGCATAGTAACTGAGCTAAATGACTCTTGGAGTTGCACAAAGTTGAGAAGCATCAAATTAACCAGCAATGCAGAAATGCTCAGCAGTTAGCACTTCTTTTGTTACATACTAAGGTATGCCTGGCCTTTACCTGAGGTCTCTTCAGGTCTCACTGGCTTGGTAGAGAAACTTCAGAGCAGTTGATTTTTATGAGAGTGGATGTGTATTTTCGGATGTTCTCTGAGATTAGGGTACCTAAGAGTTAGTGTGGATTTCAATCAAGAGGACATTAAGAAGTGCAGAGGGAAAACAGATCAGCTGTCCTCTTGCCTTGCTCTATGAGATGAGACAAGAGAATGTGATGAGACCAATGGAAAAATAAAAGGAAATGAGAAATCAAAGGAAATGCCACTTTATGGGTTATTTCAAGTGGTAAATTGGGAAATCTTTCCTTTAGGGGAACAACTATTCTCTTATATTTTTAGCGGAGCTACATAGGTTTTGTTTTTGCAGTCATAAGTTGTGATCCTCTGCAGGGGTTTGGGAGGTGATGGCCCATTTCAGATGGAAGCAGTGGGATGCTGCTGGGTGCTGCCAGGGGCTCATGGTGTGAGGTGGGGGCTGCCATCACCTGAGCTCAACATCACCCCAACATCAGCTGGCCAAGAGCACCTCACAGGCTGAGCAGCACGTGCCCTCTTTCTCCAGGCCATTATCAGAGAGACATTGCAGATGCTCAAAATGAGCTCAAAATGAAAGACAAAAAGACCTTTACAACTCCACACGGTGTCAAAAACATTGCACTGGAGGCTGAAAAAATAATTGTAGTGTTCTTGCACTGGCGTGCTAGCACTGTCCTTTTGGTACCAGTGAGTGAAGGTTCAGGTTCTTGCAGCCATCTGCCAGCTCCTGTCTGCCTGTGCACACACAGTCGGGTTTTGCTCCTGCCCTGACACACAAGCCCTGTCTCAGGTCTCAACCAGCTGGCTGACAGCAGGCAGGTGCTGCCGGAGGCCAAAATGAATGATTTATCTCTGTGCTACATGTCACTGTTTCTTAAGACTGAAGTCTCTCTAATTAACTCCTTCGCCTTCATAAATTCTTCATTGGCATTTGTATCTCTGGTGCTTTGCATATGTTAGCTGGTTGGGCAGTGGTTTCCCTTCCGAGCATTGCTGGTGGGCTCTTCTTTCCACTTAGTGATGCCTTTGTCTGTGCTCTGCAGCACTCCTTGCCATATTGAAATTTCCATAGACTTTTGGGGCATTTCAGCAATAAGAACAACTCAGTTTCAGTAACAGGCTTCAAAACTGAAGCTTTCCCCCTAATGCAAAGAACGTAACAAAAAGAAGCTTTTAAACAGTGATTTCTCATCATGCCTGCACGCAGTGGATGCCAGCAGAATGGAGGCCAAGCTCCCTGCAGCCCAAGCCTTGCCAGCACTCAGCTTCCTGGATCTGTGCACGTTGTTTTGATACCTTGCAGTTGGAATGCTCCAATTTCTCCAATTGCACTTTGTGCCTGGCCTTGGGGGAGCTTTGTGCAGCCCACCCCTCTACTCTGTGAGCACCAGGTGGGATGACCGCCCTGCAGATGTTGGTCCTTGCCAAGGAGAACTGGGAATATTGGCTGCATCTTCAAAGGCCTGCGGTGTTCCTCACTGGGGAAGGTCAGCGGAAGAGAGTCGCCCGGGAGCTGCTCTCCGGAAGTGAGAATGGGATGCTGGATTGGCTCCTGAGTAGCAGAATGCACTTTCTGAGCATGAGAAGCAGCCCACACAGTCTTTAGACATGTTTGTACCCGGGGCGATGCCTTTAGTGTGTAAACAGCTCCAAATGAAACTACCAGCTATGGTTGGCTGCGAGGAGGGGGAAAGGCACAGTGTGTCTGCCTTCTGTGCTGGCCTGGTGCTGTGTCTGTGGTCACGTTAGCTGCTCTGATGGGTCACAGCAGCCAGGAATGTCACGATTGATTTGACTCATATGCATTTTTCCTTAAGAACCTCTTAAATTGCTCAGCTCAATCTAAGTACCCATTTCCCTCCAGCCCTCACTGCCGTGACTACGCACAATGGTATTTCCAGCTATGCTGAAGTTCTCATAAACTTCCCTTCTGTTCTTTACGGGAACTATGGACACAGCAGCAGCAGATAGCTGAGCATATAGCACTCTAGTGCCACACTTCAAGACATACGTTATTTTTCAGATGCCTCTGGCGCTGCCCTGTCCATTGAGTATGACTGATATTAGAGATTTCCATACTAGCCCTTTCTGTGTTGGCCTTGTTTGTAATTCAGGTTCTTGGATTTGCAGAGATGGGAATCTGGCTGACGAGAACAGACTGGTGGGGGGGAAAGGTGCTGCGTGTTTTTTCTCACAGCCTTTATTTCAGGGGATGATCTGTGTCTCTGGTACAAATCTATCTGCAGTTGGAGCATGGTAAGACAAGCTGATCTTTAACATTCTTTATCTTCTGGTCTGTGCTGCTAGGAGACCATTTCCAGGGCAAGGCAACTGAATTTTGCATATAGTGTGGCTCCAGCAATTGTTGTTGTGCTGTGCATTAGGTCCAGATTCACAGGTTCATGGTCATTGGGAAACACAAAAGAACAAGTCTCTGGTAGAGGCTTACAGTAGTCTTCAGTGTAATGCCCTTTGCTTTGTCTTTAGCCTCCAAGGGAAGGAAGCAAACATGATTGTCTGCAGTGCACCAGTGCCATGGCTTGGTGGCTGTGGTGTGCATGGGCTGGCAGTTGGACTAGATGGTCTTAGTGGTCTTTTCCAACCATAATGATTCTGTGATTATTACGGAGGCTGCAGGCTGCTGTATTATGCATGCAGGGGTTTGTAATACAGCCTGTGGCTCTGCCTGGAGGCTGCCTTTAGAAAGATGGGAGCTGTGAGGAGTGAAATGTCTTAGGGGCTTATTTCTGCCATCAGTTGTGCTTTCCTTCTCTGCAGAATGTTCCCTGCTTTTGTTCCCAGGGTGCTGCCTGTGATGTCATTTGTTGTGTGACTCTGGGCTCCTGAAGCTGCTATCCCCTCATCTCACTCCTCCCTGTCTGCAGAACAGCAGTGCCCCCATACCCTAATGAAACAGGGTGAGGGTTAGTGGCTTTATGGCCACGCAAAGTTCACAAACTATTCCAAGAGCTAATTCTACTCTGAATTAATGTGAATCTTTCTTGTATTGTGGCAAGTCAACTTCTGCTTCCCGAGGCACTGACTCATGGTGGTCCAATGAGTCAGTGCTAAGGGATTTGATTTAGTAGTTTAGTGGGTAGGGATGGTGATAGGAGGATGGTTGGACTAGATGATCTTGTAGGTCCTTTCCAACCTAATGTATCTATGAATCTATGAATAATAACTTGACGTATACACAGGTACCGTGGCTCCTCTCCGGCCCACATGCCTGGGTTTCCTTCCTGGAGGAAATCAAAGGGCACAAGGACAGGGAGGCTGAGGTGGTGGGATTTAGTGGTTGGCAACACTTCCTGCAGCAGAGAACTTGAAAGTGGATGATCTTTGAGGTCCCTTCCAACCCAAGCCATTCTATGATTAGAAGTACAAGGTAAGGTGCTGATCTCTGTCACTTGGGTTAACAGGCTTATGCTGAAGGACCTCCCAGAATAACCCAAACACCAAGAAACAATCAAAGCAGGAACTTCAAGAACAACTTTCTGCAAACAGCAGCTGTGCTGGGAGCTAAGATTTAAGCTGCAGTTGTAGAAGTTCATTGCAGTAGTTTTGAAATATGGAGCTATAAAACCCCAATTTTCTGTGTGCAGAGCTAAGTGTGTTCCTCTGTATTTCTTCTGTTGAATGTTAAGTGGATCAATTTTACTAGGGTTGCCTTGATATATACATATATATTTCCTGGTGGAATTTAATTCAACACAAACTCTACTACATTTTTCCCCCCTCCTCCTAGTTCCTCATTTAGGTGCTGGTGCAAGGAAAAGTTGAGAGCAATCAGAAAATACTGGAAGCTAAATAAATGTTCCCTAATCTCTCTTCAAGCCCAGACTGAAATGTTATTAATACTTTTAGGCTTGTCTGGATTAGTTTCTTAAGAAGCTGAAGCTGAACAGATCTAAATAGATTATTAATTTAGTAAAACATGACCTCTTTGGGGACTGAGCCAAAGGAGTATCACGTTGCTTGGCTTTTCCACCATGTACATGCTTTTTTTCTTTTTTTTTTTTTGTGGAGAATGCGACCCTCTTTTAAACTGGGGATGCTGTGAGTGAGTTGCTGGTTGTATGGGTGCCATGTGGGGCAAGGGGTGGTGGCTGCCTTCAGCCTCCCCTCCTCCTCCTCAGCATGATGCTGGCAGTGTATCTGGTTTAAGACATGGGCTGGGAGCTGCCTCTACTACAACTTCCTCTACTACGATGCTAATTTTAATCTTAGCTTATGTTGGTGCTCGTTAGCAGTGTGCTGCTGTGGCTGTGTTCTCTGCACCTGAGTTATGCCAAAAAAAAAAAGAGAAGGTCCTCATAGTCAAAGAATTTGGGTTTAATAAGTGAGTAGGGGATATAATTGAAGAGGTTTGACTGCCTTTAAATGAGAGCAGACCCACCTGAAAGCTTTCTGCTTGCTGTAGAACATGGAAGGCCAGCTCCTGCTCCTTAGTCCCCATCCCATAGCACTGTGTGACTGCCAGGAGAGTGGCTCTGTTGGTGTCATTGGAGCGTGGTTTGGCTCCATCTGTCCCATGTCTGAGGGATGCGGTGGGTCCTTCCCCCCTCTTGCTGAGTGTCGATTGCAGCATCTGGTTGTAAGTGTGAGAGGAATTCCTCATGGGCTTGAGTATTGGTGGTAGACAAGAGATTGCATTTTGTGAGGTTTCCATAAGTGACACCTGCACTTCAGCAGCTGAAGTGCCCCGGGGCCCTTTGCTTCTCATTATTGGAGGGTTTTTAATTTTTTAACCCTTTTCACAAGGATGGCTTCCATTGCTTGGGGCTTAGTGCTGGCCTTACATGGAGAAAAGCCATCCTGCAGGGCTCAAAGTGAATTGATGGCACTTCCCTCCTTTCCCCAAGGATCCCTGTGGTGGGATTTGGCTGCCCCTGAGCTGGCAGTCACACTTCTGAGCCAGCCATGCAGGAGACTTCTGTACCTCAGCCTCCACAGATAACCGCTGGATGTTGGGTTGGGTTTTGCATGTGGCTGCCCACAAATATTTGTCTCAGGTTCTTCACGGTGCCAAAGCTCCCACTGAATGTCAAGAAGTGGGAACTGTGCTATGTGGTCTGCATGAAGGGGTCAATATCTCAACAGTTTAGATCACTTTGTGGAAGAGAAAACCTGCTCATATTTAGGGACAGAATATTCTCGTGATTGCTATGAATCTGCCAAAGAAAACACAATTCCCTGGTCTTTAAGCTGCTAGGGAGGAAATCAGAATGGAACTCGCTGTGATCAGAATAGCAAAGCCTGGAAACGTGAAGCAATATGTCTCCAGCAGCAGCCTTACCCAGAACCAGCAGCAATAAGTCTCAGCTTGAGCAAAGTGGATTCTTCTGGGTCCTTTTTCTGTTTCCATAGTTTTCTATGGGGAAACAGTTTACGCATAACATTGACATTGTTAGTATTCCTCCAGCTGCTTTCTATTTAGAGGAGTGCGTGTGTCACATTTATCCTGAACTCTTTAAATAACCAGCATTTTATTAGTGCCTCCTTGTAGCCTCTCTAAATATAACACTGTTTTGGGAGGAACATGACAAATTCGTGTAAGATAACATGGAGTGCTATATAAAATGTGAAAGGAAGGGAAGGGGGTGATAACAAGTAGAGCAGAGCAGAGTCCTTCTGAAGAGTCTTCCCAAGGAAAATGTCTTGTTGCAAAACCAACATTTACAATGGACGAATTTCAGTGCGTTTTGGAAAAATTAAGTTGATTTCTTCGATTTACTGGAAAGGCACTTCTTGGGTTTTGCCCTTAGGAAGGGGCTGACTGTGCTGGTGGGAAATAAATCTGTACAAGGTCTGGTGCCAACCAGTGCTGTGGGTTTTCACTGTGGAAGAGGGGTTCTGGCCATGGCTGCTGGGATGGCTGCAGGCACAGGATGAGCCTGTTGGCCTAGGGGTGCTGCAAGGAACTGCCATGGTTTTGTACTCAGTTCGAGCCCCCAGGGAGATGGAACCAAATCATTTCTAGGAGCAGCATGGGGCACTGATGCAACTAATGCAACAGAAAGGTTGTTATCTGCTTTGGATCTTTCAGAGTTTTCCTTTGATTTCTGAACAAGCTTCCAGGACAGCACATCGATGTTGCTGAAGGTATTACTCTGATTCATGACTTGTTCACATTTTCCAGTAAAAAAGAGCTTAATCTATTTAAGTCCCTTCAAAATTAATTGGCATGTTTAGCAGTTTCCAGTCGTAAATATTCTTACATCTGTCCCATTGTTTCCTGCTGAAAAGTTGTTTTGATTTTTGTTTCGGATGATCCTCCCCAGCCTCTGTTTGGGGAAATCACTCACTTCTAATTTGTTGTGTTCAGGGTTGGGCTCTGTGGACACCACCTCCCTCTGCAGCTGTGTGGGGTGGGTACAGCAGTGGCGAATGAATGTGCCAACAAATCCCTGTTGGCACAGCAACACGATGTGATGGGTTTCTACAGCGGGGATCTGAGCTGGGGCACAGCACAGTACTGTAGGGCTGTGACTGGAAAGTGATGCTTGTGGAAGAGTGGAGCAGGGACATTTATGGTAATTTCCTATCCCTGTTGTGCACAGCTCCCTTTAACTTCCCAGCATCTGTAATTGCTGGGTTTGTCATGGGAGAGGAAATAGCAGGGCAAAAATCTACCCTGCTGCCTGCAAAATATTTACAAGTTTTCTTTAAGGAACTGCCACAGTGTGTTGCTTGGTATTTTAATTGCAGGAATACATCACGGATGAAAACGGTGCGTGCTGTCCCTTGGCTTGCAGCTGCAGGGTTCTGACAGCACGCTCATAAATCCCCTCATTTACGGGCACATTTCATATGTCAAAGAGCACCACAAATCTCTTCCCAGAGAAAAACCAATCGCAGAGTTGGGCAAGGCAGCTTTCGGCCCTTACTGCTCTGGGGTTTGATTACCTGAAGCTATTCCTAGTTTATTTTTTTCTCATCCATTCAAATGCACAGCAAATCCCACTGAGTATAGTCTGGCAAGCTTCTCTGCCCTAGGACAACATTACTTCAAACCTGTGTTACGTATAGACTAAATGGTGGTGGTGGTTACATGCTACTCAATTGCCTGGGGCTCTTTTAAAGTCAGTTTTGGTGAACGGAGAGCTCTGGCTCATTAGTACTTGTGTTGCATTCTCCATGAATACACCCGACCTTGGAGTTCATCTTCATCTCAGAATTTCTTGTGGAATTGTGAATGGCTGAGAGAGTGCTGGGAAGGTCCCGACCGCTTGGAGCTGGGAGGTCCAAGGTACAAAGATGGGCATGAACACACAGCCCCTTTCCCCTTCACCCTGGGCTCCAGACACTGCACCAGAGCTCTCTTGGC
Source organism: Odontophorus gujanensis (assembly GCA_013399175.1). Lineage (NCBI taxonomy): Eukaryota > Metazoa > Chordata > Aves > Galliformes > Odontophoridae > Odontophorus > Odontophorus gujanensis. The sequence continues at coordinate 1,009,167 of VXAB01010559.1, read as the reverse complement.
TGATTTATTTTAGATCAGTTCCTGCTGGCAGTGACAACTGACTTTGGGTGATCTGTGTGCTTAATATAACCAGTAGAATCCATGGGGAATGTTATTTATCTTGAGTTATGGACTGGTTAGTGACTTCTGTGTCTTATGGTGCACAACTGGTATATAGATTTGAGTAAAAAGGCATACATGTGTATTGTCAGCAATTCATTTCCAAGAATTTGGTTGTATTATCCTTTTCTTTGACAGAGTGCAATACAGCTGGAACTATTGACATGGCAAAAAATGAAGCACCTACTGAGGATTTTTAGGTTCTTCTGGGATCCTTAGAGTAAATTAAAAGATAACTCATGGGAAGGTATCAATTACATTCCGGACTCCTACTCACATGGTTCAGTCAAAGCAGTCAGGCCCACACTTTTCCAGGGCTGTGCAGGAGATGTTTTGATTTTCACACAGAGCTGGGGAACCCAGGAATAGAAAGAATTTGGAGCTAAATACTATGTTTATTTTGTCCTGAAAAATACAGTTTCTGATGGGACTAAATACTGAAGTGATGTACTGCAGGAGGTGCTCTGTAGCTGGTATCTTTTGCACATCAAAGCTGTGCTGGTTCATCTACGTGCAGGCAAACTCACTCAAATTATTTTCCCATGGACCACCCGGTCCTGCTTGCTGTGACTGCTCTCCACTTAATTTTGCAAATGTCCCTAAGCATTTTTGAGTCCCTGTGCAGCGGAACAAAGCATCTGGCATTTTAGCACCTTGGTGAATATAACACAACATGCAGTGTACCACTGGAAATGGCCAGTAGATGAGTTACAGTGGGGAAGGAGGAGGCAATCAGAATGAGAAGTTGTTGGGAGGGATGGCCCACCAGCACAGCCCGTTGCCCATGGAGAGGTTTCTGGGACAACTGGTAGGCTTTGGGAGCAGTGAAAGAATGAAGTCAAAACTTCAAGTCAGATGAGGAGTAAATGAGTAACATCTGGGATGTGTGAAAGAGCCATTTGTACTCACTGCAACCCCAAGTGTTGTTAGAGGAGCCCTCAGAGTGTGGGCTGGAGGAGGGGTTGTTAGGACTAATTTATGTGGTCGTTACAGCCAAGGCTTTGGACTCTGCTCTGCACTTCACCAGGCATTGGTGCCTCCATGGGGTCTTGGCTTCACCTCCATGTTTTTGGGGAGAAAAGTCTCTGTTCTCTTTGAAGTGTTCTCTTTGAAGTCTGCTGGGAAGAGAGGGTCCAGGGATGTTGCTACTGTACCTTTGTTTATAGATCATGAATAATGGGTTTCTGCCATTCATCTGCTCTCCAACCTTCTCAGCTGAGGTAGGAACTTGGGGACTCACTGGTGTGTGGAGCCACGCATCCTCAGCATCTCACCAGGACTGCCTGCAGGCAGAATTCCTCTGCACTCTGATGGGGTGAATAGACCTTCACACTTCCCTTTCCAGCCCCTCTACCCATTTGTTGGGTCAGCTTGTTGTCTGTAATTAGGCTATTTTTTGCCATGCAGAGTGTGGTTGGAACCATCTGAGGCAGAGGTAGTGAAGAGCCCAGAAAGCTGGCACCTGGGGGCAGCTAATCAGGACCACTTCACAAAGCTGGGATGTGGGAAGCACACAAAAGAGTGAGCAATTTTGTAAATGAGAACGAGTGGCCCTACATTTCTAGCAGCAATTATGTTTCACAGCTGTGCTCATTGCCCCAAATGCATAGAAATCGAGTCAGAACTGAAATCTTCTGGCCTGAAGAGAATTAACCTTTGTATTTAAGCTCAATGAGAAGTAAACTTCCTTTCCTTTCAAATGAATAATATTGCCCTGAAAATTCTAGCAGCAAATTAAGTTGTAATTATATTCTTAGAGTTAAAGTTTGTCAGTGGAAGCCAAACAAATAGGAACTCAGGCGAGGCAATAGAGAGTTTATATTTGGAATATAATTTGGTCCTGATATATTGTTTCCTTGCTGAAGTTATGCCAAAGTTAATCTACTGTAATTGCATCTATTGCCAACTTCTTGCATAAATCACAGAGATAACTCCAGAGCTGTTGATATAGTTCTCTCATTAACATCTCATTGCCACTATAGGAGGAGCAGGCCAGATCTCATTTCTCAAGGACTAGATCAAGAGTTACTGAATTACCCAATAACTGTAAATTTTGCTTTGAGGGCAGTCAGCAAATGGTTCTATGTAGCTCCCACTCTGCCACAGCTGAGGAAGATTTGCGGGAAAGAGGAATGCAAGGGCTGTTCTCTTTTCATCAGTGTGAGACACAAGATCTGTAAGCAGAGCATAGAAAAGGGGCAGGCAGCTTTTATAACAGCTGGGAGTGTTTCCCTGCACTTACAACGAACTTGTGGCCAGCAGAAACCAAAAATTAGTAGGTATTTCTGATAGAAAGAGCTCTTTGCAGCATGACAGTTGGACTTGATGATCTAGTAGGTCTTTTCCAATGTTGGTGATCCTATGATACGAGGAGAGAGGGGGAGCTATTTTTTCTGAGTGTGGGATTTAATTTTTAAGTGTAATTTTAAGGGTTTAACTCACAGTGGCCAAGCAACACACTGACCATAGTGTAGGAAGGCTGGCTGACAGTGCCCCAGATGTGGGGATTCCTCTGGCTTAAGCTTCTCAAAGAGCTTTTCAAAGCATGACCTAAGCTCATGCCAGGCAGGGAACATCAGTGGCTCAGGGGTGTATGTCCCTAAAACTTTCTCTTAATTTCATGTGATTTTTAAAAAGAAAGATGCAGGGCAATACTGGAAATGGAGCTTTCTGTAACCAACGTGTGTCACTAATGTAATGGAAGTAGAGAAAGAAGTTGTTTGTCTTGCATTCCTAAAGTTATTAAGCAGCAGAAGTGGGGGGAAAAAATCTTCTCCTATGTTTGACAGGTTTTTCCCTGAGTGACTATTACTTGTTACTTCACATCCAAAATAGGAAATTGTCAAGATTATATAAAGCAAAGGATATAGAGAAACTGAGTAGGTAGTACAGGGTGCATTGAGGAAAGGTTAAATCCTTCAGCAAACTCTGTCTCCTTACGTATACTGTGAAATATTCCAGGTTTGATTTTAAGTTCTTTATATTTCATTGTTTTTTCTCCACTGGAAACAAGATTAATATTAATTTTTAACCTGTTCCTTTGTGACATCAGATATTCATCAGTGTTTTCCCTTCTCTTTCCAAGTTGACTGCTTCCTGTGAACAGTATTCAGGGGAAATTCATTTATTCAAAGGTATTCTCTTGCAGAAAGCAAAGGGTTAAAAAAGAATTCCGTTCTCCATTAATTGTGTATGCATTGAAGTGCAACATCTCAATTCATGCAGTTCTCAGTTCAAGTCATCCTGACTGCAACTGTAGGCATGTCACCATCCAACAACACCATCCAACATGGTTGGACTAGATGATCTTGTAGGTCCTTTCCAACCTAATGTATCTATGAATCTATGAAACACATGGGGCAGCCCTTCCCTCCTTTAGCATCTACCCATATCCATGGCTTGGTGGTGTGCTGATGTGAACTGCTAAAACAAACATATAAAGGGGTTACAAACAGACTGAGGGGGGGAAAAAAGGAGAGAAACCAACAAAGCCCACCATGACTCTTGTTTGCTTTTAGTTTAGTGCATATGCACCCCAAGAGAATCTCCAGTGCCTGCCAATGAGCTCCTTATGGGCAGGTCTGAAGCTCAGGGAACAGTTCAGGAGAACTCCTCATGACTGCTGCCAAAGATGTGGATCCCTTGAATTCAGTCTGAGAGATTCAAGCTGACTGTAACTAAACCCAGGCTTTGTCACTCAGACTTCAAGTGCAGATTTTCAGCTAATGAACACTGTGTATGCACTTAAAAATTCCTTGACTTTGAGCATTACTGCTCTACCATAAACAGATTTTGTGCCTCAGATTTTTCTATATAAATATTTACAAAAAAACTTGTGGCTACTGGTCAGATGCGAATATTTGTTGTTCTCAGCATTTTTGGACACAATCTACCAAAGATTTACATGTGTTTCTAATACACAGTAACTTTCTACTGCTGGAAAGCCTTGGATTATGATCAGCTACAGAAATTGCTTCTAGAAGAAGAGGGTTGGGCAGAGTTCGAGGTGCAGAAGGGTTTATATGGTTGTTGGTCAGAGGCTGTTTCTTAAAGAGGCTTGGAAATAGGCAGGTTGCACACAGGATCATGGCTGTAATGACTTCAGGTCAGCTTGTGACTGTTCCCTGGATGGATATAACTGATGATTCCATATATACACTCTCTCTCCTGCAGCTTTTGAGGGATTTGTGCAGAATTGGACTGGGTTTTTAGGCTCAGAACAGAACACTGTGATCTGGATGCTTGGTGAGCACCAAGGGAGGACAGGCATCAATGGAGGGAGTTTCAAAGTGGGCAGAACAGTTGCAGTGCCAGTTGTCACCCGAGCTGGGGCCTGGGGTGGGAGCAGGTTGTCAAAAAGGAACTCCCATATCTGAACCAGATGGATGCTTTTAAACTTGCTCTGTATTCAGGGAACAAGAATAAGCAACTCTGTGTGGAATTTCAGTCTGGTGTAATGAGATTGTTTTGCTGAGTGTGACCACTCAGTGTAAGAAGGAGAAGGGAAGATGCTGCCTTCCTGCAGGGATATGAACAAATGCTCCCCATAAGAGCAATTTACTTGAATTGTGAACACATATAATTTAATAATCCATGTTTTGATAGTAAGCTAAGTGCAGAGTTCTCCTTGATTAGCCAATGAGAAAATTGCTGGATCTTATCCTAAGTTGAACCAGACTCCCCAAGCTCTGGAAGAAGGACACTGTGCTGTATTGCAGACAGGCAGAGAGTGTTTGGGGAGGTGATGGAGAGACGCATCCAACCTTTCACCCATTGCTGCTGTGGCCTGATCGTGTGCCAGGAGCAGCTTGAGTGGTGCTGAAGCACTGGCAGACAATGTAATGTTCAGTGATACTTTTTTGGGTTTGTTTTTCTCCTTTTAGTGGTGAAATTACAGTCCTAATTTTCTTGCAGCATTAACACTCTGAGTGTTTTGCAGAACAACAGTGGAGAAATCCGTGCTTTTAAACCACACAGCCTCACTTAGGTTTGAAGTCAAGGGATCCTGGCAAAGCCCTCTGCTCATATCCGTAGCATTTGTCCTCTGAGAGTGTCTTGAAAAGGGCAGAAATATGCAGTGCATAGAGGAAATATTGGGATCACTCACCAGAAAGAAGGTGAGAAGGGCTCTGGGCAAAACATAGCTTTGATCTCACTTCTGTCACAGATAAAATTCCTTCTTTACGTTAAAGGAAAAGTGATCCTCTGTACTGTATTTGTCCCTCCTTCCCCACACCTACACATGGGGCAAGTTGTTTTTTAACCCCAGGGGCCATATCTTCCAGGCAATCAGTAACTTGTATGATATTTCACTTGCTTGGCATCTCTTCATTCCTTCTTTTAGGCAGTGACAGATGTAATCCTGCCACTAGCAAAAAGCAACAGGTAATAAATTATGTTGTGTACCGCAGTGGTCTTCCTAGTTTCCATGACTTGTTTGGGCTTGTTATGGCTGTCCACAGCCTCTCCACTGTGTTGTCATGAGAGCAAAATTCCCACTGCATTTTCAAAGAAGCCTCCAGGGATGAGAAATGAGCAGTGTGTTGATGAGAAATAATACATCACATGCAAACTGCCCTTTTTCCTTTGTTTTGTTTACTACTTGTCAATGGAGCAAAGAAGTGCCCTTGACAATGGATGGAAAATCATTCCTGGTATCAAGTAGGGTCTCCACTGAAGATCATGCCCCTCTGCATGCATGCACAGGAAGGGATGTGTTCACCATTCAGAACATCTTACAGTCTAATTTAAGCCAGGAAACAGAAGGAAGGTAGATGAGGAGGAGGAGCAGGGGGAGAAAAGATATAGCCTCCAGGAAAGTCATTAAGGAACACATGCCTTCCTGACTTCATGTCTTTTAAAATTGTTTTTATCTTTCTCTGTTAGGCTTTGAACCTCTTGGAGTTTATTTAAGCTATTGCCAGTTTGCTGACTTAGGGAGCAAATAAGCTTTTGGGATCAAAGCAGCTGGTATTGTCAGAGGTATCAAGGGTGAAATAACATGTTAGCAGAAGGAATGCTGAGTATAAAAATGGAAATAAAATCCTACTTGGTATTTTGCTCTATTTTACTTCTAACCTCTTTCCCAGTTTGATCCTTTTCATTTGAAAAGGCATTAATTTTCTTTGTGTGGATCCCAACAGTATAAATATTTAATGGTCCTAGATTACAGAGCTGAAATACGAGATTAGTTCCAACCTTAAAGATTCATAGAGGACCTCTTCTTCACATTTAAATGGTTCCCACTTTACAGCGAGCAGTATCTCTCATCTTTGTGGGAGGAACATCTCCAGTTACGTAGTCACTTTCTTTTTTTGGCCTTGCTCAAGGCTCAGCAAACACAAACACCTCACCCACTCCCAGTCCTTCCAACCCTGCTTTTGATGATGTGCTGAGATGAACCAGGAGAGCTTCAGGCTCAGTGAGAGTGGGGCATGTGGGCTTGTGAGCATGAACTTTGCTTCCTGCTGGTGGCAAGCAGGCTTGTGGCTTGGAGGCTGCAGAGTGTTATGCCTGGAAAGTCTGGGAACATGGTTAATTATGGTCAAGTGTGCATATGGAGAGACATACAAAACAGGCGTGTTAGCCAGTGTTCTTTTGGTTAGAAGACTATTGTGGAAACTGTATATAAATTTAGGGTCCTAATTTCAAGACCACAAAGGGAAAAAAAAACATCTTTATTTGCAGTGATGCAAACAATGGGTAAAAGCTTGGCCTGTGGCATATCAGGTACAGCATTCAGTTTGAGGCCATTTGAGGTATTCCAATGCACATTGGAAGGAATAATGGGAAACAGCCAAAAATTGGAGGAGTTACCTCATTCAGAAGAGCCAAATGCAGGTAGGCAGTGGATGGACAGGGCAGTGCAGCTCAGCCATGGCCAACCATTGGAGGGCTGCAGCTGGTGGGAGTTAAACTGCACCAAAGAAGATGAGCTGATTAACGACATGAAAACACAGAACTCTCCAGGATTCTCCACCTCTAAATCCACCTCTACTCTGGGAACAAGTGCTGCAAATGTCAAAGGAGCTTAGGATATTCATTATCAAAATGCATCATTCCAGCCCAGAAATGTTCACGGTGATTTTCTCAGTTGGTTTCCCTCGGTGCTGGGTGGTTGTCAGCTGGTGTTATGTGATAAGCCACAGCTAGTCGATATTGACAGAGGAGTCAAAAATAAAAGTGTAAAGGGCTGTCCACTTTCCTTCAGCCTAAAGCAAGTTTGGAGGACTTACGGGTTCTGTTTGGAAATCCTTTTACCCAAGTGACATTGAAGTCTGCAGCTCACAAGTGTGATTTCACAGCATTAATATGACAATGCTATTAGCATGTGAGAGTGTATGTGGCATCCCAGTGCACGTATTTCTAGCAGAAATGGGACAGGTTTGCAGCTCCAAGTCACTTTTTATGGCTCTTCTTCGATTTATGCATGCTGAGGTTCGGAGGCAAACTCAACAGTCTGTTTTTCATCCCCCATTTTTAATTAATGAAATCAAAGTACAATCTCTAGGGAGTCAGATCTAAGATATAGTAGCTTTTTCAGTGAGCTGATCTAAGCTGTTATTGAAAAAGATGGTTTCCAGGCATTTCAAGGGCTAAGGTCTTCTCCCTCAGTTTTCATCAGTTTCAAAAAGAAAAGTGGGGAAAAAGGTATTACTTCGTATAAAAGTGATCTACTTCTTCTAGAAAATATGGAGATGAAATATGTTGGTGATTTTGGACATGTATTTAATTCTGCTTGGAAATAGTGCCAAATGGATGTGAATACGTTATTTGAATGTTCGCATCTGTCTTTGAAGATCTTTTTAGAACAATCAAAGGAAAATATTTCCTACTGCTAACACGAAGGCATTTCTTGGCTGCTACGTATTGCTTTAGGTTGAATTCTGTGTGTATTTGTTGTTTGGATTTCCTTAATTAAAACACTAATTCAGCTCACCTGACATAGGATTAAATTGCAGTCTTCAGCAAATTTGTCTTATTGCATCTCAACAGACAGAATGCTAATTACTTCTGTAATGAATGAGAAAGCACATGGGGGAATAAAGATGCCTTCAACTCCTTTGGATGCTTATTAAAAATGGATGCTGATGAAGTTAAAGAAGGAATTGAAGTCAAAGAGGGGTGGGAGTGAGGTGTTGAGGAGGACTGCTGTGGTTTCAACTGGGGCTGTGCCCATGGGCAGGTCTCATTCTGTTTGGCCCTGTGCACAATCCTGGGGGGTATTTGGGGGGAAGCACTCAGCCCCCCAGCTGCAGCTGTCACCCAGATTTGAGGAGAAATGATGCAGCACCTGCAGGCCAACCCAGAGTGCCAAAGCAGCACTCAACTGGATTATTTACACTGATCTCAATATTGAGAGAAATCCTTTGGGGGGGATATACAGTGCGGTTCCAAGTTCTGCTGGATCCATTTAGCCACATCAGTGTGTTTTGCAGAGAGATGTTGGCCTTCATGTGTAAAATACAGTCTGAGCCACATGGTTCCCCCTGGTCCTGCTGTCAGCAAAACAGACACAAACTATAAATACCCAAAATTCAGAAGTCATGCCCTCGCTAGCAAGGAATGGACTTAATAGATGTGTAAGGAAATGGAGAGGGAGTGTTTTGTTGTTTTTTTTTGGTTTTGAGCCACCAAGTGACCAAATTCTTGTTTTTACCATGAAACTAAAGTGCTTAAAGAAAGCAAGATTGGATGTGACTGCATTGCTCCAGGCTGAGAACTGACAACTCAGTGCTCCCATCACGGCCCCTGTGGTGGGCACTGCACTCCACGCTCCCGTGGTGCTGAAGAGATGAGACCTCAGATTAACTCTGGGAGAGCTGGCTTGACTCTGCACTACCACAGTGTGTTGAGCAGTTGCTGGGGATCTCATGGTTCAGCACCTTTCTAGATGGATATACTAGGATTAGAGTTGTGACCAACCCTCTGTGCCACTCTGTGCTCCTTCAGACCCCAAACTCGGGCTTGAACAGAAGAGATCTCATAAATTCCTACTCTGGTCATTTACTCATTCTTTTAGAGCATGACTGCAGTACAGATGTTGAGGAGCAGCTGTTTACTTTCTTTTTTTTGGTCAGTCCTAAGAACTGTCCCCTGGTAGCTTGTTGGTTTATTCTTATTTATTTTTTATTTTTATTTTTTGTCTAATATCTGCTGGCAAAATCTGATTTTCTTTTTTTTTTCCCTGCATTTTATGTATTTATGTATTTATTTATTTTGCATAATTCATCCCAGTGTCTGAGAAAAGACATGAAATACTCCAGCAGAAAAAATGCACATCAGCTGCAGCTTCCTCCCTGTCACCTTCACAGCAAGGAGGCATCTCTGCAGCTGTGCTGGGAGCGTGGGCTCCTGGGCTGCTGTGTCCCAGCTCTCCTCTGTTCCTGCTTTCCTACCGTCACTCATTTCTAGCAGAGGTCACTCCACAGGCAGCCCCTAGATGGGTTCTTCCCCACCAGCCCTTCCCCGGGCTCATTCTGCTCCTGAAAAGTGGTACCAAAACCTCAGCAACGCATACTGAAGACATTGAGCGAGGTTGGAGTATGTACGGCGTGAGTGGGAGCTTCTCCAGTCGTTTGGGGCCATGTGGGAATCATCATTTTCCAGGAAATATGCTTTGAGTGCAGCTTTCCTGCTAACGAGCCTTCCCTGATGGCCTGGGGAGCAAGGAGCTGGCAAATTCAGGGCTTTGGGGAGAACACTGGGTCCCATAGATGGGGCAAGGAACCTTGCTCGGCAGAGTATGTCCCGAGTCATTACAAACCTGGTAATTTACAAGACATCACAGCCCTGGCAGAGCATCCTGTTCTCGGCTCCACACGTTCCTTAAGATCCCATGGGACAAGCTGCAGGTTTGTCCCTTATCTTGGCACTCCCCATCCGCTTTTGGAATGCATCTCCTGGGAACAGAGTGGGGGAAAGGAAGCTGACTCTCAGGTACCCTAAGCCTGGCATGGGTGTATGCTTCCCACCACCCAAATCCTGCAGCAATTGGTATCTGCTTATCTAGCGTAGGTCTTCATTTCTGGGGGAATCCTGCAATGTTCAGTGCTTCCCTAAGAGATGGAGCCCACTGAGGTCACTTTTCCCCTTTCTCAGTAAATCTTTCACCATGAGGCAGCAGAGCACACGTGCTTAAATTCCCAAAAACCCAAGGTCCTCCAGCAAGCAGAAAACCTGCTGGATGTTAGCTCCTGGACATGACATAGGCTTTCTTTTTTTTCAGCATTTGGGTTTGAGATTCCCTACCTGCACACTTACTGCAGGTCTGCAACTCAATAGGAATAAAACACCCTGAAAGGATTTGGTTTGGAAGTTTTCAGCTGGTTAAGAAAATGTCAAATATTTCCACTCTGGCATTCAGTCTGTTTGGCTGTTGGAGCCAGTGACTAATTGAGTTCCTTGCAGCACTTAGGACTTCAGCAGCTGAACTAGATTACTAACAGTTATTGCCTTTTGAGCTCTGTAACGTGCACTAGGCGGTGTTTATACTTTTCTTTTTTGATGTCAGGTCACCCATGGCAAAGTGCAGTTGGCTGCTTCTCTCCCAGGTTTGGGAATAGAGCTCCTGCATGCAGGGAATGCCTCTTTCTCCCCAGGTTTAGTTGTGTAACTTCAGATTTGCTTCTGCTTAGCAGATAGGAGAAGAAAATTCTGTGTGCTGCTGGGGTGTGAGTTCACTGTTCCTTGTTTCCTCTTGCTTCCACTGGCTCCCATACATGTACTCATCCTTTACAGGATGTGACAGTAACTTCCAGTTATTCATTTTCAGGTGTTTGTAATTGTGGTCCATTTGCATACTGGGGCTCTTAAGCAATGATAGCCTTGATTATAGAAAAGTGATTTTGAAAGAATTTTTTTCATTAGGAAAAAAAACACCTATGTCAGATGATGATAAAACCCTGGTGTTGACTTGAGCAACAAAATGAGGTTAAAGGTCCTTCATTATTCTTCATATCACAGCGTTGAGTGTCTCACACAATAAATGGGAATGTCCTTTCTGTGCCAGGAGGATGGGATGGGATTCGGGAGAACAAATTACATCGTTTAAATGGATGGAAACAATTTGCCCTGGCTGTTGCCCTTCCAGAAATGAAGTCAGTCTGGCTTCCTGGCTCACTGGTGTGGGGATGTTGCAGTGCTCACGTCGCAGATCAGGGTGCTGCTGAAACCACCCTGCTCTTTGTCCCAGAGAACACAGGGCATGTGTCTGGCACTGCTGCACAGAGCAGGGAACACTGTGGGCACTCAAAGGAAGAAAAATCCTGGAAAAAAATCATGGCCTTGAGGCAATCTTCTGGTACCCATTAAAAGGTGACGCTTCCAACCGAAGGAAAGGGGATTTTCCCTTCCTGGAATGAAATAAACATTCAGAAATGATTTGTGTGTGTGCTTAAATTTGAATGTAAGATTTCATTATGTTGTTCAGAGGCCCTTTTCTTCCCAGGGTCATTTGATTACAAACTTCTCTTAAGGAAGAAAATCTCAGCAAGGCACCTCTTGCCTGAAGCTTGCTTTGCTCAGCCCTCATCAGGCAAATAACACTGTGCCAAGAGCTGTTCTTCCAATCCGTGGGTTCCCACTGTGGCCCTGGTAGAGGCACTGATCTCAGAGTTGAGTTTTGAGTGCTTCTGTGCCATGCCTTTGATTCCAGATGACACCATGAAGAAGAAGGTAGAGCTGGATAAAGCGCTGACTTTTGTTGTGCATGATGAATGCTTTGTGCTGTTATTGCAGTCACAGAATTAACCACTAATTGGCCCAGCTCCAAAAGTTTAAATCAACTCAGCTCTGTGTCATTAACTCCATAATGGTATCATCTGAGTAATTGCTAGGATCTCACGTCCTTTTCCTATCCTACGTGAATCTCTGAGTTTTAATATTCAAGTACATGAGGCAGTAATTTCCTATTGATTTTTCAAATGGGAAGAGGAGAGGTGCAATTTTAAGAAGTGCTATCAGTTATTTGATTAGATTAATTGCCCCCTTCAGGTGCAGCAGTCCCACAACACCCTTGATTTGATGGTGGTGTGAAAACACTCTCTGCATTTCTGAGCTCCCACCTTCCATGGCTCCAGGTAGCAGTGACATGACCCTGCTGTGCAGCTCATCTTTCTTCTCTCTTCCTTTCTTTGTGAAGGATTTCTTTAGGCAGTTGCTGAGTGCTGGGATTATTGTAATGCGCTCAGAAGCCTGATGGAGTTAAGTCCTGTCTGGTCTCTCATTAGCTCGTTTAACTCTTGGTTGAAAAATTGCGAATAGATTTAAGGGTTTTCTAAAGCAAAAGTGATCACAGAGTGTTTCTAGCTACTCAAAAATAGGTTGTTCTTTAATAAAAGTGGCAGGAATGCTGTTTATTGGGAACTGCTTGTGCCAAATAAGTTACCTTGAGCATTTATAAGCTGTTATTTCAAAGTGCTCTGAAGAAGTGGTTATACCCATAAACCTCAGCAGCTCCATTCTCAGGTGTGGGATTCCCCTGAATTCAGCCCAGTTTAGGGGCTGGCTGCTTCACTGTGCTCCCGTGCCCTCTGTGGCTGATGACCCTCTGATGTCTCAGCCCCAACACAACCTCAGAAATCAATGCTTTTACCCACTACTTGGAGTCCAGATGGACAAATTCAAGATGGGGACCTGGTTTTGACCCATGTCTGATTTAAATTCAAAGTATTGGAAATGATTTAAAGCCGTTCCTTCCTGTGTTTAACTGACCCATGCAAGCAGCTTCATTGAAGTCAGCGATGAATGGTGGCATTGCTTTCTTCTTTGCTGACTGCTGATTTCTGGTACAGACTGTAAATGACTTCTATTGCCTTTGACATTGCAGTCCTTTAGCCAACCACTAAAGAGGCATCGTGCTAAATGATAAGCACTGCTTGATCTGGAGCTTTTAATTTTGTAATCCTATTAAACTGATACATATGTCAAATATTAATGCCTATTGGGTAGAACATATCCTTCTGCTCTAAGGTTGCTATTTTAATTTTTTGGTAGGCAGTTGCATGGGACCACTGATGTAAGACAAACAGATGCTCTTCAGCTGTACTTTTCCATAAATGATTTTGTTCTTTTTTTCATTGGTTCCCCTAGTAGGCATATCAAGTTCAAAGAAAACATTGCCTCTCTCTAATGAGAAGATTAATTGCATTCACATATGCCGCAAACTTTGTCAATTCTGTTGAAAGTTTGATGACCTTTAAGAGGCAAAGTTTTAGTGTGCCCAAAATAAATAATTCATCCTTTGCAGATTTGCCCTCTGCATCCATCTGCTTGAATCTGAAGCATGCTGATTAAAGCATGAGTGCAATTATCATTTTTGAGATAAAGACCTCTATTTTCTTACTGGACTTCAAAGCACAATTGCTCTTTTAAAGATATCCACAATCCATTATGTAGTCAAGGGGTCCATTTTGTTACTCTGACTTACATCCCATTCTCCATAGCATTCTTCAAAATCTTAGAAAATATCTGAATTTCTGTGCAAACTACTTTTCCAGCTGAAATAGGCAACCAGTCCTCTCGCAAAACCTCTGAAATCATCATCTTCAAATGCAACCGGAAAATTCATCTCTGCTGTCACGTACAGGGAGAAAAATGTCATCTAGGCATGATGTGATTTACTTTGATTACTGCAATTACTGGCGCTGCTGGGCTTCTTACCTCTGCAGAGGCTGCACACAGCTCACTGCCAACCCCTTCTTTCCCCCCTTCCGTTCCCTGTGACACATCCACTTTGCTGATTTCTCACCCCACTTGTTGTGGTTTGGAGTCCCACTCTACGATACGTGGAAATAACATCAAACACGTGCACAGCCAAAGAGATTGCTCTTGGGTTAGAAAATGTAGGGGAGGATTTGGTCACATCCCAAGAAGTCTGCAGACGCCCATGATCCCCTGCAGCCGTTGGCTTTGGGGGGCAGGCTGGAAGCCTCCCACAGTGGCTGCACGCAGATAAATAAGCTGATTATAAAATAGTGAAGCAGATGGTCTCTTTTCTTGCTACCTGTGAAAATAAGCACGGTCCAATCTCCCTGGGAGGATGGAAGCTGCTCAGCAGACATCACACAGCTCTTGGTTTATATAGGGCACTCTGAAAGAAGTGCTGAATGAATATTATGGCCATTTAAACGAACCCTTCCTGACCCCACGTGAAATTAGATAGAACTGGCATCACGTCACCTTGTTACTAGAGAGAGAACAAATAACTCACTCTGGCAAAAATCCGCCTTTGGACTCAACAGAACATGCTTTTGTTTGTTTGTTTTCGTATAGAAATTGAAATTGGTCTTGAATGCTCTCTGGATTTAACGTTGCTTGTTATAGATGAGGCAATGAAAATGAAAGCAGAAATAATAAGGGATTGCTGGGTTTTTAAAGGTGATTTACAGAGGAGAGGAAATCCTAGAGATTAGGATGTTGTTTAAATGCCAGTGACAGTCAAATGTGGATTAGAGATTAGAAAAAAGAAAAAAAAAGGTGAATTGCAAAGAGGAGAACAAAGCCACAAAGGAAGGAAAGGAATATTCAAAAATAAAAAGGTATCCAAGCAAGGTAAACAAAAGACCTCTTAAAACCCGAAACCAGACACCTGCTCACCTGGCAGCTCCCAGCAGCAAGGAGCACTCCACCTGCCAGACCCAATTTTTAACATCAGTAAATCACCATGTGGGTAAAATAACAGGATGCTGGAAAGGAAGCAATTTTTGCTAATCATCGTATCCGATACCGCTCTCACACAGCTCATTGCTTGTGGGACTGAGCAAGAGCTCAGGGTTTGCTCCCACGTGGAGGGAACAACCTGCTTTTCCCCATATGCATGCCATGTTTGCTCTCACACTCTAAAATACCAAATGGCTCGTCCCGGGCTGGGTGCTCAATAGGAAACCAACAGCATGTTAGTGGAGTTATGGGATGGGGGAACATGTCATAGTGTAGATAACCCAAAAGGAAAGTTAAATATTAAGCTACTGGGTCATCTTGAAGTCTGTCATGGTGATGTCTGCAGGGGTCTTGTGACTTTTGCTGAGTTTAAGGGGAGCATTATACCTGAAATCCTGTATATGGCCTGGGTCATGTACCTCTGGGTGTCAAGATTACTGTTTGTGGAACTACAAACAATCAGTGCTTTTGTTTTTAACTTTGTAAATACACAGCCATGAAGAATTTTGGCTTGTGATGTTTGTATGACATCGATTGGACTGAACTGTGCATTTACAAATGTGGAGGAACAACCCTGAAACTGTGGTAACTTCAGGATTTCAGAAGGAAGGTGAAAGGTGCCTTACATTTGTGATATCTGAATGATTTGCTAGCACTGAGTTCAACTGTGCAAAGTGAGATTAGATGAAATAACAGTGTATTTACAGTCATATACCAGAGTCATGAGGATGCAAATTGATGAAGGTGCCTAACTGAGAATCAAAACTGAGTATCTGTGGCTATCTTTCAAATAAATATATAAAAAAATTGAAGGAGATCTGTAAGGCTTGTGTTGGGCAATGGCTCTCCAAACAATATTTCAGGACTTGATGCTGCCTTTCTCTGGCAGTCTATGTCAGGAGGCACGAGGTGAGCAGATCTTTTGTTTTTACTGATGGACAGTGTTAAACTCACTGCTCAGTTCCTGCCTTCACAAACCTGTGGCGTGATGCTTTAATTTCAGCATGACTGCCAGAAATGAGCCCAGGAAAGGTAGCAAAGGCTTTCCATCTCTTTGATCAGGGATCAGGATCCCTCACTTCTGTAGATCATCAAAGTCACGGTGAAGAGCATGTGAAAACCAGATCCCAGTTAATACATACTGAACAGTGTTCCTTCCATTGATGGGAAACAATAAACAGATTCCTAAGATACAAAAAAAAAAAAAAAATTAAAGAGAATTTCCAGTCTTGACATCTTAATAGAGTATGATGAATGGTTTGCAATAGTTGGCGTCATGACAATGTCTTTGTCAAGATAAGGAGCTTTAGGATATAATTGCTCTTTGAAGGGGTTGTTGAGTATCTCTGCTGTCTGAATCTACTTTATATGGTTTATGGAGGAGAGTGGAAGGTCTGCCTAGGTACGTTTATCAGCCTTGGCTCGTGGGGATTTATCCTGTCACCAAGCACATTACCAAGATGCCTTTCATATCATCCAGCTCTACTTCTCTATTTTTTGTACAGAACTAATGTGTGACGCATATCCCACAAATAATATCATTACAGCAGGAGAAGGGCTTGGTTGTGTGGTAGATGAAAGACCTATTTGCCATGTTATATTACAGTTTGGTTGTTTTCAGTAGTAACAGTCTAACAGAGGAAACTGTCACTACCTGGGGAAAAAGAAAACAGTTGCCATTGCTTAATGTTCACCAGTGATTTATTAAAATCAGTGTCAAGAGCAAATCCTTGAAAATGAATCTTTGCATATGCACATGGTTATTCCTATGCCTGTTTGCAGACTGCAACTGAAACGAGCAGTGATTCACTAGGAATGAAGTTTGAATTAATTAGATAATCCCTGGCCTGTGGTGGCCACAGTGTTCTCCAGGCATTTGATGGCTTTGGAAAGAGGATGGCTATTGGAACATATAGTGGTGTGACAGACAGCAGGTTTTTCCACTTTCTTTGGCGACACACAAAGTGTTGCAACACTGAGGAGTGTCGTAATATGGAGAAGCCCCAGGAACGTGGATGGGATGTTTTTTATAATGCAGTTTCCATCTTGACATCTTTTGGTTATTAATGGCAATTTGCAGCATGAACAGAGATCTATCTGGAGCAAGGCTTGGCATGGGGAAAGGGAAATCGAAGAACAGGAAAAATGTTGGCAGCTCTGTCTTTCGGTACTCTTCCACGTGCACATGCAACAATCCTCAAGGTGGCTCTCTTGCTAATAACCTAGCAATTAAAAGGATATATGGGTACTTAATTAAACATGTCAGTCAACCAGAAATGAGTTTTCCCTATCAGGAGGAACTGGATTTGATTTTGTCACTTGGAAACAGAGGTTAAAGACTCATGTAGAATAAAAGTTTAATTAAGAAAGGAGATTTGGATTAACATATGAGGCAGAGAGAGAAGGAAAGGTCCTTGAAGATCATCTGAGCGTGACTCACAAGAGGAGAGGAACCTAAATATTTGAACAGATTATATTTTATTTTATTTTTACTTTTAAAGAAAAGAAAACTATACGGAGCTAAAGCTAGTGAATAGAAGAAATACAGTAGGGATTATTTTTATGAGGAGAGCATGGGTCTATTCAATCCACTTTCTTGCTCTTCATGATCAGTCATTTCAGATATTTAAAATCTGGCCATGATGTGTCTACACTTGGGACATTATCAAATCCTATGGATTTTGATGCTTAAGTCTCATTTAGAATATAGATGAAGGAGGAACAATTGTCTTCTTTGGAAGCCTGGAAAGATCCTCTCTCTGTTGGTGGCACAGAAGGTGCTGCCTACGTGCAGCAGAGCCCCTGTCCTGTCCTGTCCTGTCCTGTCCTACCACTGGGCCATTTCTGCTCCAACTGAAAAACAACCTCAGGGCTCAGGCACAGGATGCAGAAAAAGTTCAGTACAAAAACCTGAGACTTAGAAATCATATAAACAATCAAGGAGCATGGTCATAGAGACCAGAAGGTGTCTTTAACCACTCTCTGGTTTGCCTATAACAAACAACCAAACCTAAACCTTCAGAGACCTGTTGGCGTTCTCTCCACTCACTATTGTAAATAAGATTGTTTTGTTTTGTTTGATTTTCCATATGAAATACAGCAGTAAGAGACACTGCAGGAAGCAGACAACATGTGAGTATTTATCATGTTGAGGGTAGGCAGCTGACATAGTACTTGAAGGAGCTTGTATATGTTTTCCTGATTTCCCTCTGGAATTATGATGACACTTGGGATGAATTGTTGCAGGCTCACTAAGTCAGGAGTAGTTTCTGCAGAAAAACCTTTGATGCATGTTGTTAAGTCAGTGTATTTACAGCTCTCTTGGAGAAGAGAGCACATCCCCATGTGATGTGTTGGGGTCACTATTTTCATGGAACGGGAGAATAAACAGATGTGTAAAGCCCTGGCATCACAGACTGGGGGTATGGAGGTTTTCCAAAGGCACCATCTTTCTGCCTACTTATTAAATAAGATGTGAAACTCTGCAGCTCTGAGTGGGACAGAAATCAAGAAGGAATGCACACTGGATGTGTGATTACACAGAAAGGATGAGGTCTGCTTGTTGCCACTTAATAAGAAAGTGAGGCCATAGCATTTTCCTCCTGAATTCCCAGAGAATAAGTCTGTGGCAAGATGAATTACGTGGTTTCTCCAATAAAAAGTTTGCAACATTCTTGCTGAGAGCAGTTGCTTGAGCAAATTCTGTTTTTTGCTCCCTAGTCAACAATTGCATTTGTAGGTGAGTGGCTGGAGAGATGGGTTGAACACAGGGAAGAAACAGTAAATTTTCATTGTAAATGAAATTCGATAAGTAGAAAAGATAACCGGATTCTCTTAAAGAATTATTGTGTTGGGGCCTGGGGAAATTTGGTGAATTGGGCATCAGTGGTCCTGCAATGAATATAGCAATGATTTCCCCCCCCACCAGAGTTTTGTTCTGCTGAATAGCTTCCTGTGCAGCGATGAGAGCTGGAAACAGAGGTGTAGGGTTATGCCTGGGTGAGTGTTCAGCTCTCATGTTTGCTGGGTGCAGGAAACACGAGCAAAGGTAGGGAGGGGTTGGTTGTAGGATACTGCCTGGTCTCACTGTGTAGACTGGAGAACAGATCTGCTGTCAATCCCAAATTCCTGCAGCCAGGGGATGTTGAAATCTATGTTCTAAATTCTTGGGTATTTCTACAGCCTGTCCAAAAATATACTTTTCCATGGAGAAAGCTGACAAATATCACAAGGCAAATCAAAACTTCATGAGAACCTACTGGATGGCCAATATCAATGGAAAAGTCCTTTGTGCGTTGCCAGGGATATTTTGAGGCAGAAAAAAAAAAAAAGAAAAAAAAAGGATCCCAACTTTCCAACCAAATAATTTCCAATCCACTTACAGTTCCTTAGTGCTTTCCACTGACTAATTACAGGAATTGGGCACAACAAATATAATTAAACCCATATGAGTGTTTTGGGAGAACTCTGTTAGATCATGCAACAGTAGGTGTGCCACCCAGCACATTGGGTAGCATGAAACTGGTCTGAAAGGTTTCTGCTGGGCTGAGGACTGCTTTTACCTCCTCTCCTTGAAATGCTCTTGTGCTCAGTCATCTGTTTCTCCGCTGAGTGAATTGCCAAAAAGAGAATCACATTTTTTCCTCATCTATCTGCTTGGACATGTTTTCTGGTTGTTTGTAATATATCACCTGTGATCAGAACGAAATTTGCCCATCAAAGAGCTACATAAAATATTCACTTTTGTAGCTGAGAAGAATGTTTGCCATTTGTTGTAATCCATCCTGGGAGAAAGATTTTCTTTCCCCTACAGAAATTCCCCTTTAAAGCTGTCAAAACATTCTGATGGTGTCTGTGGAGGCTTTAGCCCAGGGCTGTGTGCAACACTCACATCAGGAGAAACAGACTGCTCCTCAGTTCCCTCCAGCCAGAGGAGGTCCAGTTTGAGGAGCAAAGGTTTGGCTTTTTGGTCGTACTGCCCACAATTCACCTTTTGGTTGGGAGCTTTGGCAGTGCAGCAGGATGGGGAAGATCATGTCAGCCTTTGGGGTTGGCTGTCTAGAAGGTGAGGCTCTCAGTGCTCCTGGTTGCACTACGCAGTGAAGTGGGGATGTGGAGAACTTTCCCTAGCTAGAGGAGCACAGTGGCTCGTCACTGCACTAAACTCACATCAGTACCCCCTCTGTGGCCATTTGTGCATTCTGCTCCTATTCCTCTTGCTCCTTCGTGTGCCAAGTTAATTCAGCAGACCGGAGCAGCCAACAGTTGGTCCTCAGGCACATGCAGACCTTCCTTTCCTTCTCAAGGCGCACGTTGTTTATCTTTGATAATTGTCCTAGATGCATCTGTGTTTGCTTTAGGCACCAGACCAGAGCTATGTGCTCTTCAGCAGACACTGGGGCTTATCCAGAGGTCTTCCATGTGTTGTTTTCATTAGCATCCTGGTTGCATCCTGCAGAAAAAAAGAAATAAATCCAGTGCTGGAAATACCATGTGGCCAGCAGGACCCTACATTTGTGTTATACAAGCCAGCAGCAGGATTCCCCTTTTCTGGGGATTCTTTGTTCTGGAAAACCAGCGCCATGGCAGGGAGATTGATTTATGTCACCAATAGAAACCAAACACTCATCAAAACATTTCACAAACACAGAATGGCTCCAGGAGCCTTGGTGTGGAGATGACTAATCCTGCCATCCCTGTGTCCCACAGCTCCCTCCCTCTGTGAATGGACAAGAGAAATGTGGCATGGATGTTACGGGATGCTGTGCGTGGTCTTTGTTACCATGTTGGGTTGATACCTTACATAGGGGCCTTCCTTTGTGGCCACTGAGCGTGTAGTGATCCCAAATGTCACTTGTTTGTAGGGAGCAAATAAGTTTAGATGGTTTGGGGAGCAAAGGAACAACGTGGAGCAACAAATACAGGGTTAAAATTAAAAAAAAAAAGAACAATAATCTTCAAGTTGGGAAAGGAAACCAGTGGGGCATAGGCTTGCATTGTCCCTGTAGTCTGGTCCCTGTGGTCCTCAGATGTGCAGTGCTGACTGCAGCTGGCCACAGGCTCCTGGGACAGTTCCACCTTCCCTCTGGCCCACTGCAGCCTTTCTTACATTTTTACATTAATCTGTTTGTCTTACTGCCAGCATGAGATACATTTTCCTCATCCTGGATGTTTAGTCTTCAGAGTCTTGCTGTTTTTATCCCCATGTTAGTCCCTAGTTTCCTGACCTATATGGTAAGACAAGATTACCATGTAAGACATTTGGTGTTTTCACCTCCCACCATCCCTCTCAATCCACATACTTGGGAAAAAACTTATTTAGCAAGTCCAGCACGTCTGGACACACACTGCAGCAAATGGCTCTGCACCATGAGAGAGCCTCATAGCAAAGTTCACATCCTGGTCCAGGCGGCTCCTTCCCAAATTGTGAGCGAGCGCGCCGTCTATAGACATAAGCCTTTCCTAATATGATCAAGATGTGATGTCTGCATTATGCATCTCCGAGAACAGCATATGCATTTGCTCTATTCATAATGGTCACATCTTAATTTGTAATATTAGTGATCAGAATATTCCCCTGCTAGGTAATCAAAGGGCAGCACAGAGGAGCTGTTTACTCGCGGGTTTCCGTTCCCTCTGCTCTGTTGTGCAGCCAGGCCAACACCCGCGCTCTCCTCTCGGCAGATGAAAGCGGAGGGCAGGGCCAGATGAAAGCCCCACACAGATGTGCTGGAGCATCCCCAGCCAGCATGTGAGCTCTGTCTGCCAGGAAGGGAAGCAGCTGAAAACCAGCCACTCGGAATTGTGAAGATGCGCTAGGGATGGAAAGCATAAGAATTACCCAACAGGTAGGGACTGGGGAAGCGTTGTTTAATTGTAACTTCAGAACACAAAGAGGTGCCTTTTCTCTCTCAGCGTTTACATTTCAATTTATTCTGCAACTCATGCAGAATTTCCCTCTTGAAACATAACAGCTAAAGAACAGCACCTAGCTAATCAGTTCTGCTTGCTCTAAAGGTCAAGGAGGTGTCAACGTGGCCCTGCTCACTGGATGGTGGAACTTCCTGATTATAAGTGCTGTGTAATGCCAGAAGTGGATGCAAGCTATTAGCAGTTCTGAGGGGTTAAATCCAGGGATCATTAATTAAGTGGATAATTTATACTAATTTATACATTTTATTTTATAGACTCATAGGATTATCAAGGTTGGAAAAGACCACTGAGATCATCAACTGTCAACTATCATCAACTATCAACTCATCCCCACCATGCCCACTAAACCATGTCGTTCAATGAGGGCACTTGTCATATGAAAGGTCATGCAGCCTTGAAATGAGATTCAGACTACCCAATGACACTGGTTTGAACATCACCGTGCTGCCACTGGACACCACTGGACAACCCAACACATACAGATGTGGGTAAACAAATGGATATGTGACTGGATGTTGCAAGAGATGTNCTCGGAATTGTGAAGATGCGCTAGGGATGGAAAGCATAAGAATTACCCAACAGGTAGGGACTGGGGAAGCGTTGTTTAATTGTAACTTCAGAACACAAAGAGGTGCCTTTTCTCTCTCAGCGTTTACATTTCAATTTATTCTGCAACTCATGCAGAATTTCCCTCTTGAAACATAACAGCTAAAGAACAGCACCTAGCTAATCAGTTCTGCTTGCTCTAAAGGTCAAGGAGGTGTCAACGTGGCCCTGCTCACTGGATGGTGGAACTTCCTGATTATAAGTGCTGTGTAATGCCAGAAGTGGATGCAAGCTATTAGCAGTTCTGAGGGGTTAAATCCAGGGATCATTAATTAAGTGGATAATTTATACTAATTTATACATTTTATTTTATAGACTCATAGGATTATCAAGGTTGGAAAAGACCACTGAGATCATCAGCTGTCAACTATCATCAACTATCAACTCATCCCCACCATGCCCACTAAACCATGTCGTTCAATGAGGGCACTTGTCATATGAAAGGTCATGCAGCCTTGAAATGAGATTCAGACTACCCAATGACACTGGTTTGAACATCACCGTGCTGCCACTGGACACCACTGGACAACCCAACACATACAGATGTGGGTAAATAAATGGATATGTGACTGGATGTTGCCACTGATGCATATTCAGCATCTCTGGTCAAAAATGAGCAGATTTTTTCTTACTTTCCAGCCTTAAAAGGATAAATCAGCTTTTGCAACATGCTGACCAAGAATCCTGCAGGGAGAAATCCAGCATGAGAGAAAATCAATGGAGGAACATCGCAACCACGTGAAAGGGAAACACTAAAAGGAAGGTGTGTCTCACCACTGTTCACTTCTAATGGGAGTGTAAGTGTTGCACACTCAGGTATCAGAGGCTTTTCTTCACTTCTGAAGCAGTAAAAGGATGGTTTTAGCATTCTCTGACACTAATTAAAATATATATTAGAAGCTGAAAGCAACATCAGATGCTGGCCCTTAGAAATTTTGTCTGCCACAAACATAATTGTAATAAAAACTGAACCACTGAAATAAGTGTTAGAACATTAAAAATCACAGACTTCTGTGT
Source organism: Odontophorus gujanensis (assembly GCA_013399175.1). NCBI lineage: Eukaryota > Metazoa > Chordata > Aves > Galliformes > Odontophoridae > Odontophorus > Odontophorus gujanensis. The sequence continues at coordinate 985,851 of VXAB01010559.1, read as the reverse complement.
TCCCACTTTTCTTCTGCAATAGATTAAAAGTATGACAAATTTCATCTGAAGACACAACCATTAAGAAATCATTTGGCAAATGACATTTTTTCAAACCCAGCTTCTCTAGCCTGGGGAGAGCTTGGAAAAGGTCACAGCAGTGTGTCCCATGAGCAGCCTCTCTTCAAGCCTGGGGGGTAAATGTATGGATCTGAGGCACTGTGTTGCTGGCCCGGGGAGGACATGATTGTTGGAAGCTTCCCCAGTAGGCTCTGTGCCACGTGAAGTGTGCCACCTCCACACCATCACCATGTGTGTATGTGTCTTCCCTCAAGGAGGCACCTGTGTTAGTGTTTAAATCTCAGTTCAGAGGAGTTTTGCATCTTTCCTAAGATGCTCTCCCAATAGGTGCCAGCAGTGGTGACATGCATTGCTACACTGATTCAGATAGCAACATGAACACAGCATGTGCTCCAGGACGTCTGATATCACCAGCATGTCTGGAGCCACAGGCACCTGTGCTTTGGGGGAGGACAGACCCTGCCCAGCAGGTCAGGAGGAGGCAGCAGGTTATGTGTGCTGCCCTGCAGCATGCAGCCTGTGGGTCACAGTGTCAGCCTTGGCAAGCTCCCCTGCAGCAAGAGAAACTGGGGTACGCAGAGCAGACACAACAAACTGTTCAAGTCTTGCTTCTTGGCAAGCTACTTGCAGAGAGTGGAGCTCATCTTTAGGTAACCAATTTTATAAAAAACATTGTCTCTATGCCTGCAGAAAGCCCCTCCTGTTTTAGTTCTCTGTGTAATGCCTGCACCTTTGTGCCTTTAAACCATTCTTCTCTTACAATGAAGTAGTGATATACTTATTTCTACCTCTACTCCTTACAGGTGCCAAACTGAGGACCCAAGGGAGAGTTATCTCATATAAGATCAAGTAGGATGTCTGCTGCAGGGTAAGAAGTCAGCCAGCCAGCCCTACAGCACTGCTCAGTGCCCCTTTCTCATAGCTGGCTTTTTGTTAAAATACTGTCACGCTCTGCCCTATTCAGAACTGGTATTCCTCGGTTAGAGTCCTAAAGAGATGTGAAGTTCTCTGTGTTAAGGGATTTTTTAGTAGACAAACACTAAGGAAAATTATTATGTGTCTAGCCACCAGGAAGATTATATCCCCATCAGGAGCAAGAAGGGCCATTTCAAAGAAATGTTTGTGTAACTTCATATCGCCCATAAAACCACACATTCTCAGTGAGAGGAGGGTGGAATTGTAGTCCCCTTGAGAGAGACAAGTGTGGCCTTCTCATGACATGCAAACGTGGTTCCACGTTTCCTGCAAACCATCTGCTTCTGCCTTTATGGCAAAACGTGAGCTGGAAGGGATGTCGCCATGGGGCTGCTGTCCTCCCCACAGGCCATGCCTTGCTGTGCCCCGTGCTGGGGGAGGACCACCTCAGCCCAGCTGAGGCTGGGGGCTGGTGGGAGGGCAGCTCTGGTCACCAGGCTGAAGCAGTGAGGTGGAAAGAACTTCCTGTAAGCTGCAAGTTTGAACTTGGCCATCACCCATTAAAGCCTCCTCTCCAGCAGAAGGACACCAGTCGTGGACAGATGAGATGTTGTTTCATTACCTAGCGAGGCCTCTGCCCTGTTGCCTGCACAGAAGAAGAAAACAAGCAAAACCAATGAGTTTTCATCTGGGCAGAAAACTTCTGCCCCTCCCTGCAGGCAGAAGGGAAGTTTTGCATCCCATGGGACGCTACAGAAAATAAGCAGCACCTTTCAGATCCAGAGATGCCTTTCATGAGGCAAGGTGGAATCAAATGGCTGTGCAAAAGAAGAGCTGAATGATATTGGAGAGAAAATACCCACTCACATCCAGGAAGGATTTAATTTCAGCCTCGGTCTTCTTCTGGGTCTCTAACAGTGCACTCAGGGAGAACAAATTATGCTTTGCTCTTGTAAGAGGAGTCATGGCCGCATCTCTTCTTGAGTGACTTTGCCACAAATCAGCCAGAGGGAGAGAGCTGAAGCTCATGATGGAAATAGCTCTCATCAGGAACAAGTGCTCCAGGGACTCAGGACTGTTATTAGCTCTCTGTCAATTGTTAGTGCAGGAGAAACATCTCCTTAAGAGCCATGCATTCCCTCAGAAGACACATTTGCTGGGCCTCTCCCTGTTCTGTCTTCTCACCAGCTGCTTAACTTCCTTTGAAATGATGAAGGAATGAGCAGTTGGTCGTGCTTCAAAGGTATGCACACAGAGGTAGCACACACAGAATGTGTCCAAAGCAGAAATGCAGTGCCTTTTGCATGGAGACTGCACAGGCAGTGCTTGGACCAGGGAAGGGAATAGCGACTGGAGGACAGAGGGTCTGTGAAATATCCCAGCAGTGGGCAGGTACTCACTTGACATCTCAGATGATTTGTTTTGTAAAGAAGGAGAGTGTCTTCCTGAGGCCGGCTGCTGCTGTGACAGCAGAACCTTGTTTGTGCAGCAGGGCTGCAGCATCCCATGAGCAGGAGCTCAGATTTTGGCAGAGCTCACCCAGAGCTGGCTCCCACCCACAGCAATGGGAGCCAGGTGTGATGGGAGGAAATAGTTTTAACAGGATAGACTCCATGCCACAGGATTGGAGCATGTGAGGAACCTCACTGAGGGTCTTTCTGTAAAACCAGTAGGCAGGGAGAGCCCACTCGTTCATCATTACATTGATTTGTTTGCTGGCTGAAGATAAATCAAATGTAGACCTGAGCCCCACCTGGGGCTTTGGGTGCAGCTGAACACATTCCCCATTGCTGATTTACAGCTGACCTTCAGCATTTCCTATTGTCAGCTCAAAGACTGTGACATCAGGCTGCCAAATTTATGTTTAATTAATGATGAATCCTCCCCATTTCTGGCCAGCTGAAAGGACATGACTGTGCCCCGGGGACGAGGGTGCAATGTCTCCTTGCTGCATCTCTTAGAGCAGGATCTGGAAGACTAGGTTGAAGTCCCTCGTGGCTTCCCATCCCACAGCCAGCTGTGTCTGCAGGTCTTTGTGCTGACCCCATATCCTCATCTCCTCTCAGCAGCAGGATTTGGACATCTAAGAAATCCATCTTCCCTAAATTTTCAAGGTGAACAGCAGACAACAAGGCAGACCTCAGGTTCCTGATGATGGAAAACAGAAGAAATGTGGAAATATGCTGTGGTAAGTCACGAAGTCTTTAAGGTCCCTTCAAACACCACCAAAAAAGTAAAACAGGAGAAATGTGGGTCCCTGAGCCTGCCATGATGGGAGCACTGGGACTGTGAGAGGAGGTGATGTAGGGCGTGTTCCACTGATCCCCACACCAGGACCACAGTGCAAAGGGACTGTAAACCCTGAGCTCCTTCCTGCACTGGTAATTCACCTTATATATTTTTTTCCCTTCCTTTTTTTCCTTAAATGCTTTTCTGAGGGTTGCACCCTTTCATCTGTTTATTTTTAACATCTAACATTTTCTGAGCTTAAATGTCATCTCAGCTGCATTCCCAGAGCTCAGATCATTCTGGTTCCATGACCATTCATTAATGCTTAAAGCACATATTTTGAATTAGTTAAATTAGATTTTGCTCTGTTGTCAGTGGCTGTCAGTCGTGATGCTTTTGACTTTACAGGTTCAAGAGGCAGCACAGTAAGCTGATGTTGGAAGCATGAATTAGATTTTTAATAGAAAAAAAATGTTGCTAGGAAGATGAGGCTTATAAATGACTGAAGACATGTGTCTATAATTACTACATGCATTTTTTCTGTATACATATGTAGGGATTTTTAGGAAGCTGGTTGCTATGGTAACTTCTTTACTGCATGGTCCATATGTTACTTAAGATATTCTTTTTTCCTTAATGGAAAATTACACCCATGGACACGGATGGCATTTGGAAATCTTCTAGAAGAGCAACAATTTCCCTTTTCTTCCAAAATGTCATCAGCTGTGCAATGGGTGCCTTTGAAGTTTAATTCTCCCCCTTGTCAGCTCACCAAGCACGAGACGTGCGCTGCATCCAAACCTTCCTCTGCCTCCAAGTCTTTGCCTTGTTGGAGCCCACCTCTCCCTGCTGCCCTCAGCACCTGCCTAAACATTGTGGCCGTTGACTTACGAGCCTCCCTTCCCCACTACTCTGCACTGTTCAAATTAGAAAGGAGAATAGGCTCAGCTCCAGGTGCGTGCACAGCTGGGAACACAGTGTGCTCTTGCCTACTGCACCATGCTCTCACATTGGAAGGGGCAGAAATCAGAGCTATCTGTAGGCACACTGCTACTTTTTGATGTGGTTTGTTGGCTTTGAATGTTCAAAGATTCTAAGGGAGTGGTGTTTCTCTACTCATCTACTGGGGCTGGAGAAAAAAAAAGATGTAAACAAACAAACCAACCCAACTTTTGCACTATGGCAAACATTTGTTTTGCCTGGTTCATCCATTTTTGAAGTTTAAGCCATGGGACTGTAAATTCACAGTGAAAGACTTGAGCTCTGTGGCAGAAAAGCAGTTCCCCAGGCTGAGACCCATTCTGTAGTGTTCCTCTTCAGTACATCCATGCTTATACTGTACCTCAACATTTTCTTGCTGCCATTGGCTACGAATGCATGCATGTCCGTAAAACATGGATCTCAGCAAGGCTGGACTGGGGTGGATTTAACTCTATGTATCTGAAGCTCACCAAAGACTCAGATCCTTTAAAACATATTCTTAACCTTATTTTTTCCATCAGTCCTTATTAATGACTGCACCATGGAAGCTACTGCCTTTGTTATATCTAAAGAGACTGCGAGTGCTGGCTTTTCAGAAACCATTCTCGAGGTCTTCCACAGCTGCACTTCTGTTTTACATTTGAAAGGTTTGACACCTTAGCAGTATAAAGTTGTGGGTTTTATCCCTAAAACTTCCCAAATGCAGTTTCCATTATTAACACAGTTGTGACAGCTATAGTTTGTTTATATTGCTTCACCTGGGGCACATAAACTTAAAGGACCGAAAATACCTCCATGCAATAAAAGAATTTTATATAATTGCAACCTCTTGCTGTAAGGGACAGCTGGCCTTTGAAAGTTGGGAACTCATTTACGTCATTGAAGTAAAATGTAAGCCTGGGCTTTAAATGGCTGTAATTTATGTTTCTGAGTCTCAAAATAAAAACATGGCTATCCAAAGGGCAAATACCTTTCAAACACGTTAATACTTATAATTCAGCTGAGGATGGTGTGTGTCTAGAGCTCCTCGATAGGAGGCCATTGGTGGCTGTCCAGAATTGCTGCAGTTTCTTTTGGTATTTATTCTATTATCTCTTGTTTGCTGGATTTTCTATGGGTGGTTTCCTAATTCAGCAGTTTTAAGTGTTTACTAACCTGCAGCCCCTGCACAGTCAGTAGGGATGAGTCCCAAAGGTGCCACTCATCATCACTGGGGGCTGGGGCTGCTTATGCCCACCAGGTCAGTGTGGCAGTGGATCTGCAAGTCACATCTCTTCCCACTGAGAAGAGTCAATTCCTGATGGCTGAGTGAAAACCAGTGTCCTGCAAGGAGGATAGCCAGAAATCACCCTGCAGTTCTTGTGCTGAGCATTTTTTCAGTCCCTGTCTCTAAGCTTTTGTCTGGACACCATTTATATACTTAGGGTTTAGGGCCTGGTTCCAAACAGCTGTTGCTTGTTTAGCTTTTTTTTTTTTGATAATTTTTTTGATTATTATATTTTAATTTATAACACTGAAAATCCCTCTGGAATGGGCTGACACCAAAAATGTTTGTTCTAGTCCTTGGATGAAGGCACCCACCCGTGGTTCAAGCTTTTATGATTTGCAAATTCACCAACACTTATTATGGCATTGCAAAACAACGGCAACAAAAGGAAACCCAACCACAGCTCCTGCAGAGCAAATTCCAGGCTCAGAGTATTGCTTCAAGCTTGCCACCCTGTCATTGCAGGGGAGCCTGCTTCTATTCCAAAGGTGTATTTGCAGATCTTAGTTCCAGTGTGACCATGGTCTGCCTTGGCTCCTTCTAACAGGGCACGGTTTTGTCATTTGCTTTTAATACAGATTCAGATGTATCTGTGACTTAAGAAAAATTAATCTCCTTTTCATAATACTCTGGAGTGTGATGTTGCTGCCCTGCACAGCTCACTGGAGAAGAGCAAACGGCAGATTTTCATAGTGCTGGATCATGTAAGTGTGAATACTGAAATCGGGTTCCTGGATCAAGGAAACTGTGCAAAATGAATTCAAATTTCCCTTGAGCCTTGCGTGGGTGAACTCCATTTACTTCCCTTAAGCCATCTCTGTGGGCAAACTCAGTCACAGGAAAACTTGGCATAACTTTGGCCCATCCAGCAAAAATAGTGGTGGCTATTGAGGTCCCTTGTGATGGTGAGCGGGGAGATACGGGTGCACACATGGAGATCTCTTAGCAGTTTGCTTGCTGGCCCTTGCTTAAGGATTAATTTTCCTTCGGAAATATACTGGAAGTATTAAGCAGGGAATTTGGGAAAAACACAGAAGCGGCTTTAGCAAATGTACTCTGAGTCCTGCTCCCGAGTGAGAGGAGAGCCTGAAAGCCAGCCCAGTCCTTCCCTTCCTGCACAGCCCTGGGAGGTGCTGTCAGGGCCTGGGAATGTGCTCCTGCACATTACATCGTCCCCTATGGTGGGACAATGGATACTGGGGTCCTTGCAGAAGGACCAGCACCAGAGATCATTTTCACCCTGTTTTTGGAGCTGCTTGCAACCGCTGCTGCAGTAAGTAGTGAATAGGGGTTGAGCATCTGTGTTAGAAACCCAAGCGTGAGATGATCCCAGAGGCACCAAGGACAGTTGTGGACCAGTTTTCCAACTCCACCATTGAGTGTGCCAGAGGAAAAAGAGTCAAAGCTTTAAACCAAACACAGTGCTACAGAGCTGCTGCAACCGTGAATGGTTCCATTCTTTATGGATGTTCAGAACTGAATGCCAAGTGGAGAATACATTCCCTAAAATAAATGGAATGGTTAACTGGACAAGTGTGAACTGACGGTCCAACTGCTGGTTCACAGCCGCCACCATGAGTGTGAGCAAGTGATGGGGGCTGGAAACCAAAGAGTATTTCCCTTTCTTCCTCCCCTTTCAAGGGCACAGGATGGACGGAATTTTAACGTGTTTCTAAGGATGCTGCACTGGGGAGGTTTGCAGGCAAGCAGGAGCATGTCCCTTCCTGGGGATTAACTGATGGAGGGGATGCTGTGCTTGGACACTGCTCTCAGTGCAGTCCTGCCCTGTGTCACTGGAACCTTCTGTACCTGCTCTGAAACAGCTGCAGATGCTGAGAATTTAAAGGCGAGTCCTTATGATCTATGGTGGCTGAAATGTCTATAAACACCTTGAGCCTCTCCAGAGATCTCTGTGCTTGCCAAACTCTGCAGCTTACTAGCATGTCTCATTATGTGCTGTGCTTTCTGTAAAGCCCTCCTCCTGGAGCCTGTGATTAAGTGAGAACTGCAGAAAAGTCGATTCAAAGACCTCAGTATATCCTAAATGCTAAAATAGAAAAAGTAGATGAAGAAACCCTGATTTAATTACAAAGCTGGAAAGCTTTAATAGCATTTAAGCCAGTCTCAAGATTTGGAGCGTACCTGTGGCTTTTTCTCCAGTGCTGACAGTTATCAATATTTAAATATTATCACAAAAAAATATATATAATATTTAAACATATTAATAGCCCAAAGTCTTATATTGCTCAAGTGAAATCTACTGAACATTAATCACCAGATTCTGTGTTTTCTGGCTGAAATAAATCTGATCAGAGAACAAAACCAAACAAAATCTGTAAAACTAGCAGCATGACTCACTGTATATTCCCTGGCTGAAGCGGGATGCCTGTGGGGGTCTAATGCTGTTTTCAAGTAGGAATTTATATATTGCAGAGCTGATTTGGGTGTGCATGTCCTTTAAAATGGATCTATGATTTTAGATGTCCTCTGTGAGCGTATGTGTGTTAAGAGGATGGGTGGGTTACTCGATCTAGCAGAGCTACAAAGATATCCAAGAGGCAACATTTTCTTACATTTTGATTTTAACAGAAATAGAATTTTCATTTCCCGTTGGAGGGATGGGTCTCGAGAAGGTTATTTTGGATTTACACAACTGCAGTGTTTTCTGTCGTAGGCTATGGACTGTCATAGTTGGCAAGTGGATGGAGAGGAGCAGAGAGCCACCAGCTGGCTGCCACGAGTCTCCTGCAGGCTGCAGGAGGTTGTCCTGACCCATAGGTACTGTATCCAGGTATGACTACATCAGTGTTGTCACTGTAATCAGGAATCTGGAAGCAAATACCCCAGTCACGTCCTCTTGAAGCTTGCTCCCTTTGGCTCGTGGTGCTGCAGCACATGAACTGAATGGCTTTTTGGCTTTTGGAGGATGCTGCATGGGATGATGTGCTTGCCCTCACTCGAGTGCTTGTTCACTAGTGGTCAGTCAGTACTGGGAGTGATCCCTGTCTGAAAACACACAGTGTGGACAGCTGCTGCTCAGATCTGTTTGCTAAATCTAATGCAGGTATACTTACCTCATGATGCTCTGCTCACAAATACACTCAGCCAGCTACAGAAGGCCCCCAGCTCATGGCATGCAGTTCTCCTTTCTGAAGCAGGGTAATTCCTGTCAACACCAAACTAGAAGAGACACTTCTTTTTTGTGTCTTCCCACTGTTTTTCTTCCCATCCCCTCTCTGCTCCCTACAGGTGTATTCTTTGTGCAGTAACTTTTCTCCTGGGAAAGAGCACGACTTTATGGCAGACAGGAATGCTGACCCACTTGTCTTCTGCTGCTAGCATCCATCAGTTCTGGCCTCTGTGTCCCCTGGAGCCTTAATTTTCCTCTTGACAGCAAAGACAAATGACTGCCACAGGGCTGTTTACTCATGTCTATTCAAGGTTTCCTTAACATTTCTTAGAGATGACCTGTTTTTTAAACATGCATGGAGTTTTCTCTCTGCTGTCACCTACCAGCATGAAAGCAGAGTCAGATTTGTTTTAAGAAAACCTTACAGTGCCAATCCCCTGTACACCTTCCCTTTCTTCTCAGTGTTTTAAGCTTCTTACAGTTCCTGTGTGCTGTCAGCTGTAATACTTATCCTCCTTTTGAGACTCTCTTGCAGATATAGCGATGTGTTGTTTGTAGTGGAACAACAACAAAGTAAAAATAATCAGTTTTCTTGCTATTACAGTGAGGGAGAGGTGAATCCTATACCATCCACCAGAGCAAGAAGAGATATTTGAAGGTATCTCAGAACCAGAGTATGCTTTGTTCTTGGGGGTGCAAGTGAGATCCTGATGTGTCCATGAGTGCTTATTTGGTTGATCTGCATTTCATTAATTACTTTCAGGTTTTTAATGGATTTTAATTTCTGTAAATATTTCTGGAATCATAAGTATATATCTCAAAGGCACCTTCCAGTAACACTGCATGTGAGCACAATTAAGCAGTGGTCACCTGTCTGCTCAGTGGCACTCTGCAGAACAGTGTCTTAAAGCCACTTCTGCCCATCCCCATCAAACAAACCTGACCTGTGTTCCACAATCTTGCTGCAGACCTAAGAAGGCAGGCAGAAGACACAAGGAAATCACTGGTTTTGTTATTAAAATCTGCAGCACAGAGCACGGGACAAAGCAATGTCAATTCCCCAATTCTCTAATTCCATAGAGCGTTTCTTTGCAACCAAAATACAACTTTTTAATATAATATTTGGCAAAAATGTGCTTCCTTTTATTTTCCTCCTTGTGGAAACTTAAGAAACCACTCTGTAACATCACACACAGAGTAGCCTGCTCCTATGCTGGGAAACACCAACCACTCTCATTTGGGAGGACCGCTGCCAGCCCTGGCTATGATTAAAGCCCCGTAAAAGCGAAGAGATTCTCTTGCCAGATTTATCCTGGTGTTGAAAGACAGAAGAAAGCTGTTGCCACTTTCCAGTTTCCCTTGGCACGAGGATTTTCTGATGAGCCAGGACATCCCAGGGAGGAAGGTCAGAGCTGGCCCACCTGCGTGCTGGCTGTGCTCAGCACATCCCTCTTGGCACTGCATTCCCAAGCACTGCCGAGCAGCCCTGGGGTTGCATAAAGTCTCTTCGGGCTCTGGAATGAGCTCCTTTTTCACATGAGATCTGTGCAATCCAGGCACACCACAATACAAACCCTTCTTGGCTATTGAATGCCATAATTACAAACTGCGTAGCTCTGAGTAACTGCGCGTATGGAAAAGAGCTCTTGAATCCACCACAGAGTCCTGCTGGTGTATGTGGCTTCTTTATATACATAGCATATTTTAAACAACCCACAGGCCATAATGTGCCCCCAGAATGTTCAGCTGAGCATCCCCAAATTTGTTTTGCAGGTTTATCCTTCCGTTTGTTCAGAACTTAAATGTTCTTTGACTTTACCCTGCGCCTTCCAGTATTATTTCATGGAAATTCCAATTTCCTGCCCTGAAAGAAAGCCTGATGATAATGAGGAGCTTGAAGCTTTTCAAACAAAAAGGCAGTTTGAGTCAATTCTGCATTTTGCTTTTAATCAAAACTAGTTGTATGCATTTGCATCAGCAACGAGCTCAGCCCACAATGCTCCATATGGGCTTGGTCGCTGGCATTCAGGGAAGGGCAGGGGCAGCTGAAAAAGCTCCCTATTTCTCAAAGATGTAAGGATGACCTTGCAGAAGTGTCATTTGTCAAGTGTCAGATTTTCCAGAATGACTTGATAATATCCCTGGAAACATACTGAGGAACCAAAGAACCAAATTGTGCCGTGGCCACAGCAGCACAGCAGCATTCACCTGCAGGGAGAGAGAGGCAAATAGGGAACAGGAAGATTGTAATGGAGCCTGAAAGATTTTTCCATGATCCTTTATCTAGATATTCATCTTCTGCTTTAGCCGTGCTTCATTTTTCAGCCATACTATATTGTCTCTGTTTCAACTGAGCCCACTATAAATAAGAAAGAAAACAAGCTACGGTCCATTAATCCAGACACCTATTTGCAATTCTGGGGTGTCTACAATACTTGGAAACTGTCCTAAAACTTTTACTGGTCCCCAGTTCTGACCTGATCTCGCAGAACCCCCATCACACTAATTCCACGAAGGTCTCACCCAGGAGGGGGTGTCCATGTATGGGCAGTTTTAGCACCGGGTCTCTATTTTTGAGCAAATTAATAGCACCCAGAAGGGCTGCAGCACACAGGCTGTGCAGGTCTGTTCTGCAGAGCGTGAACAATTAGGAGAAAAGGGGACGGCAAAACACACGGCATCCCTGGACGCGCTGTCATGAGGGGTTGTACAAGTTTTGCTTGGGAAGGATTTATTTCCACTCATTTTGGTCCTGTGGCTGTGAGAGGCTTGCAAACCTTTCACCTTCTTTCCCTGGAGTCGTATATATTTTATGAGAAATTTAAGAATTACCTCTTATTAAAATGTGGATAGTGTAATTACCAGTAAAAAGCAGATGTTGTGGCATGACTAATGCTTAAAAATGTGTGTGTAGCGAGCACGACATCGCAGCACATCCAGGCTTTTCAGTAAGATAATAAAAGTTGTCTTTGTTTAATCAAACTGGCCAAGTCACAGAGGTCTGAAGTTGGAGGGAAGTTGTTATGGAAAACGCTGGAAGGCTCCAAAAAAGGACAGCTTTCCTCCCACTGATCTCCGGAACTAAGTCAGACTCCAGAAGGTAAAAATGCAATGAGAAATGACCCTCTTTACCTTGCTCACATCAGGAGGTGTCTGAAAGGTGTCCTGCTCCGAGCACCGTGACTTGCCACACTGGGAGCATCCTTCCCCTAAAAGCTGTAATGAGCGTAATTAGTGAACTCCCCGACACCTCAGGCGTCTCCCAGAGGGTCCATAACCCACCTGCAGCAGTCAGGATCATTCCCTTGGACCCATCCCAAGGATTCTGGCAAGGGGAATCTGGAACGATCTGCTTGGGCTGACTTTTGAAAGAGGAATGCTCAGACATCGTGCACGTTGAGCTGTACAGCGAGCTCTTCCAGCAGTCCCTGGTTCACAAACTTCGGCCACACTCGCAGATTCCTCTCCCTTCCTTCCTGGCTGGTTTGGAAAGGAACATTCCCAGCTCGGAAAGAGGATCTGTTTTGCAAGGAGGTGGCATCCATTCTGGAGCATACGGAGGATCTGTGCCTTTTATGGAGATGAGTGAGGGGAGCAAGAGGTGGGGGCACTCGGGAGTGCAGGGGGGCTGGAATATCCCTTCAGGCAGCTCTGGTGCTCACCTCTGCCTTCTGCCATCACATCCCAGGTCCTTCTGTGGCCCAAAACCCATGCCTTCCCCACATACTGACAATTCAGAATAGGATCATAGAATCACAGAATCATTATGGTTGGAAAAGACCTATAAGATCCCCAAGTCTAACCTTAACCCTCTGCACCGTGCCCACTGACTGTGTCCCCAAGTGCCACACCTCCGGGGATGGGGACCCCCCCCATCTCCCTGGGCAGTCTGTGCCATTGCATCACTACCCTTTCTGAGAATAAATTTTTCTCAATACCCAACCTGAACCTCCCCTGGAGCAACGTAAAGCCATTCCCTCTCCTATCACTGTTAACCTGGGGGAAGAGGCCTAGATTTGAGTGCACTAGTGGCAGCAGAGATTCTCCATCTTAAGACCCTGCCATGATCTGTCATTCTCCCTGAATTTCCTCTGCAGAAAGGGGCTACTTTTCAATTAAAGACAAAGAAATCCTCAGCCTGCTCTGGGCATGACAGCAGGAGGAAGCTGCCAAGCTGAGGGATGGGCACATCCCATGGGCACACAGTGGGAAGGATGCACCTGCAGGGATGGGAGCTCAGGAGCTGCTCCTTTTCCCCTTTGATGTTTTTTTTCTGCTCACTTGTACCGGTGTTAGCTCTGTCGTTTTGGGAAATGGAACTAAGACACATGCATAAGCAGCCCCTGACAGCAATTAGTTCTGGCAGTAGTTTTGTGGTAATGAATTTCAATGAAGCCAGGGTTCTCGGTGCCTGAACACTTCATTAGCTGCTGCTATATCATCCTGATGCAGTTGAGAAATCACATTATAATAAACCACATTTTACTGCAGGCAGCAACAAGGATAATAAATGGGATGAATAATAATTCAGGCTATTCATAATCATCCCTATGCTTTAGAGCTCTGGAATTTTTGGTAAATAGATTGAATGCTATATGAGGATGAATCTTATTCTGAAGACTCAGTTATTTATGGGCTTTTTAAATGTATTCTTAGAGAATATGCTCCACTTTGTCACACTTGCCAGTTAAACACTGAAATACACGCATGCTGTTATGGCAATAAGGAAAGTCATCTGTCATTTAGCAGAAAGTAATTGCAACCTGAATGAAGGAAAGGAGATGATAGCTATTTCAATGTGAGGTACCAGGAAATCTTTGTATGTTTCTATATATTTACAGGATATAGCAAGTACTTATACTTTTATGTAAGTATGGAAATAAGTGGCTTTTGAAAATACCTTGAAAGGCACAACTGAGGCATTCCCTTCTTCCTTTTGCATGTATCAGCCAGAGAGATCAGCATTATTCTGTCACAGCAAAAGGAAATTAAAACTGATCACTGCTTTTGCTGAGATTAGTATGAAAATGGGGGAAAAAAATGCCTGAATCTGATGCTATTTCTGTTGAAATTTATCCTTCCACATGAGTCATGTTGGCTGCTGGCCCATCCACTGGGCTCTGTGGGGCTGCAGAGGGTGGCAGAGGAGTGGCCCTGGGATGATGCCTGTGATCACTGAAGGGATGGAGAGGACAAATTTTCATAGCCAGGGGGAACTGAAAACAAAAGCAATCCATTTTCCGAAGTCCCCATTCAGCACGTTCCCTGGATGAAGTTCATATATATATTTTCATAATACAAAATTTCTCCTGGATCAGACATATGATTTCTGTGATCTGTGCTGGTGAACTCACCCTGACTCACCATTTCTGGAACCTCGAAAAAAATGCTCGTTTTGTTCTGAAGGGAACATGTGAAACACAGTGAGCTCTCATCGGCCCCATCCACCCCTACCCAGCTAAGGAGTGAAGGGTTTCACCAAGAGATGTAATCCTTGTGCCAAGCATCAAAATGCCCACACTGCCATCATTACTGGTTTAAAATGTATGGGAGCTTTCAAGTGGAGCTTTTCCCTCATTTTTCCCTCTTAGATGAGGACTGCTGGTCTGAAAATTTGAGCAGCAAGCAGTGTGAAAGTTAAAGGTTTCCAGAGTAAATGATGGCTTCTTAGCATATGCTGACTGAGTAAAACTGGGGGTCTTGTAAGGATACCTCCTGTGCCTTCTTTCCAGTTATAGGTGATGACCTCTTGACAAAACCAAAGCCATGGGGAAAAGACCAACAATGGAGGGAACCAACCTGCTTCTAAAGGATTGGATTTGTGTGTATGACAAATGCAATACAATCACAAATCCAAAATGATCATTTGTAAGAGATTATCTCAGTAATTTTCTCTCTGATAGGGATAAAAGCAGCTGGGAGTGGAAGAGTTGTCCCCCACTTTGTGACACTGCTTTGGAACTCTGTCACCAAGGGAACAAATCAGATGATGGGATGATTCTCTCCCCATAGGCTTTCTCCAGTGCTTCTTGGGTATCTGGTAACCATAAAAATACCCTCTATCTCTCACCTGGAAACCCTTGGGCTGCAGTTCTGTTACCCAGATGTGTAGATTAAGGCTCCTTTGAATGAGGTATTTGTAAGCTATATTTAAAATACTAAAAAAAAATTGCAGAGACTCTGTAACTATATGGCTATAATATGACTGTATTTTTCAAGAAGATGAGATCTTGTAATAGTGCTGATTTGATAAATGGACTTTTCAGTTAACAAAATGGGAGCTGATTTGAAACATCAGACCCAGACTAACTCAGTCAAAGCCTTGAATTGCATGTGCCTCTTTGGGTTGAGTGGAAAATTCAGAAAGAAAATATTTGGAGGAAAAGACAGTTGAACTGACTGTGTTTTAAGACTTTACTGAAATTTCAATATTCTTCCATTTCCAGAACATTTAGGAACACCACTGATGTACCAAGATTTTCAGGAGTCCATAAATCAGAATAAATCATCTGTGGGAGTACCATGTCTTTGGTTTGGAATCTGTCAAGGAAACTCAAGCCATTGGTAAATTTAACCTCAGATCAGGTACAAGTGCTGTCTCTGCAGGCCGTGGTTCATGCTATGCCAAACAGGAGTAAAAAATCAGACAGAAGGGGTTGGAGATTGTGTTATATTTCTGAAGTCTACTTATGGTGACCCTTCATCAGGACAAGGAAAACAGGAAAGAGCCTGTGTTAATTACTAAAGACTACTTGAGAATGTAGAGGCAAACTTGTATTTGGATTTTATTGAAAACTGTACCTGAGAAACTGTTTCAAGACTCAAAAAGAAAGAGCTGTATATATTTTTTTACATCATAACTAGTTTCTGTAACTTAAGCTTTTAAACAAAATGCAAATATTTGCAGTGCAAGTGGGCTCTTTTTCTAATGTTTTTGCTGAAGAACCAATTTTCCATCACAAATAGCTTTGATAGGAAATTTCTGACCACCTCTCTGTTTATCTCAAGTAGACTGTAGCAGAGAAGTGGGAGCACGTACTGGTCTTTATGAGCCCATCTTCCCTCCTTTCTTGCAGGTCAACATAGAAATAGAAGAAAGCTTCAGTGATAGCAAGGTTTATGCTGAGAAGAAGAATGTGAATTATTCAGCCATCTCCACAGGATATTTTCCATATTATAGATCAAATGAAGAGCAGTTTGTCCAGCCACTCTTATATGGCTTAAATGCAGAAGGAGAGAAGCCTGACAACAACTGGAAAGATGAGGGAGAAGGTGGATGTGCAGAGGTTGGTGGAGATGCTGAGAAGGTAAATTGCAAGGGAAATTTCTCCCCTTGATTGTGGATATCTATTGGGCAGCATTCCCGTTGAACAGGTGGCATTAATCCCTCCCTCTTTGAAGGGCACATAACTATAATGATCATTCCAATGTGTCATCCCCACTCTTCCACGTATCTACACCTCAGCTCCTGTCTGTGTTTCTTACAGACCACTCACCCAGCTCTGGAAACAGAGAGGAGGCTGTGTACTTCCATGACCAGTGTAGAGGCAGCATCCCAGCAGCTTCTAGGAAGCAGCACCTTGGCAAGCTGCCTGTCAACCTTCCCCATCCCCAGCACACCTCCAGGCCTGGACCAACCCTCTTCTTCCAGTGGATATACCCCTTACTATAGAACAGAAGCAGAGCTCTGCATCTGCCCAGCAATGTGTGACAGGTTTTTCACCGGGACAAAAATTTTGGAGGATGAAGAGGGAAGACAGGTAAAAGTGAAAAAAAAGTGGAATTTTGGTGCCAGCTGCTTGGTGTCCTGAGAACAAAACAGCAGGTTTGTCATTAAAAGACAGAGGCTGATTTAACGCAGATGTGAATTAGAAGTTCTTGAAATCTATAGCCACATGAACATCTGTTTGATTATAGAATAAATATACTCCTCCCTTCGAGTACAACAGTAAGTGTAAAGCTGGACTCTGTAATGACAGTCGAAAACAGCAGGGAAATGCCTGACTTGGGGAAAATTTGCTCTAGAAAACATGATGAAGGAGGAGGGTGAAGGTCAGTGCCATGTTTTTCTGTGGCTAATCCTAAGGATAGAGGCTTGCTTGAGAACTTGCTCCCTCCCAGGCCCACAGTGGAGAAACTCCCAGTACCTCTCAGTTAGTGTGAGCCCTACTTGTACTGGGCACAGAATTCCCTGAAGAATGTCCTGCCATGCTGGTTGGGATATGGATACACATTTTGTGCAGCTTCACTGATGACCAAGTGAGAGAGGTGACCACACAGTTAAAGAAGAGTGAATTCCCAAGAAGAGTGACTGAATGATAACGAGTCCACTTACAAAGTCAGCAAATAATCTGCAAATTGAAAATGTCCTTTTTACCTTTTATCCATATCTGCTGCTCCCCCAGAATGGGCTGTATGGGGCCGATGGTGATCTGTTGCTCATGGGAATGTGTGACAGCTGTGAAATGACAGTGCCAATGCAGAAGGGATGTGCAGCCATGGGAAATGGACAACGGGAAGCAATAAGAATTATTTGAATCTAAGCTGCTTGGAGGAATTAAGCAGAGACATAATTTCCAGTAGGAATTGGGAAATACATTTCCTCTCCCCTCCACTACAATTCTTCCATTGTATTAATGGCATCTGTTAGACAACAGTCATACACAAGAGAAAAAAAGCATTTTTATTTAAAATCTCTGTCAGTAAAAATTTTTGAACACGTTTCCATTACGTCTGTCTTCATTTCACTTGCACAGTCAGTAATGAAAATGCTCCTGATTACTTTAATATGTGCAAGTATGAGCTTCTATAGTGTTGACTCTGGAAGACCTGACAACAGCATCCAGCAGCAACTTGACGTTGGTGAAGCTTCACTGATTTACACCAGATGAGGATCTGTCCAGAAAAGCTCAGCTCAGTGTTTTCTTTGCAATTGAGAAACGTTGCAACACACTCTTCTTACTGCCAACTATGTCACCTCTTCGAGACACCACACAAGTTGATGAAACACGTCTTTTTCCCATTCCTGCTACGTGCACAGAGAATTTCTCTTCAAAATAGACCCATTGACTCCAACTATTTCATGCATCTTTGAGTGCTTCTGCAATGATTACATGGATCTCTTTGGTTGAGTTGGTGCCAACTCGTTTGATGTCCGTATGCAGCTGGCTGAGTTGGAAATGGGAATACAGGTAGAGCAGCTAGTGTGGCTACCCCATCCACAGACTCAACCTGGGGCACACCACAGCATCAGCCCATCCTGCTGCTGGTCCTCTTCAGCCACCACCTTCCCAATTAGTAAGAACTCTGGCTGAACCAAGTCAGGTTTTATGGAAGAGATTTTAAACACAAAGGTTTATGTGTTGGGTGCGTTGAAAGGAGGCCATGCCAAATATCTGGGGTTTTCTGAATTCAACAGAGCAGAGAAGGGAAGAAATTCTGCCTTGGAATTGGGTGTGATTTATTCTGAGAATATTAAATTCAGCTTTTTCATACATTCAGCATATTAAAACGACTCACACTATGTAATACCAAATCCACAAATCTCTCTTACTTCCACTATGTAGAAAATAACTGCTTTCTATTGGCTGTACTTGATTATTTATGGGAACAGCAAACATCTGAGATCAAGGATTTGGAAGATGAGAATATTACAAGCTTTACCCTTCTGGATCAGAGAAGTCTAGTTTTAAGCAAATGCCAGCAAGTATCATATCATATGATGCCATCTGGAAAGTGGAGCTGAACTCACGATTTTAATATGTTTTCCATACAGCTTTGCTCTGAGGTAGAAAGGCTGGGAGGCAGCGTTGGACGTTCCTATGATTCTCTCTAAGGCTTATGCTGCTTTATTACTTTTCCACATAGTTAACATCCTGTACACGGACAGCAAATGATTTTTCTCAAAGTGATCAGTAGATCGGATTGCTGTCTTCAAGAAGACATCGTGTACCTTTGCCCCAAGAGGGGTCCCAGTGTGCTGGGAACAACAAAACATTGGGCTCAGCCCAGCATACCCACACCGTATTTCCTTTCATCTCTTTATTTGAAAAAACGCGTAATTATTGCTCTAAACCCGTAGCACTTCGATATTATTCGGTCTTCTGGAGCCTGCAAAAACAATCCGCAATTACTTTGATGCACGCTGTGTAGTCTTCATTGATCCCATTTAAGCTTTTAATCTCGTGAATACACAAAGTTAATTCACGAAGCAAAACAAACAAACCGCAACGAAAGATGCGCTTTCATAACAAAAGCGCCGATGACCGTCACTTGGGGGATTTGTTACAGTGCAGGTTCTTCTTTCTCAACCGCTGATGTTAGATTTCATTTGGAGAGGAGGAAATAGGACTTAGTCACAGCGTTTGTTAATCCGCATGCCCTTAGGGAGAAGCTGACTTCAAAGTCAGTGAAAAGGTTCGCACAGACACTGCAGGGTGTGGAATTTCTCTGAAATCAGCTAAAAGGTTCCTTCTCCAGTAAAGCACTTCAGCCCTTAATTTCTTGACCCAAAGCGTCCTAAAGTCTCTCAGTCTTATCTAGGTTGGGCCTGGGCTTCCAGTTTCCCCACCTGGTGCAAAGCAGCAGCTGAAATGCTCACTTGCTATGAACCTGAACCCCAGCAGATGCTGTTTTAGGAAGAAAACGATCTCACCGATGTTCTGCAGTATTTGGGATGCTTCCTGCCCCAACGGCTGTGACTAGCTGAGCTCTTTTCCCTCTCCAAAATCTAATTATGTTGGCATATATGACTTAATAACTTTACATGGAGCTCTATTCGAGATGATGCTTTTAGCAAGGAGCACTTACCAGAGAGGAGCAGAGCCCAGCCTTAAACAAAGGAGCTTACACAGGGCTCTTCCCAGCAAAGCAGCGGGGAGGGATGGAAGTGACACACGGATGTGAAACAAGCTGGCTTCCACTCACAGCCTATTAACAGTGAGCAGTGAGAGGATACTTGAAGTGGTAAAGGGACACATGCCTCCTGCACAGGGTCCTGAGCACACAGTGCTGGCAAGAGTGGTGTCCTGGCCCACAAACACAGATCTGTGTCTATCTAAGCAGAGAGATATCCCTCTCTCTGGATAGATGCTCTCAATTTTCACTGGTACGGATGTGTGCAGAATCCGAACGAGGTCTCTGCCCAGAGCAATCGTTACCCAGATACAAAAAGCAAAGCTGTGCTGAGGTGAAGGCGCAGGCTGTCCTGCCTGTAATCCTTTCCTGGATAATGACACAGGTGGGAACAGATGAAGAGAGAACAAATAAGCCCACTGACCTATGTGATCCCCCATAAATCTGCCTGTCCCTACCCCGGTGCTACCAGTTCTCATTAACTCCCTCTGGGCTCCCAGGGGCACTTTGGCCTTTCCCAGGAATGAGTTTTGCAGGTGTAGGGAAGGCAGAAATGCCAGCACCTGATACCAGTTAGGCAGTCTTTATTTTGGCTTCTGCAGCAGCCATTATGGTCTCACATGTGGGGGAAAAAAAACCCACAACGTGAGCTGTGTATTTTAGTTAGCAGTGTTTTATCAAGGTTGGTGCTCTTGGGCAAGGTTCTGCTACCGGTGAATTTAAATGGAGACATGAATTTCCCAGGATGGCCTTAGGAGAGGAGCTCCTGGTTTGCTGGAGGAGTCACGTTGGGCAGTGCAGAGGATGGCTGTGCTTCTAGCCCTTCTTTTCTGGGCATGTATGTGGTATTTTTATGCAACTTTTGTGCATGGAGCACAGCAGTATGCAGGCTGGGGAGGGGGGTTAACAAACCTTTTGCTACTAGATCAAAGTGCAAGCATGTTCCTTGTGGGCTAGTGCTAAGTGATACAGTGAAATGCAAGCAGCTACAGTGGGAACTCCAGCTGGAGCAAGGGGTGAGGGCAGTGGGCGCTGGGTCAGAGCAGAGGGAGTGTGATGGAGAGTGAAGAGAAGGGGCTGTGCTGGGGGAGCAGATTTCAGCATGGCTGGGAGGTGCTGATTGGTGCAGTGCTGTGTTCCCTCTTTTCCACTCTGATGATCTGCACTGGTTGAGGCATCGAGAAAGAAAAAAAACACACCCCAAACTCCAGCACAACGTGAAACTGAAAAACAGTGCTCTGACAGCTGCAGTGTTTGAACAGTGTCTCGGATGGGAAAGTTTGGGAAGTCTCCCATAACCCACAGGAGCTGAAGCTTTTCCTGGTTCCTCTGACCATGCTGTCCCTACAGCGTTGGGACCATCAGTGCATGGGATGCAAGCAAGTCTGGGGCAGAGAGGAAAGCATGAGGGAATGGAGCTGGCAGTGCACAGAATGAGGCTGCCATGCTGTGAGGCTGTGCCCCAGCTCTTCCCCATCCCCTGCATCCTCCTGGGAACCCAACACTTGGTCGCTGTGTTGGGTTTGCTCCCTGAGCCCTCCCCACTGCTCATTGCCTCCTGAAGACCTCACTTCCTTACTGCATCCTCACCGATGTGCACGAGTGACAGCATCCCACCCCAAGCAGCTGCCCCGTTAGCACCTGAAGCTGGGTAATAACAGTGCTTAATGAATCTTAATCTTTCTGTCACAGTTTGCTTTCATTAATACTTACATCTGGCAGATGTACCCCCATGGGGGACCTGGAGCTGCGAAGCATTAGGCTGCTGCATGCAGCTGGTATGCATGCAGTGACTTGGAAGACATTTTTCTAAGCAGCACGTGATGTGCAATTTTATTTTCAACTCATTGTTAACACTGCCACACGTCAGCCTGGAGAGCAGTGCTTATTTTAAGCCTACTCATCTGATGAAATAAGTAATAGCAACACAGTACCAATATTTTCAGGAAAAAGGGTTGCATGCTGCAACCACTGGAACGAGCAGAGGGGTTGAGCTCAGTGAGGGGTACACCACTGAGCTGCTAATTACAACAGGGTGTAATTGAAGGCTTCTTTAGCAGACAGTGATGTCAAGCACGTGCCATTTTCCAGTTGGATGTATGCGTTCAGCTGCTAAGTCTTCTGCAGCACTTTTGGAAGAATGAACATTTAATTAAATGATCTCATTGAGTCCTTATAATTGGGCTGAATTCTGTTTATAACTAATTCATACAGAATCATTAGCCAAATGTTTAATTGGTAATTATTCTATGAAAACAAATTAATCACCATACTTCCCAAGCCACAGTCCTCTGTCTACACAACGTAGCAAGGCGTTTGGCTCCGGCCTACAATTGTCTTAATTTATTTCTAGTTACCCATCAAAGCCCTGGCTACTCAGTTTGGAGTGTTGGGATGGCACAGGAAGCCTGAAGCTGCTGAATGCAGAGCTGGGCAGGGCAATGCTTCCTGCAGCAGCATCTGGAGCTTACTTTTGGGTTGCATCCTGCCCTCTTGGTGTCCCTGATGGCCATGGCTTACACTGAGAAGCCTGAGCATCCCCTGTTCTTTTGGCCTCTAAGAAAATATTGCGAAGGGTGTGCCTGTGTGGCCATGTAGGAATTTGGGACCGGAGCCCAACCTATGCCACAGAAGGATCCCAATTAATCACAATTCACTGCTGTTTGATGGGTGGATAAGCGAAGAGCTCCAGTTTACCTGAATCATATCCATCTGAAGCTTCTTGCTGAGTCAGATTTTGAGCACTCAGTTCCAGCTTCTGAGGAAATGAGAAGTGAATGGGATGGGCACAGCGGGTAACAGCCCCTCTCTCTGGGTGATGGCACTGTGATAGCACTTTACTGGGCAATTTTTACTGAAAAGGAAGCCTAAACCACTAAGTGACACAGTAGACACAGGGTCCCTCATGCTCTAGGTATGATTCACAGCAGCTTTAGGCTTTTAACAGTGTAAGTAGCTTCACTGAAGCACTAGAAATGAGGGTCGAGCCTGTTTTCCAGCTTGGGTGCCCCAGGGACCCTGTGCTGATTGCCAGATTGCTTCCTGGATGAGAGCGTGACTCAGCCATCAAACATTTTTTTACCCTTTGTATTCGGTTTTATGTACCCAAAGCTGCTCCTAATGGGGTGCAGATGTTTCTCATACTCAGTTATCACGGAAAACGGACAGGAGAAGGAACTACTGAAAGCTCCAGAGGAGCTGAAGGGAAACCACAGCACTCCTGAATCACCAGCAAGCAAATGCAAATGGACTTCTTACTTTTGCCTTTTCAAATCTTGTTGCTGCTGCCCCGTGGGGAAAAGAAGGGACAGAAATCAGGATGATGCTGCTTATCAAGGACCTCTGAAGTTTAATAAAACATGAAAGCCCATACGACAAAGGGGAGAGATGGCAGCAGGGAGCCTGGCAGTGGGTCTGTGCAGGAGAGGAGCAGCCAGGGGTGCTACCAACACCAACACTGCACTGAGTGCAGCTGCTGTGTTAACTGTGGCTGAAGCTCATTCCCTTTGGGCTCTCTGGTGCTGCATGGCTGGGCCAGCCCAGCTGATGGAGTATGAGAAGAGATGGGGCCAAAGTCATAGCATGGCCAGACACAGAACATCCAGGTGCAGCTCCCAGGTCTAGGCTGCATGGGCTGCTGGGAGCACTGTGCAGTAGCAGCACTTGGTGGGTAATAAAACAAGCTAACAGGTTTCTGTTTGCTTTCATTCACAGCGGTTCTGTGCACTTCCTTTTTGATATGATTAGCATGTTTTTCACCATTTTTCCATTGAGCAGCAACAGCAGATGTAGTGGGATGACCCTGAGACAGTTTCAGAAGTGGTCATCTGCCATTTCATTCAAGTCACTGGGAGCGTTTTTTTCATTCTTGTCTCTCTTTTCTGCCTGTTTGCAACCCAGATGTCCTTGCCATTGAAACACCAAGGGCTGTATGCCCTATCTGAGCAGTGGTGAGGATGGAAATGGGTACTTTCCTCCTCCCTGCACAGCTCAGCCTGCCTCTGGGAGGGTCCTCACTCACCACTGCCCATTGCTGCCCCAGAATTTATGTAGCAGTCGCCACAAAGTTCAGTCAGCTTTGGGTTTACTCCTTGGACCAGGTGGTCTTAGTGGTCTTTTTCAACCTTAACGACTCCGTGATTCTCTGACATTACTTCTCCTGATAGGAACAGGCAGAAAGCCACAATAATGATACTGAAATATATATGAAAAGAAAATAATACAAACTAAAATAAGACCAACCAACTGAAAACACCCTGAGAAGGTAAATGTGTTTTGTGTTCATATATATCAGTGTCACAATCCAGACTGGAAAGGGTATTTGCCACTTTTGGCCCTTTCCAACCAGTCTGTCAGCAGCATCTGCTAGCTGGCACCTGGTGCACCCGCCGAGTGGAAAATAATAACGTGTGGTGAGGCAAGAGCTGGGAATCACAGTCCTAAAGGTGGTCTGCATCACTGCCGGATGGCAGGATGAGAGGAGACCCAAGAGCAACCAGGAGTAAAACCGTTGCAGGATCTGTAAGGGAAGAAAACAGCTTTTTAAATTATCACATGGCTGATGATGAGCAAGGCATATGTATTCGATGCTGAAATGAAATGGATTTGAAATCTCTCACCAAAAAATGATCTCAGTGAGTGCTGTGAAAGCAACTCAGGGCACTATCAGCTGGGTTGTTCTCCGTGCTGGGCACCACCCATGTCTGCCCCGGACCCCATCCCAGTACACTCCCTGCAAGATTTTGTGATGGCACGTCTTCCTGGTGGCATTCTCTTCCAAACTGGGGAAAATCAGAGGAGAGCGCAGCCTGGTTTTACCATTAGTCAGCGCAAGAATGTGCCTGCAGGAGCAGATGAAGTTTTGGATTACACAGGCGGAGCGAAGCACCCGTTCCTGCCTCCTGCCGGGCTGTGCTGCTCGGAGCGCAGCGGAGGAGCTCCCCCTGCAGACCCCGAGCCCTATAACCCCTATGTAAGAAGACCTCTCCTTTGCTTCTAGCTCGGAGAAAGTCGCAGCTGTGCTGTCAGAGCATCAGCAGGGAGGTCCATCTCCTGCTTGTCCCCACCAGAGAAGGGCCACATGTGATGGTCCCGTGGTCCCCTGGGCTGGAGTGCTGTACCCAGGAGTGAAGTACCTAAAAGCAGTAGAGTTTGTCTGGATACTCTGAAGCACCTTGATATTTTGCATTTCCCCTTGGCAGTGCCTGCTCTGAAGAAAACTGAGATGGTATTCCTGTTAATCAGATGCATAAGGAACAACGTTTTGCTTTGTGGGATATGGATGAGTGTGCTTTTTTTAAACCCCTCAAAGGATATGGTTTCTCTGCAATGGGATTTAGTACCTAAAGGATTTTAAAAGATTATGTGGTATGGGCTGAAAACCCCTTAGTTGCTGGGTTAAAGTGAGACTTTGCTGCAGAACAATCTAACCATTAATTTCTCATCCCCAGTGCTTTGGGGCTGTGATGGAGATGGATGCACCCCAGTGTCTGAAGAGCTGATGAGGAACAAAGCCAAGACCAAGGGAGGGAGGTTGTCATGGCAACAGCTCAGAAAACATCAAAAAAAGGCTTTTTTTAGTTTGTTACACCTCCTTTTGGTGGCACTGTCTGCCCAAATATTACCAGGTCACCAGCTGCTACTCTGGGTGAAGTCCCTCCTGTGGGTCTGCCTTCATCAGGTAACAAAACACAGCTCTCCTTGCGTGGTGGGAATGTATCACAGCGAGCAGCTGCTACTGCTCCCACAGTGATTGGAGGAAAGGTGTGGATCAGGCACTAATTGCAGTTGGGTAATGAGCTAGCACTGCCACTGGGCAAGCCAGAGATCTCCTAGTGCTGGTCCAGGCTGTGCTTGGAGATTTTTGTGTAACTTTCTCTCACTTTTCTTTTTTTTTTATGTTATTATTCTGACAGTTGTAGCTTTGCTTTGCTGCAGCTCAGCAGGAGGCCTGGCCCTATGCTGCAGCACATTGCTTTCCCTGGACATCCCAGCAGCAGAGGTGAGCAGTCACACATTGAGCATCACAAGATCCTGCATTGGGATGAGAGGAGGAGGCTGCAAAGCGGTGTCAGAGTCTGTGGGGTTTTTCTTCTTTCATAGCTTGTGGAGCCAAAGTGCACAAGCAGGCATCCAGCCCAGCTAATGGTGCAGTTTTATCCTGTGCTTCACAGGAGGAGTTTGTAGTACTCCTGATTGACAAGGTCCCATAATCCTCATAAAGAGGTTGGTGATGGGTGAATTCCTGGCTTGGGCACAACCACCAGCATTTCTCCAGCAGAGATGATGCTCCACTCTGGATTTTCCACTTTTCTCTCAGTATTTTTTTTTTCTCTCTGAGCTCTTCTTTGCTGTTATCTTGAGTTTTGTTTTTGCTGGCAGTGATGTTGTGAGTCCCTCCAGTGAGAACGAAGGCAAATTCTTCCTATAGTCTCTGCAGTGAATTAATAGAGCTTAAAAAGGACTTTGTGTGCAGGGAGTGAGTGGGACTGAACACGAACAAAAGATGCTTTTCCATTAACGTAAATGAGAAACCATCTCACTGTGCTTATTTAGTCAAACTGTTGCCCACAAAGAAGTGCTGTTTGTTTCTCTCACGTAAATTTTCCTGCAGCTCTCAAGCCCTCTGATTACTGTTTGCAACTTGGAAGACCTCAGTTTAACTTCGTTTGGCATTGTTCTTGGTGTTATTGATGACAGAGATGTTGCTTGAATTAGCTTGATCCTCTTTCCCAGATGATGTGCCTCTACCCTGGCCCAGTGGCAGCGTAACAAAATCCCTTTCCTAGACGAGCATAATAGAAGCAGGAGGGTGGAAGGATGCTTGGAGGGATAAATGTGGAGGAAGCTATATTTAGCTGGAGACAACTCACATAAAATTAAGCTAAATTTCAGGACTGAATGATTACAATTATTGATAATTCAAGGCCATTTACATAAGCCAAGCTCCAAGCAGCCATTAACTTTTCCAAGGAGTTGGATATCCATTCTCTCAGTATACAAGAAACTGGGTTTTTTTTGTTTTTTTTTGTTTTTTTAATTCATTTTCAATTGCCAGCAGGACCTGCACAAGAAGCCATGTATTATGTGCTGCTGAGGCATATACCAGGTACCACATCTGTACAGGAGTGGGAGGAGGGTTATCTCATCAAGCTGGAGCACATTTCCTACCCCCCCCCTCTTCTGGGTCTTCACCTGGTGGCTGGTACTACACAAGACCTGGAAGCCAAGGGTGGAAATTATTGACCTAAATGTTGGGTCATGGTCACAGCTCACCCTGGGGCAGGTGCATGGATCAGGTGGGCTGCACTGTATGGCTGGTGCTCTCTTTACCTGCAGAGGCTGCTGAGGCACTGACAGCTGCAGAAGGAAAATGGAAAGTTGAAATGGGAAGACTGAATGGACAAACCCTGTTCAAAGCGGTGAGAAGATCCTTCTCCCCAGCCAACCCTGTTGCAGCTCCTGTTTTCCCAGTTCCCCTTTCTCCATGCCCCATTTCTCTCTGTGAGAATGCCCAGAGCATGGGAGAGCAGGTCCTGGAGGTCACTGTTTTCCTGAGAGCTGGATGGTTGCTTCCCCGTGACCAGCATGTTGTTGCACACTGCGCAGCCCACGTTACTGAGTTCTGAGCTGGTTGAACATCAGCCCCTCTCTTGACCTCTTCCTTGGCAGCACTCAGTTCTGCCTTAATAGAACCACTGCGATGGTGGTGCTGGTGGAAACGTCCCTCTATGAGGTGTGGTGGAGGCTGAGCAGGCGCCTGCTGATGTCAGAGCTCAGGAGCTTGTGAATGCCCCTGAGCAAACTGTTCCACTTAAGCTCATTAGCAGTACATCCACACCACGCCTGCCTGTGCCAGGGGAACTTCCTGCTTTTTCAGCTTATCCATGGCTGCATTATCCCATTGGTCTAAGACATATCTCGTCCTCATGGACAACAGCTTCTCCAGGCATCTGTCAGAGACCTCCAATACAGAGTAGAATAAGCAAATGGGAGATGAAAAGACTGAAGGAATCCCTGCACTGCCTAATTCCTCCTGGGAAAATACTTCTCTAGCAAGATGTGCCAAGTTTGAGCACAGGGAAAAGCTTTGCAGCCATTGATAGCAGAGCCTCCATGCCTGCTTCTGGTCTTTGCAGACCCTAATTCATCTTCTGTGCACATTCCCACAGAAATGAGCTTGGTCAGTAGCTCCTGGATAGGACAGCTATGTCTGCTATGTGGCCCCTGACCTGTCTTCCTGCTGCCTGGATGTATCTGGCAGATGCAGGCCATGAAGCTGTCCCCTTATCATTCTTTGCCTGAGGGTCTGCAGGCATTGCTTTCAGATCTGCTGGCCTCTGCTCATGGATCTGCCATCAGACCCCGGTGATCACAGTTTAATGTTGTTTTACTTTTACCTTGCCCAGCACTTCAAGCCAATATATGCTACTAAATGGTTAATAATTCAAGGTGACATACCCTTGGATCAGCAGCATTTCCACTGAAATTCATCATAGTCCAGAAATTTTTTATGATTGGGCAAGAAATGTGTAATCCCTTTTCATCTCAAACACGCTCTGTGCTGAGTTGCTTTGATTCCCATGAGTGGTTACATGTGGAGTGCTCATGAGTTACCAAACCACTCGACCCCAGGAACCATATCTGAGGTGTGAGGGACTTCTTGCTTTTATCTCAGGCATTGACACCTGCTGTGGGAAGCATATCAGTTGGGCAAAGGAGTGCAGTGCTGCACAAAGCAGCGATTTTTTGGCTGGTGAGGAAGAAGGAGCAGCGACTTCCAGGATGACACAACCTCCCTGTTCCCACTCTTGGCAAGAGGCAGAAGATTCCTCATCCATAACCCAAAACCGTGCTCATCCCGTCTCAGCCAGTGTTCCTATAAGTGGCTGCAGAGACAGGCTGGGATTCAGAGCAGCAGAAATCTGGCTGCCTTTGCAGTTCTCCACACGACAGTGCTTGCTGTTAGTGTGAGCAGAGCCTCTGGCAGCTGAGAGCTGCGTGCACAGGTCTTGGTGCTCACCACTTGGCTGCATCCTGCAGCATCTTTGAGGACAAATGTGCTGCTGGGCAGCTCAGGGGGTTGTGCTTTGCTATAACAGGTGAATATCAAGCACTTCTGGCTAGTGCACAAGTGGCTCTGCACTTTTGGGGCTGATTTGTTGGTTTGATTGGGTATCATAAAGAGTGCAAGAGCTGCAGATACAGGAGGAAGAGCTTCCAGAGCATCACTGTTTGCTCCCCATGTCCACCCCACCCTGCTCTTCCAAGCTGGGGGAGTCACAGTGAAGTCCATGCAACATTTGCTTTCAGTTAAGCACCGCACAAAGATCATCTCCAGTGTTCTGCCTGAGATAGCAGATGTTCTGAATCTGGTGTGGAAACGCATTGCACGGAGTTACAGAGAATTGCTGCGATTAATGATTAATGCTGCTGCGATCTGAATAATTACCTCAGCCAGCAGTTCTGGCTGTGCAAGAAAACATGCATGGAAAGTGAGGACAATATCCTCTTTCTGTATCATTGCAAATATGGAATCCCATTCCTTCTCGAAGGAAGAAAGCAATTTCATCTGAGAAAACAAACAGCTGATGAATCTGTGTGCATTGTCTCTGACATCTACGTGGCCCACGGCCCCTGGAGCTACTGTGCAGGCAGTGCATGGTGCTCCATGCATCAACAGATCTCAGGTTTCAGGTGATCAGAGCTGATAACTGCACACCTACTATCAAATCTCTGTAAGCAATCTGTAGACAAAAGCTCCCTTCAGCCAACCCAGCAATGGGTTTCTGGTGTGCATGCTCAGAAGGGGACGTGGTTGTAAGGTCAGCATGAATCAGTTTGTATCTTCCTGTGGCAAATGATGATTTTTTTCCAATGGAAATTCGCCTATTAATTGTTTAAGCGACAGATTTAAGCATTTCTATTTTAAGCCAATGTTTTTGTGTTTGAGAGTTCTTCTTTATGAACTCTCCACCTATGTACCTACCAAAATATGCAGACAAAATACTTTTCAACTGCATGGTGTTCCAGAAAGGCAATGTACTGAACATGATGCCATTCTTAGAATGCATCCAGGCCAATCCAAGGAGCTGCTATCTGTGGCAATCTCACCTCTGCAGAACAAGAAGTGCTTCAGGCTGTTGTAAACCACAGGTGAGATAGGAACATGCTTAAGATGGGGAAGGATCAGCACATCTTAAATGATCTTGTTAAGGAGCAAAGGGATGCTGGTGTAAGACATCTGATTTTACTGACACAGGAGGCAGAGTAGCTAGGCTGGACTCAGGGTCAGGGATTTTTCCATTCAGGAAGGAGAGCTCAGTCTTCAGTATCAGTCAGAAAGTTATGTCAGGAATGATCAGGAAAGGGTTTGAGATGAAAGCACTGAGACCTGGTGCGTTCCTCCTGTGCTTCTGTTGCACTGCTCAGGGAGGTGTCTGGGAAGGGTGAGCTAACTGAGGAAGGGAAAATAACAGAGCTGGGCTCTGGAATCCGGGAAAGGCAGGGCTGAGGGAGAATAGGGACATAAGGAAATTGTGAATGCTGTAGAGAAGGAAGGGGCTAGGGAGAGGTTACTGACTGCTTCTCAAAATAGAGGGGGGGGGGGGGGGGGGGGGCCACCTGAAGAGAAAGC
>VXAB01010559.1:940859-955768 GCA_013399175.1 Odontophorus gujanensis | reverse complement strand
GTGGGGTGTGCACCTCCTGAAAAGAGAGCGCTGAGATTTCAGTGAAGCAAAGGGACAGTAAATCAGTGAGAGATGCTCTTCGCCTCTGAACTCCTCTAATTTGGTTTTCCCCTTCATCAAGAAAACCCCGTCCTCTCCTGTTTGCTCGGAGAAAGAGCGATTCTGCTTTTCCAACTCCCGGCACTCACGGCTCCACCGTGCAAAGGGGAGCGCTGGATCTGACCCCGGTTAGCAGAGAGCAGAGCTGCCCCAGCCCGGCCCCACCTCTCCCGGCACTGACAGCGGCACCGGAGCGGCCGCTCCCGACGGGACGGACCCGGGGTAGGGCGGGGGCGGCCGCGCTGCGCCTTTAAGCCACGGCCGTGATGTCACCGCCGCCGGGCTCCGCTCCGAGCCGTCCACTGCGGCCCCGCCGGGACCCCCCCGAGCCCCCCTCGGCAGCGGCTCAGCATGGGCAGCCTCCAGCTCCAGGACTTCGCCGCCGGCTGGGTGGGCGGTGAGTGCTGCGGGGCTGGGGGCGAGCGGCAGAGTAAGCGGGAGGGCAATCAGACGTGGTACGTCGGAGCTGTGCGACCGACGGGGGGATGAGGGGGGATTGCGTGCTTTTTTTTGCTCCCGAAGAACAAGTTATATCGGCGCAGTAACGAAGTTCAAGCAGCGGCAGCAGCATCTCGCCGGCACACCGCTCCTTTCTCCCGCAGATGGGACGCGGGTGCTGTCTCCACGCCGTCCCCCGATCCGTGGGCTCCGGTCCAGGGGTAGCAGCCGGGGCTCAGCCGGGTCCCATCGCAGCCAACCCGCGCTCCGCGGCCGCGCACACCCCCGGAGAGTGCCCGTCGGTGCCCCCACGGTGCAGCGAACAGGCAGCGGGGAGGGAAGGGCAATGACCCGGTTTGCAAAAAGAAAAAAATGCTGATGGCAGCCGTCAGGAATAGAGATAAGAGAAAGGAAAGGAAAGGCAAAGGGCTGTCGGGACGCAGGCGTTGTGTTGTGTCTGAGTTCCGAACTGTACGTTCCTGCTGAGTGTAACAGGTGGCAAAGCGTGCGGGGATGAGCAGGGTGTGGGGGTGTGTCGTTCTCGCAGCTCTTCGCATCCCCATGCTGACGCCAGGCTCAGGACAGAGGGGTGAGGTGGCTCACAGACACTGAGCAGCCACGCTGGGTTAATAGGAGAATCTAATAAAATCAGAAAAATCAGTCGTAGAGTCATAGGATCCTTCGAGTTGGAAATGACCCTATGATCCCCAAGTCTAACCCCAACCCATCCCACTGACCATGTCATCAGGTGCCACATCTCCAATTCTGGAACACCCCCAAGGATGGTGACCCCCTCACCTCCCTGGGCAGCCTGTGTCAGTGCATCGCTGCTCTTTTGGGGAAATTGTTTTTAGAAATGCCCACTGCAAGTCTTCATGTGTAGCACCAGAAGCCACCCCCAGTAAAGCAGCAAAGGAGGGG
Source organism: Odontophorus gujanensis (assembly GCA_013399175.1). Lineage (NCBI taxonomy): Eukaryota > Metazoa > Chordata > Aves > Galliformes > Odontophoridae > Odontophorus > Odontophorus gujanensis. The sequence goes on along the minus strand of VXAB01010559.1, from coordinate 954,310 downwards.
AAATACAGTCCCCATTAGCAGTGTACTCCTGTGTGTTGCTGTAGGAGCCAGGAGGTATTTCCCCACCTCTGACCTGACCCTCACCATGCTGGAGCAGTTTACACAAGTCAAGGGAAATTGAGGTTGTTCGTGGGCAGAATGTAGAAATGCAGCGTCTCCTCCAGATCCTCCCTTGAGCTGTACAGGTGGTGAGTTGAGGAGGATATTCTGTGGAAGAAGAGTAAGTGCGTCTGCCTGGTCCTGCAGAAGGAGCACCATGGCTCAGCCCAGGGAGGGATTTCTCCTGGAAATCTCTCCTGTAAGCCCATTGCTTCCTATTCCACCATAAAAAGTTCATCAGCATTTTGCCTAAATTCTCTATTTTTCATCCCCAGGAGCTGCCAGCGTGGTTGTGGGCCATCCCCTGGACACTGTCAAGGTAAAGCACTGACCTATGCTCTCACATCACCACCCCAAAAGCCCTGGGGGAGGTGGCCTCCCTTGGGGTGACGCTGCAAAGACCTTCACTTCCCCCAGCACTACAAGGCAGAACTTAGCCTGGGAAGAAAGGCTGTTGTAGACCTGAGTGTTTTTCCTCTCTGGCTGTGGAGTGGCATGCTGAAGGGCTGCTCTACACGTGTGAGTTCCTCAGGTGGGGATTGATACTGAAAAGTAAAACTGGCCTTACATCATGTCGGGTTTACTGAACAGTTCTGCTAATATTCTGTTGAACTTTGCCATCTAAAAGGCATTCAAAGGGCAGTGAGAGTGCTGTGTTTGTTTAGCTCCAGGCACAAGTTTTCCTAGCAGGGGCAATGCCGTGAGAGCTGAATGCTGAAAATGGGATTGTGGGCTGTGACAGGTAGCATTCGCTATTCCTGCAAGATAAACATTCCTCAGAGGGAAGGATTGAGGGAGAAAGAAGACATTAGCTTTACTAGATGATTCACCAACCCTCATGCAGGCAACTCCATGCAGACATAAATGCTGCCTGCCCCAGCTGAGCTGCCCATCATGCAGAACCATGGAGGAGGATGGAAGATGCCTTTCTTCCTCGTTTCTCCTTCTTACAGTGTGCCAGGCATCTCAGGGCTCTTTCATTGCTCTGCTCCAGTGCTGGCATCCCCATCCAGGCTTGGGGCCTTTGCTGCCAGGCTGAGGGGAGTTTGGCACCAGGCAATGGAGGATCCCATAGCACTGCACTGGGTCTGTGGGTGCCAAGAGCCCATCCTTCACGCCTGTAAATGCAAGTGTCAGGCTGCCCCTGCTGCACTCAGCTTGGCTGTGGCTTGGGAATGCCAAGTAGGCAGAACTGCTATCTTTCCAAATGTAGGGGGTGGGAAGTGGAGAGCCAACACCTTTTTTCCCCATCTTTGCACAGCCTTGAGTAATTTTACCTTTACTTTTCAACCTTCACTTTGCATTCATTTTCACAGAACTTTGTTCTATTTCTGGGTTTCACCCGAGAGCCTTTGCATGCTCATTAAAATGTAACAGGAAAGTGCATTTTCCCGAGCAACACACGTGCTGTTATCAGCTGACTTATTGATGCCAGCAGAGTTTCAGTGGCAGGTGCTCATGGCTTATCCAGGGGCACAGAGCACCTTGTCAGGACACTCAGTTGCCCTCAGTTATTCAAAAGATGTATTAACTCGCCCCCCTCCAAATACCTGGTTACTGTGTAAAAGAACAAAACAGGAACAAGCCCATAGTGGCAAAATAAGAACCTGTGGGCTGCATGCAGGCTTGGACTGTGCCCATCTGACTCAGGACCAGGAGGTTGGTTCTTTCACCCTGTTCTCCCCACACATGAGCTCCTTTGGGCTCTAAGTGCCCACAAAAGGCTCCTGCAAGTGTGTTCCAACTGTGCAAAGTTTTAATGGCTGAAGCAACAGCATGGGGTTTCCATTTCCTCACGCACCTCTGAGCCCCAAAATGCATCACCCACTGTAAGGATTATTTTATTGCAAACTTGTGAGCAGCTTGAGCAAAAGATGAGCTGAATATGTGTCTGTGCACGTGAGAAGGGCGAAGGACGCTGAATGATACAGACTGTCATTTCTCACAGTTGTTGTAGGCATGTTTTAGAAAGCACATAGCCATTGCTTTCCAGAAATAAATTATCTTTGTTGGAAATCATGTAAAGAAGTACTTTAGAGAGAGACATAAAGAATTTCTGAGATGGAGTTCCATTAATTTGGCCCTGTTTAGTATTTCTACATCTTAAGAGCAGAACCCTGGGAGGCTCCCAGGGGAGCTCTCCTCCCTCGATGCACCCTTATCTCTGCTGGGAGCCACATCACATCACCCCCAAACTTCCCCATAAATCACACACTTGCAGACAACGGTGCTACACATCAGTGCCTTGCTGTGAGTGCTGTGCTGGGCCGGGGTGGCTGGTCTGGGCTGGAGATTCGATAGTCATTGTTTCCAGATGTTGCAGGAAGCATCGGCCCTCTGCTGAGCCCAGCTTCTGGCAAAGTTCAAGGGGAGTGGATGCACATATATCTTGTTTTATTGCTCTGTTTTCTTTACAGCTAAGCAAGGATGCACTCTCAAAGCAAAGTACGTGTTGTTTACACAGTACAAGCTTTCACCCAGCTGGAAGCGTGGGGTTTTAATCGCTTTTTGTGAATGTGTTTTGCAGACTCGTTTGCAAGCCGGACAAGGATATGGAAATACGCTCAACTGCGTTCTTACTGTGTACAGAAATGAGTCTGTAAGTACTTTATCTTGCTTAAAACGTGCTGGTAGGAAAGGCAGAAAAAAACAAATAAATAAATGCAGGAAGTGAGTAATTGAAATCAGTGTTGATACCAATGCTTAGATGAAGACCAGCAAAGCTGGTGTGCTTCCATCCAACACTGGATGATGGAGGAGAGGCTGCAGCCTCCTCCTGTTACCTGCCAGTTCTCTGCAGGGAGCAGATGTGATGAATGGCACTACCCACATCTCCACATGGGTCACGCTGTGACACCCGCATCGGTTTGGCTGTGTGTGCTGGACAAGCCGGTGGCATTTTGCTGATTCTGGCCTTCAAGCCGTGCCGAGCTGCCCTCATACCTCCTGCTCCCTTCCCACCCAGGTGGCTGGCTTCTTCAAAGGCATGTCCTTCCCGCTGGCCAGCATTGCTGTTTACAGCTCGGTGGTGTTTGGTGTCTTCAGCAACACGCAGCGGCTGCTGGGCCAGCTGAGGCATGGGGATGCGTCCCACGCACCGGCGCTGGTGGACGTGGCTCTTGCCAGCACGGTGGCTGGGTTCATCTCTGTCGGCATCGGCACGCCCGTTGACCTGGTGAAGATCAGGCTGCAGATGCAAACGCAGTCATACAGCACACCTCCCAAGGCCAGCGTTCCTTCTTCGTTGCTCTGTCGGTCTGCTGTGTGTTTGGGGTCCTGGTGTGGGCTTGCCTTCCGCAGTCACTGCTGCCACATACAGGGCTGTGTGAGAATTGCAGTGGGCAGCACTGGTAGCTGTGGCCAATTCCTTCTTCCTCATGATTGTCTTTCCCTTTCTTCAGGCTGTTTTTCGTCTTCCCAGTTAACAAGCCTGTTGTCTCAGCTTCTTGTTTCTGTGCAGATGGGGGATATCTGAGGATGTATCTCTCAGAGGTGCCAACTGCACTTCCCAAGGGTGCTTCTGGCTCCCAGGCTGGCTGGGAATCTGCCAATATTACAGCAGACACCCTTTTCTATCTGTATGTCTCTCTTTATCACCATGTTGCCTCTGTGGCTTCTCCCGTTGCCTAAAGCTGCCAGGTCTCCTGGAGAGCCCACCAGCAGCACCATGGCTGCTTTGATTAAATGATATGGTGTCCATTTTTAAAAGCCTCCTTGCAGCTTAGCAACCTAGTGTTTTATCCAAGAGCATCTCACTCCTCTGCACTGGGAGGGTCAGGTTCTGAGGAGGTCGAGGCTTTCAGAGGTGTGTCTTAGCACCAGATGTGGAAGCCCATGAAAATTGGGCACATACCCTTCAATTCAGTTGGAAGTTCCACTGGATACATATGCATTGGATGCATGAATTGCATCTAAGAGTCCTGAAGCATCCAAACATCTATTAAAAGTAGACCTAAGTCTTCTTTTGAGAAACTTCCCACAGAATTGGGCCCAACAAAAGTTGGGCAGTGATCTCTGTTGGGTGGTGGTAGGCTTTTGCAGGGAGCTGTAATGATATTTCTATTATGTGGTAATATTTTTTAAAAAGATACAACATTTTATTTTCTTGCAGCCAGTGTTAAACTGAAGCCCACAGTTCCTGGCTTTCCTGTGTATCAAGGCCCAATCCACTGCTTTAGGACAGTCCTCCAGAAGGAAGGAATTGCAGGGATATACCGAGGCATGGGAGCGATGCTGCTGAGGGATGTTCCTGGGTACTGCCTGTATTTCATCCCTTACACGTTTTTCTGTGGTTGGATTACCCCAGATGGATGCATTTCCCCTAATCCCTTTTCCATCTGGCTTGCAGGGGGTGTTGCAGGTAAGCACCTTTTGCTCCACAGCATTGGCCAGACAAGGACACAAGTGCCCCAGAGCTGGGATCCAGGGCTGGCTTGGGGCTGCCTGTCAGGAGGGAACGTGAGGCTGATGACCTTTTTCCCCCTGGGGCCAGGGTGAGGCATCTGTGCACACCTGCCTGGACAGCTGCTGTGTGCACCCTGACATGCCCATGTGCCCAAGTTCACTTGTACGCTCCCAACCCACTCATTGGCAGTTCCTAAGTTGCAGATCCCTAAAAGCGGATCAATCTTTAGGTCGAGTAACAATTTAAACCCACTTTCTCTGTTTTTCCTGTAAATAAATTGCGTCATGGACCGTCTGGGCAGCTTTTCTAATGTGCCCCAACCATGACGAAGGTCCAGACGTGCTCTTGTCAGTCCAGCTGTGCCATATATTGCAGTCACATGCAAGGAAATTTCATAACCCGGGACATCTCTCTGCAAGGGAACAACACGATGTGTCTGGGGAAGTGGGAACGACTGGAGACTATTTGCTGCACGTGGACAAGACTGACACGTAGCAGCTCTGTTCTGCTGGAAGCACCACTGAGCTTTTAGAGAGGCAGAGTGTCCCATCTAGCTGCAGGCTAATTGGTTTAAATGGAGAGTTTCTGTACAGGAATGATGAGATATCTCAGCTGTATGGAGTCTAACCCCAGTTGTGTGGGAAGAAACAGCCTCTTCTTCACATTCTCAGCTCAGAATATTGTCTGAAGACTTCATGTTTTCTGACGTGGCCCCAGACAGCAGCTCCCTGCAGTTCAGGTGGCAGCATTCTAACAGAGCATGTCCCTGGCCGCCTGCTGGGCTGCCTGCATCACCCACGTAACCCCCAAATCTCAGTGCTTCTCTCTGAAACAGGGACCTTTGCTCCCACAAATGCAGTTTCTGTGCCTGAGCAGGGTGAATGCCCTGACACGAGAGCCCCACCAGTACGACGCGGCAGGTGAGGCATCTCGTTCCCATTTGCTGGCCTGCAGCCAAGGAAATGCTGAGAAGTTGTTCACAAATGACATCATGGCCAATGCCCCGGGTATGTGTATTGAGATAAAGAAGGGATTTCCTTCTGTATTCTTCTAGGAGCCATTTCCTGGGGGACTGCTACTCCAATGGACGTCGTGAAAAGTCGGCTCCAGGCAGATGGAGTTTATCTAAACAAGTACAAGGGGATTCTTGACTGTATCTTGCAGAGCTACCAAAACGAAGGCCTAAAAGTGAGTGCTTTTTGAAGGAAAATCTGGGTGTCAGGCATGTGCTTGTTAGCTGGGAAATACAATGGCTGTTTTAAACCCATCTGCAGAGTTAAGAGGCAGCTAAAGCCAGTTACTTCTCAATTATAACAGTGGCAGTAGGTAATTATAGCGTGGATTCTTTCCAAATCATAATAGCAAGAGTAATAGTCTGCACTGCAGACAGGAAATAATGGGTGACTGGTCGTTGGTGGCACTAAATTGAAATAACGTTGTTGTCATGGTCCTTAACTGTGGAAATCATTTGAGTTCTTGTAATTTAGAGGTGGAAAATGCTCTTAAATCAGAATTGCTTCAGTTTCCAAAGCAAAGAAGGGCTGTGCGCCAAAAAACACCATTCCCTTTCTGACTTTATCTAGTAGCGTAATAAAAGCTGTTTGTTCTGTCTGCAAACCTTGTCTCAGTTAGACGTGAATGGCAGAGAACCAGAGATTGCAGCTTTATTGCACCACCGCCTCATGCGTATGGGAAGTGGTATCTTCTGAGGTTGAATTCAATCTGTATTTAAGTTGTCATCAAAAGGCTGTGTGGGCTCTTAGCTCAAAGGTGTTATTTTTTGCATGAGGAGGGAAAAGTAACCAGTTGCAAAAAGGAAACTAACCTGCACAACTGCAAGTGGGTGGGATTTTACCATTTGACAGCATGTCACTGTGTTACACCAGCTGTCAGAGGAGCTTGCAGTTGAGCTCAGTTTTGGCTGCTGCGTGCAGGAAGACACGTTGCTATAAAGCACAACACCTGGAGAGCTGTGAAGGAGTGTGCTTGGTCATCCTCACCTCCATGCTCCCTGTCCTGCCTGGATAATTCGACTTCATTCAAGTACTCAGTTTTCTTACCTGGGGTCTGAGCTGCTTGTGTTTTGGCTGCTGTTGTTCCTGGCACCTGGTCAGAGTGTGCAGTAGGGCTGAGCAATAGTGGAGTGATAAGACCTTTCTGTCATGATAAAAATCCTTTTGTATGTTGGGAGGTGGCAAACCCAGGCCTGAATGTTTTTGTGCTGGGACAGAGGAGCAGCGTTCTCAGTGTCACATACAAAAATGTAAATACAGCTCTTTTCTTTCTCTATAGTTGGGTGTGTTCACTCTGATGAGAAAAAAATTTATCCCTCTGGGCTTTTCTTCATAAATCTTCATTAGTATTTAACTTGGCACTCTCACATTACCTTATGGATACTAGAAAAATTTGAGTTTTCTTCCAGAGAATTCTGTCTTTCCAGGCCAAAAAACTCACTCTAGGAAAATACAGTAATAACCCAAATATTCAAATAGCACAATTTCACCATGAAAAATCCATCCTAAATGGTGTGAAAGTGTATAGATTCTGTCTCACGTGGGAGCTCTGAGGCCTGGATGGGAGCTTGCCTCGCTCACGTTACTTCTTTTGTCTATTCTGAAATTCTGGTGCTTGGACTGCAGTGATTAGCTGGAGTGATTAATGGGGTAATTCTGTGAGAAGCACAAATTGTTTCTCTATTCCAAAGCCTCTAAATGGTGGTGGCTCACACGCTGTTCCTTCTCCAGTTCCCAAATGTCTTCCAAACTCATAGACCCAACCCCCAGAAACTTGAATATTTGTTATATAACAGCAACAGCTTACTTGTTGTACTCTGGGATCCTCATATGTTTGTGTGTACAACAAGAAGAGACCGTAGCAAGTTAGGAGGAAGGCTTAGATGTTTTGTGTCTGCCCTCCACCAGTCATGAGGCCTCTGGCTCTTGTTGGGAGATACAGAAGGGGATCTGTCTACAGGGAACGTGGAGCAGACTGATGTCAAACCAGACACTTTACCATTACTTTTCCATTCTCCAGTGCATACCTCAGCGAAGACCAGGAGTGGGAGAATGTCTCCTGAGCAAACCACGGTTGGGTTCTTCAGAAATCCACCATGACTTAGTTCAATGTTTTCTTCTTGAAACAGCGAGTGTGTGTCTATGCTCTAACCTGTCTCCATCCCCAACAGGTCTTTTTTAGGGGCATCACGGTCAATGCAGTGCGAGGATTCCCAATGAGTTCAGCCATGTTTCTTGGCTATGAACTTTCTCTCAAAGCAATGAAAAGAGACCAAACTGAGACCAATCCTTAAACTCCAGGTCAGCGCATAAAGACCCTCTAGTTTTCCTAAAATTAGAGAACTAATCCTTTAATCAAATGGAATTGCAATTGTAGAGATCCTCTGGAAGTCAGGTAACTTACATGGGTACCTACCAGGGTAGTAAAACACTGTTCAAATTTGGGCCTGTGGGATTTCGAGTGCCAAAATCCATATCGATGGTTTTCTGGTTTCATTCCAGATCTGCTGGAATGTTGTTGCAATCCATTCTGATTGTTGTGTTTATCTTGAATGGTGCAAATCAGAAAAGAAATCTGAAAGGAGAATATTCTCTAAGATTGTACGAGTTATGAAATATCATTCTGACTAAAGGCTGTGCATGGTGTTCTTTCCTCTCTTGATCCATCCACAAAGATGTGAAGCTAAGCCTTTCCAAAGTGTCTTGACTATTTGCTCACAGTTTTACTCTCTCTCATGAACCCAGGGTTGAATGAAGGAGCAGCATGAAAAATATCTCACTACAGAAATTTTTTTACCAGCTAAAAACTCAACATTGTGCTTGGCAGTATACTTAACAGTCTACTATTTTATGTGGTACTTCATAAACCTCCTTCTCTCTCATTTCTAAAGTGCTGCCAAGAAGACCTGACCAGTGTCCTCCTTTCCTGAGCCAAACAAGCAGCCTGGGGGTGGTGAGGGCTTGCTCATTTCACCGAAGACTCCTGGCACTGCAGAAGCCCACAGTGATGGCATCTGCTTTCCCTCCTGCTTGGCCTTGGGCCCAGGAGGGCTCCAAACCTGTACCAGCTCAACCAAATCCAAAGACCACTATATTTTTAAATCTCTCATTCAGTTGTCCAGAGCACTTTGCTAATTCCTATGGTGTGTTACGCTTCTTCATTAATGACATTTTTCTCATTGAGCCGAAAGAACAACCTCCCTTACCTGCACAGATGAGATAGACCCAAAACCACCCCACATGACATGAGCTGAGTGAGTGAGTTTTGCATGATACCATGCATAATGCTCTTCTTCTTTATGAACATGGACCTCCTGATCTGGAAAGAGAAGGAATGAGCGCTTTGGGTACATGGGTGCACTTTGTGTAGGAAGGTTTGGATTCCCATCAAATCCTAACTTGCTTTCAGGATCAAAGAAGCAGATGACTGTAGCAATGTGCATAATTGCTCCTGTTTTGCATCACAGAATTCCCCACTTTTACCATAATGTGACACGTTATCTTGTAAAGATACGAAGGGCTTCGACTTTCACTTTATTATCTAAGACGTAAATTAAATTGGGAAACATCAAGATATTAAATAGAGATTCTAAGCTGCTCTTTTTTCTCCAGAAGGCAATACAACCAGGCTTCGCCTTATATAGACGGCTGCTTGTTGACTGAACTGACCTTCCCTATGTAGCCCTCCAGGAGCCTGCTAGACTTTGCCTTGCTTTGCACTCTTGAGCAGACACCACCGAAGGAAGTCTCTCTTTAAGGCATACAAAGTCTGTCCTGAGCTATATTCTCCGAAATACAAAGGCCAGCTTTAGATCTCCAGCTTTGCTGCAATCCTGCTGAGATGGCTGTGGGGCACCTAGGTCTCTCTTTGGTCTACCTCAGTCTTTCAGCTCATCCGAAGACCTCTTATGTTGTGATTATTTCTCTTTATGCTCATGAATACCTCTACTCTTCATTTCCAAAGCATGGAGCTTCTGATGCCAAAAAAACAAGCAGGGCTGGAAGAACTCTAGAGAAGTGGCAAGAATGCTGAAGGATCACAAGGGATGTGCAGCACAGGGAAATAGTCTGGAACAACTCTGTCCTCTGGGAAGTGCATGGTTTTCCCCACCCTCTGGAGCAGAGGACCTCTGTGGATAAAGCCCAGCAGATGTTCATGAAGACAGCCATCCAGATTCCCTCCAGAAAAGGAGGAGAAGGAAGAAGCAGCTCACATGTCCCTGTTCCTCAGTACATGGAGGAACTGGCCACAGGACTTGAAGACTTCAGCAGAAATTGCCTACAATCTCAGGCCTGGAGCAGTATTTGGAATTGGGCTCCCTGACCACACAGAACAGCGCGGGCTCCTCTTTGCTGGAGCCTGAATTACAACCCTAAGTGTGGCTTCCCCCCAAACCAACCTAAAGTAGTGTGAGAAACAGCTGCTGTTGCTTCATCTCTGAACTTGTAGGCAAAGAGGCTCAGAATGCCTTTCAGCTTGGCAGGAACACAAAGAACTGCTTTTGATAAAGAATACACATAAAATTGATGAGCCTTCACCCAAGTATTTGTTGCAGGCTACATTTAAGGAATCATCTTTTCCATGCTACCTATTTTGAAGTATATGCACATAACTTGTTTTAGATGCATAATGTCTTATGTCTTCAGGGATAATACTTAGGGAAACTGTCTTTTCAGTGCAAAAGAAAAACCCCCTGTCATTTATCTGCCTGTATTATGTAAAATGGACTGTGAGCAAATTAAACTGATGAGGTTTGCAATGAGCTGTGTGCCTGTGTGACACTGCCCAGGTTTGAGGCTTTCAGTGGCCATGGGCACTTTGTCCACGTTGGCCATGCATGGCGATTTTTCCTGATATCCTTCCTCTAGCAAAACCACAGTTGAGATGGATGCTCAAGATTTACCCAGGCAAAACTCTGCGGTAGCACTCGGGAGCTGGCAGAAAAAGAGCTGGTGTTGAAAAGAAAGCACGAAACGTTTAATACGAAGGGAAAAGTGAGCGACAGCATTTGGCCGCTTGATGGCATCCTCGTCCAAAGGAGGGTCCGGGTCGGGCTCGGCAGGCAGACGCGGCTGCGCTGCCGGCAATGTCTCGTCCCATGTGTCGCCAAAGCAATGCACGCAGTCCGCGAGTGCTTTCTTTTTGAGAGATAATACTGATATCATCCACTGAAAAAAAACAACAGGATTTCTACGGGATTCTTTTGGCTGTCTCACGTCCCGTGTATAAGTACTAATTGCATATTTTGGAGGGTTTGTCCCTGAGCTACCAGCTATGTACCTGCTCTTCTGCCAGCAATGGTGGCACATCCCCCAGCATGAGCAGGCTGAAGGAGAATGTCCTTCTGCTTGGCAGCTCATGCACAGAGCCTTCCAGAGCCCCACGTTTCTATCACAAAAGCAATTAAGTCCTGAACGTGGTGAAAAAGGAAAAGGGAGACAAAAAGGACCAGGGATACCTATTTCTATGCTTTTCTTACCTAGAATGCAAAAGAATACTCAGACCTTGTCATGCCTTGAATGAGTCTGTAATTGCTTAATTTTCTTGTTGTTGGTGTTGTTCCTTCTCTTACAACACCCCATATTACTTAATAAGATGCAGGCTGTTCAGCTGCTTTTCCCAGTTCATACACCACTCAATGCTATGGAAAAGGAAAAAAAAAAAAAAAAGAAGTAACAGTAGTTCATCCCCTCCAATCCCTTCCCTGCTCCTTCTCTCCCTTTTTATTCATGAACAAACAAGAACCAATTTCCCTGAGCGAGGCCATTTTTCTGACTGGCAGCCCTGGACTGCAGGAAGGTCTTGGGTGCTGGGAGAAGCCCTGTGCTGCCCATGGGATGTGAGATGGGACCAGGCTCAGGTAGGGGGAAGCAGAGGCTGCTTCCCCTCTTTTCCCCTGGTTCTGTGTCCCCACAGCTGCTGGGGCAGAAGATACGTAATCTGTCTCCTCAGTTTAGCTAAGGTCTTCTTTTGTAGTATAAACTGGTACGCTAAAGATTTTTCTCCCATATCATCACATTAGTGGAAGAGAGGAGGACCAGTGCTTTTCTTGTGCCTGTGAAGAAGATGTAACATGTGGATTCTGAAAAAAAGAGATGAGTGGGAAAAAGTTTGAGTTGCTAAATATGGACTGCAGAGGAACTGCTTCCTTTCTCTAAAGCCATCTTCTTCCTACACATCTTCCTATAGGAACACATTGATGGATTGCTACTGACGTAGATAAGTCACACGTAACGTATCCATCGAGAGGTGGCATCCGAAGGGAATTAAACCACGCAGTGAGGAAATTTAAGCAGTTTCAGTGATTTCCAAAACAGTTTTGCTAAACAGAGTGTTTTGCAACAACTTCAGAATAGAGCAAACCAGTTAAAGCCATACACGCACAGCAGAATGAAGTTGTCTTCTAAGGGCCCATATGAGCTTTCATAACAAGAGATGTAACACAGCTGAAATACTAAGGCTACGGGATGGCACCAAATCCCTGGAAAGAATATGAAGCTCCTCTTGATTTATGGAGAAAGCAAGGGATAATTGGGGTTTATGAAAAGAGTGGTTTGGAGAAGCAAGAAGCTTGCAGCTGGGGGTGTCCTGCTGCCAGCACCTGGTGCTTTGAGGCTGGCACCCACCTGCAGCCACGTCTGCTGTAGGAGCGCCAGGACAGCTCATCATCATGGATTGCACTGGCTTCTGGTATGTTCTCCCATGTTTCAAAACATTTTAATGTAAAATATTTTGCCCATAGTATAGAAAATCCTGCCAACTGCTGTGGAAGAGGGCCAGCCTGTCCTTACTCACGCAACTAGGTGTGACCCGACATCCGTGCTGACTTCTTTATTAAGTTGTGACCCCCACCTTTCCATCCTGCAGTCTGCAGGTGGTTTTTCAGTGTTTCCAGCGTGGAAAGCAAGCTGCAATGCATGTAGAGCTGGTGGAGGGCTCCAACACAGGCATGGAGTGAAGCCTCGTGCTCGGCATTCCTCCAGACAAAACCCAGCTGTGGGACATGCAAGGAAGGGTGAGTGAGATATACCGTATGAAAGCTCTGCCGTGTTTCTCTGTCCTGGTATGAAAGAGGATGCTGAAACTTAAAAATACAGCAAACTGGTGACATCTGTTGACAATTCCTGCTCCCCTCTGCTTGCTGCTGGTTGTGAGATGCAGTTGCAGTAAGCACCACGCCCAGCACAGCTGGCATGCTGCTCTCAGGACTTTCTGCTTTTAGATGCCTCAGCTCTTGGTAAACACTGTTGCAGCACAGGACGCTTGGCTCCCCTTGCTAGAAGGCCCTGGAAAGTGCTGGTGGCTGTAGTATTGCATGAGACAGGGATGGTTTACAGCTCTCATCGTCCCTTGTGGTTGTGCCCCAGCATGTTTGCTCCTCACTCTCAATGCTCCTGAGCATCACGAGTTGTTTTGGTTTGTTAATTTAAACAGTTTCAAATTAAGTGAGGAAGAGGGATTTGTCACCCACAAAAGCTAATGTGTGTCCTGAGGACATCCCATGGCAGTCTGCTGGGACAGAGCAGCGTGTGTGGCTCTCAGGAGGTGCCACTGCCTTCCTCGAGCTGACACTTAAAGTGCTGCCTGAGTTCATCTGGCTTTTACATCTTTTTGTCATGGGCAATCTTGGTATTACTAAAGCATGGTTTGCACTTTCATTGGGGAATTGAAATGACCCTGCATTAGCTTTTATTTTCTTCAACAGCGTACGTCGTCATCAGCAAAAAGAAAGGGGAAAAAACCACCTCCAAAACAGCTCGTCTCTGGAAAATTAAGCGATTCATTGCATCTTTTCATTTGTGGTCTTCGCGAGATCTCACATCTTGATCAGTGTGCAGAGCAAATGTAAGAGAAGCTCATATGTTATCTTAGTTTTTCATTTACGAGGAATCTTTTTTTTTCACATTAAAGAATAACCAAACCAACTCCCCCC
>VXAB01010559.1:826468-940844 GCA_013399175.1 Odontophorus gujanensis | reverse complement strand
CAACCCACCCCCCCCCCCCCCCCGTATCCCCTGCACAGAGTTTCTTGGAAACACTACAGTGGGCTACAAATTCTCTCACGGGAATTCAAAAGATCTGGAGGTTGATGCATACCAGGCTAAAATATCAATGCGAAATTGAAGATCTTTGTGGCATTTTCAGTCAATCTATGCCCTTTCAAAAGAGCTCCATTAGAAGAGAATACATCCCAAGATATTTACACATAAATGAGAGGCTTCCAGGATGTTGGGGGAGGATTTCCAAAGGAACCAGAGGGAGAATTTTGTATGTTCATATTTTCTAAATGCCTCTTCTGGGCTGACATCTTACAGTTGTGTCACTGGAGAACTGTGGCCATGACACAGGCTCCCCCAGCTGATGTGCTGCCTTGGATTAGGGAGCTCTACATCCAATCCTTGCTCTGTTTATTCAGTGCACCTCTTAAGGAGCTCATGTGAAATGTGAATATCTGACCCTTCTGCAGCCTGATCACAGTGAGTTCCCAGCTCTGGTTTCCCAATGACAATGCAGGAGATGTCTTTATGGACTAATGCACCTTTGACCTCGGTTCTTCATTTGGTTTGAATTTTGCAGCTGGAAAGCTACAAAGGGAAAAGGAAAAGCTTTGAAAAGACCAGACTTAACTGTGGTGGCTCTCTGTTTTGGTAATGGGCCATGTGAGGGCTGTAGTCTGTGCTTCCTCAGAGGAAAGAGGGCTCAGTAGTCACCTTCCTACCTACTGCTATTTGAGGTTAGCATTTTGGATACTGCTTTTTCTCTCCTTCTCTCTCTCTTTCTCTCTCTTTCTCTCATTTATTGTCCAAAAAACCTGAATTTTCTCTCTACTTTTTTTTTCTTCCCTGTATTAATTAAAAAGAAATCAAAGGATAAGAACGGGGGGAGATCAGACACCAAGACAAAGAGTAAAATGCAGAATGCATTTAACATACAACATATGGCAACATATAATACATATGAAAATTCATTGCCATAGCTGAAGATTTTTAAAATATCAAAGAATAATAAAAATGGAAAGCTATGCATGGAAAATTATATATAACAAACCTTGTCCTTTTGCCGGTATAGCAGCAAATATTAATTTCCAGGTGTCACGGGTTTGGCTAGAATAGAATTTGTCTTTTCATAGAGGCACATACAATGACGTGTTTTGGATTTTTGATAAAAACAATGGTGGGGCTGCGGAGGGACTGGGGAGGGGACACAGCCAGGAGAGCTGACCAAGAGTGGCCACAGAGCTATTCCATGCTATATGGCATCATGTTCAGCAATAAAAGCTGGGGGAAGAAGGAGGGAGGGATGTCTGGAGTAATGGTATTTATCTGCCCAAGAAACTGTTAGTGAGGTTCAACTGGGCAGTGAGGCTGCATGGTGCTGAGCTGCTGCTGGGTTAAACCACAACACCACGGTCTCTGCATCAACCTAAAAATGCTGGAACAGAGCTTGAGCTCTCTCAAGAGAAGCCACAATCAGTGCCAGCCACTCATGTGCCCAGTCCACTATAGCTGCAGTTGTGACATGCAAAGTTCTTTCTATGCCAGGTCAATCCCAGTGATTTCTGACTCACTGCAGCTACAGCTTCCCTGGTGACCTGTTTTCCCTGGAGCACCAGCAGCATGAGCCAGATCTCACTAAGCAATCAGATGGGAAGATGTAGAGATGCAGCGATAGTGCTGGCACTGCTAACAGCTGCAGACTGTAAGCTTGGTTAGCAGCTCCAGAGTAAAAAAAAAAAAAGTAAAAACAGGCAGAGGGAATTGTAGCTTTCCTCTCAGTTCATAATTAGCAGTTCTTTCATGTAGCCACGCTGCTCAGCATGGCTGAATTACGGCCTTTTTTCGTAGATGAGGTCTGACCTGAGAGCAATTCCAAAGAGAACATAGTTGAGTTGAGCATGTGAAACCTTCAAAAATAGGGTATGTTAGCTTTAGTGAAGTGTGCATGGAGAAATTCCTAGATTTCGTCCTTAATCTTCTGCTGTATTAAGGGGATGGATCCCAGCTATCTCCTCTCAATTAGAAGTCCCCTGAAGTTCTCGTTTTGACCCAGCAGCACATGCACACACATGCCTTGTCATCCTGGGCTCTGGGCCTGGGAAGAAGATGTCTTATCAGTTGGCTGTTTAGCAAATGTAATTACATTTTATGGAGGGAAAGGTCTTAATTATGTATTTTACATATAAAGATTTTCACTTACAGAGCGTGGCAGCTGTATTGCAATATTGTTCCTCAGTGGGACAAAAGTGAGGACAAAGTGGGCACTGCTAAGGGTCTCAGCTTTGTACAACCCTTGCAAAGATGGATGCAAAGTAGCCACTACAGGAAACAGTGTGATTGCTTATGGACACATATTCCTTAAAACCAAGAAGCAGTAGCAATGCCTGGAAGATAGGAGACCTCCCCACCCTGTTCTCCCCATATCCCTTGCGCAGCTTCAGCTGAGCCAGTGATGCTTGTGATTTCTGCCTTTGAAACTACGAAAAATAGTGTTTTCAACCATCTGAGATACCAAGCATCCCAGAAATATCATGCAGCATTTATTTTGCACAGAGATTTTATGCATCGAACCAGTTGTTCTCCTTCTTGCCATGGGACTTCACTGGCCAAAGGACCAAAGAGCAGCATGCCCCTTGCCTGAAGGAAAACTTACCCCTGCTCAAACACCCCATTGCCTTGAAAGACCCCATGTGCACACCCTCTGTTCCTGCAGTATACTTTTGTGCAACACGTAGAGCACTGCCAGCTTTACCTCACCGAGGGAGGGCCCCTGACTTTTTCTAGGCGATCCCCAGAGCCTTCTGAAAGCTGGAGCTGCCAAGTGGGATGTATACTTCCCACCTTCCATTACCTAAGGATGAACATCAAAGCAAGGCAGGGAGCAGCCAGGCTTGCAGCGGGGCTGGGAAGAGGCTGGTAATTTTTAATTATTTATTTCTTTTTTTTTTTTCCTGCCTATTCCAGGATATTTTCCAGGGAAAGTGGTGCTCATCATTCAGCCCAACTGAGCAGCTCAAGGCTGAGGCTTTTCGAGAAGATCTTGGAGGTGTAATAGGAGGGAGGTTTTACAGCCAGACACAGAGATCTAGGAGAAAATCCAAGGGCAGCCATACGCTCTTGGAAAAAGAAGACTTCTGTGGCCACAGAAAGTTTTAGGAGTCATTCAACTGGATGTGAAGACTGTCTGAAGGCCTCAAATCTGTTACCTAGGGCTGAATTTGCATCCACTTCTTTCTGCTTAAAAGGAAAAGGGAAGGAGGCAGTGCATCGGTGCATAGGTGGGACCCTACTAAAGGCTGGCAGATGCAGCAGCTGAAATTCAAATGACAGCTTCTGCAGGCATCGCTGAATGGCTCCGGTGGTTCCTCTGTCTGGCTGACAAATTCCTGCAGCATTAGCAGCTTCCTTTGGGGCAGGTCCTGCTTTGAACTCTGGGGAGAGCTATCTTGCAAGCCGCCCATTTGTTTTGTCAGGAACTTTGGCAATGCAGAACATTGTTGCTTCTTTGCTTTCATGGAACCACAATTTACACAAATACAAGAGGCAAAGGCCACATCTGAAAAAAAAAAATGCTTTCGTATATTTTTAACCATTGTTTCCTGTTGGGTTGTGATATCATTATGTTCGAATTTATCACTTCTGAGGAGCATTAGTGAATTTCCACAGTACTAAAGAACAGTCACTAACAGTAGGTGACTCAATTCCACGTTTGACTTTTCTAAAATGCTGTCCAAGCTAATGGGAAAAAAAGGTGGGCACCTGGTATCAGTTTTATAATTGGGTTTTTCCATATGAGAATGGGAATTTTGTGAAGACTCAATTAAAAGGAGTGGCCTCCTATTCTCCTGTCACCCATCAGACTGACTTGCACATGAATGCCAGCATGCTGTCATTCATTCTCCTCTCTTGTATGCTGCTCTCTGTGCAAGCACAGAATTGTCAAGTCAGCGAAATTATCCGCAATACGAGGAGTCTGCTTGTAAGTAGCTGCTTAGCACCTTCATTCTGCAAAAATCTGTGCTTGCATAGTATGTGATAACAAATACTCATTTCTCTCTTGCTGTTTTTTTTTGTTTTGTTTGTTTTTCAGAACAAAACTAAAGAAAGTTGCCCGTGTAAGGAGACAGCTGCCAGTGTGAGTACATTGGATTTAAGAATATCACAAAACTGAACAAAAAATTACTTGTGTGCTGAATGCTAGCAATGCAGACTTGTAATGCTCATTCTTTTCATTTTCAGCCTTGTTCATGTCTTCCCATCCCTGAGGTAAGTCTGGTTTTTAAGCTACTGTAGGTGTTTAAAACATTCAGTATTAACTGAGACTACCACTGGATTTAGTTACTCACTTTGATCCTATATACTTTTGCTTTCATTAATGGGGACAATGTTTAACACACTGGTCGTGGCTGAGCACAGCACTTGCTGGATGGTGGTGGGGAGCCTGCCAGAAGTCCTCTCAGCATTCCTGCAGCCAGAAACAAACGTCAGGCCAAAGTCCTTTGTGGGCTCACAAACCCAAAGATACAGGTGCTTGCTTTGGAAATCTCCCAAAGACCTCGTGCTGTGATTAGGTGCCCAAATATTTTGCAGACCTACAGCAGAGGGACAGCAGGCGCAGGTGGCAACTCTGGGTCTCTCCCAGCCCCGTTCCACCCCTGTAAGGCTCCTAAAATTTGGTGAATGTCAGTCTTAGCTGAAAATCTACCTCAAAGATTGTACTGTTTCAGTTTCAAGTTTTGTGGTTCATGATAGGTGTTTCTCACTTCACACATGATGATCGGGCATTTTACAACCACCCAAATTTCTTCTAGTAGTTTTCACTCTCACAGAATGTGCTACATTTCTTTAAGATATGCTGCCACGTGAAGAAGTATGCATCTCTTCTTTCTGTAGATAAGCACAAAATGCATTCTAGCCACTTCCTATATCTTTTTCTCATACTTTCTTCATTTAACAGCCTGGCCATGAACTGGCATGTTTTGTGGAAGGAACTGAGCACATGCTGGAACACAACATGACTTCGGACATAAAACTTTTCCTGCTGAATCAGTCCTTCCAGACCCAACGGGATAGAAACCTCTGTGAAGTAAGACATTTCTAGGTTTTCCATACATCTTTGTCTACCTTCTGCAAAAGAAAGGGTTTTTATAACAAGTATTCTGCAGCTGTTTCAGTCAAAATGTGTTTTAAATACTTCTTCAAGATTTATTTTGTGCAGGAGGTAGATGCAGTAGCTGGGACTTGCATGACGTGGTAGAAAGCTGTTAACATTGGCAAGGGAAACAAGGAGATGGTCCCCATGCCACCACCTCCTTTTCCTTTCTCCAAACCCTGTTAGCATCAGGACCTTTAATCACAGAACTCTGGGAAAAGAGTTTTCTTTAAATTGCTTTTTCTGCTCATCTCAGGAGATGCCTCTAAGCTGAGTAATGACGATGTAGAGGTATGGAAGAGATATGCAGGAGTAGCACAGTGGGGGGCAGGCAGGCAGGGACACCCTTCTGCTCTGGAGCATTAGTTCTACTGAAGCTGCAATTTCCTAGGGATGCTTGGACACGAAACATTTCTCCGACCTGCGGCATCCTTGAACATGAGACGATGCTCAGAATGACTCCTGGATCCACAGCATCCTTTTCAGAGGCAGTGAAGCATCCTTTATTTACATTCTGAGCAAAACTATGATTCAGTGAGGCAGGGGAGATACTGGTGCTGCAGCACCAACTCCTTGAAGCGAGCACTGAGCTCACCGAGGAGAACGCTGTCAGAGCCATGCAGCAGCCCCAGGGCCCTGCTCTCACCCAGCTCCGCACCCTGCTGTTTCATCTAAGCACTTCATCTTTTCACATACAACCTTTCATAACCTAAATTTCATTCTTCTTTCTACCGCAGAGTCTGACACGTAGAAAAAAATGCGAGTACAAGACCAAGGGAACTGTGAGGACGTTTCTGGAAAAAATCCTGGAAACCTATCAGGAAATCCATAAATCTAGAGTTTAATTGTTTTAAAGAGAATTTAAATAAGATGAAACTATGCAATAAGTGGGGGAGGGGGTGGGAAAGTTATTTATTGTATTTATTGTCCATCTGAAAATTCAAAGGTAGAAATAACAACTGTTAAAATCAATAAAACTGCTTACACGAGCAACAAAAGCATTCAGGAGTCTTCATTTTAAATGTTTCCTACTTGGTAAAAAGATCTGAACATCCTGAGTTTGCATCAGTGAGTGCTGCAGTGTTTCCACAAAGCTCTGGAATGACAATTTTGTTCATGTGAGACAGAACAGCAGAATGCACTTGTGCTTCTGAAGAAGCTGAGCTGGTGCCCATTCCCCTCCCTGTCTCCAGTACTTGATTGGTGCAGAACTCCAAGGCTTCCATTTGTGTACGCTAACATTTTTGTGACCTCTTTTTATTTTAATCTAACCAATGTATTCAAAATATTTGAGGACTTATGATGCTAAGAGAAGTTCTGTGTTTTCTTTCCGCATCAGTTTTACTTTTTGGTATGATCTGTGCACCGTGAGTAAGCAGCTTAGCTTCTTTCTGGCAAGGTTGCAGACTTCTCCTGGCCACAGACACTTGTGTTTGTTTTTTTTTTTCTCCAGTAGTGAAGAACTCGTGAACATCTTGACATACAAAGCAAGACAATTATCTCTGGTGAATTACCATTTCTTAATGGGCCCACATGTTTGGAAATCATGGCTCATGGTTTCATTTTCAGGACACATTTAATGCTGACTTTGAAGATCTTTCTAGTGTCATGAGCTCAGATAACCTCCTCTGCCAATCAGCTCAGTGGAACTGAGGCAAAAAGGCAAATCAGTGTCCAGCAAAATCATTTCTGCAACATGGCAATGGGAAACTTCTGCAAAGAATTAAAAAAACAAACCTAACTATCAGAAGATGCATCTGCAAATACCTACTCCTGCCCCCTCAGCTCTGTTCTGCTTCAAGGCAGGCATCATCTCAAATCCAGATGCCTGCAGGCCCCTTCTCTCTCTCTTTCTCATTGGGTTTATGACAGAGTTGTGAAACTGCCAGATAAAAACAGAAGAAAGCAGATCAATGGGAGTACTTAATTACTGTAACAAATAGGTTTTTCTGTTATCTCAGTGATCTCTAACAGCTCTCTAGCAGGCTGTGTTGTATATTCTCTGATAGAAAGGAAGTGACATGGGGACAGTGGAGGTGAAGAGGGTCAGAGTTTGATATACAAGATTTGCAAAGTAAATTACATTGTGGAATAGTTTTACAATGGGGAATTTATAATCCACTCCGATTTTAAGATCAAACCTTTCATCCAGCTAACTGTTCAAACCAGTCCAGGTACCCATGGCAAGGTGCACACTGGTTTTCAAACATGTACAGATCAGTGTTTGCCTTGCTATCATGTCTCTCGTCAGTTTTCAGGAGGTTTTGAACAATTTCCTTTAGGATTTCTGAGACAGAAACCCTAGAAATCTGAGGATCCAGGAACAGGGGTGCCTGCCTTATCACTGCATGTATCACACCTTCCTTCTGGCATGTCTATCTCATTAGAGTTAAGTGTTGGCACTGTACAGATCAGTTCCTTACAACAGAGTGTCAAAATCTTCTTTCTTCCACCCCAGTTAGCATTAATTAATGCTAAACGGTGTTCTAGGAGTTACCTGAAAGAACTTGGAAAGCTACTTTATTCTCCTTCAAGGAGTAATTTTGCAGTCCTCTGACACTAGTCAGTGCATAACACTTTCTTCTAAAGGTTTTGTTGCTGACAGTAGTCAGTCAGAAACCCATTCACAAGATCTGCAGTGCCGTGGCTGTAATTTCTGTTTTAATTCAGGCATCCACATAGCAGCATGGTTGTTTTAAAACTTATGTGCTGTCTTCAGAATCCCACTCTCTACACAGTGCCGTGATCTGCTGCAGGACAAGTCCAAGACACAAGCAGTGTCAAAGACCTAACAAGCTGTCTCTGATGGCAGGTAGGACCCCATAGGTTTAGAAGGTACTTTTGGAGGGGACTTGATTTTTTTTTTTTCCTAAGCCTCTTGCAGCTCTGTAGGAACAAGTCTGGTATATGTAATAGCATGGGAAGGAGGGGCTCTGGGCTGCCATTCAAGGGTTTTCCTGCAATAGAGTACATAGCATTTAAAAGCAGTTTTACATATTTGTATAAGGAAGCGGATCTTCCCTAGAGAGGCAAAATGCTTCCCTAACACAATGCCTCGATTGACACAATGGCTTTTCTTCCCCATTCAAATATTGCCCTTAAAAATCAAAGATGTTTACAACAGAGTAATGTATCTGAATTATTTCTGCTATCTTAAATCAAGTAGTGTAGCAATACATGAGAAAATTCAACACTTAACATTAGGCTATAATCTAGAAAAAAGTGACAGCATTTCAAAAAGTATTTCAAGAAATTTATGTAAAATATATGTGAGATTTCTTTTTAGTCATGTCAGAAGTGGCATCATCAAGAAGCTTTACAAGAAAACAGATATCTTAGATTTATTTATTGCATTCATATCTTTAGCTTTTCATTTGATAACTTTCAGACTGAATAACTTTTTTCCAGGAGTAATAGGTCAATGAAAAGCCCAGGAGTGAGGGGAGTTTCCCCTGACTCCCCACAAAATTGGAATTGTAAAATAACAAAAGAAGAGGGAAATCATGACTTAAGAGATGCAGATAATGATCAGCCTACTTCTGACTTTGCAAGCAGCCTGTGGGAGAGATTTTCTGTATGACACTGACTTCAGGCAGGATATAAATCAGCCATTTAGATATATAAATGTTCCATGGTAGAAAAAGTTTCTCAGCCCCATTTTGCGACACTTCTATACATTTGACATCATATTACTAAGTCAAGAGAAAGGAAAACACGAAGACCTAAAACATTCCAGTTGGTACGGAGTATTTTTGCCATACATGTTGCACTACAGTAGTGCAATTAGAAATAAAAACTGTGGTGTTTGCAAGAGAGTAAAAGTGCAAAAATACATGTGATCGTTATCATCTACTTAGAGGCTCAAACCCCTCAGGACCAGGAGCTTTGGTAAATCTCACGATATTTTAAGAAGACCAGCATTTAAAGCCCAATGGTTCCCTTCATCAGTGACTGACAGATGCAGCAAATGCATCTGGGAACAGGAAAGGGAAATTTCAATGCTTTAAAGCACGGCCTCTCTGCTCCTTGCAGAGGCTCTGGTATTGATGGGCCGTGGAGGACAAGATGGGCAAGCAAAGCATAATCATATGCAGCTTTCACCATGATCTTCTTACTAATCTGTGTGCAGTTAAGAAAAGCTGTGCACATATATCACATGTTCTGAATACTTCAGTATAGTACGCCCTTTAATATGGGGCATGAAAATGTTCAAAGATATCTAGCAAACTTCTTGGCTTAGATGGCAGCTCAGTTCCTGTTTGAAACTGATCTACCACCAGCTTATCTTTGAGTCAATCCTTGGGACAGATTGGAAGACTACAATATTCTAAGGACTGCTGTGCGTTTTGTCCTCTGCCAGTTGTCTCCAAGAGGGGTCCAGGAGCTGGAAAAATCTTGGGCACTGGAACAACCTTGTTATGGGGAACTTGGAACCAGAGTTTCCCAAGCAGTAAACTGAAAAATCCCCTTGCATGAGAGGAAACTACCAGCGAAGTGGAGCAGTGTGGGTGAAACAGGGGCAAGAGTTGCATGTGCATTGCAGGAATGCTTTGCTGCCTGCCCCACGGTTCCAGGCAGTAGGGCGACACCAGCTGCAGAAATGAATGGAACATTTTATCTGGTACTCATTGTATACTTATTTAATACAAGGAATTATGAAAGAAAATGAATGAAGAATACCTCTATCTGATAGTATACCTGAGAGATGCATCTTCAGGTGTTCAGAAGAACGATACTAAAGCCTGGTCTGACACTTCTCTGATATTAGAAATGCTTTATTACAATGGCACGTCCTACCAGAGATCATTTTCTTGAATACAGATAGTTTCAGTGACTGTGTGCCTGCGCAGGTGTAAAGGACCAACAAAAAATCACCCTTAGTTTTCCACCTGACTCTTCACCTGAGAGAGGCATAAGAAGAACAGGACTATGCTTTCACAGGTGCCCTCAGCTAAGTCAAAGCATAAAGTGAAATTGTTCTTGGCCAAGTTGTCAATTTTTGTGCCCCAAAAGTCCAAATTTAAGTGAATATTTTAGAGGCATCTTTTCAAGCAACACCAAGATATCACTTGTAGCAACACGTTTAATCCTTTTAACATATGTGAACGAAAACCTGGCATAACTGTCACTCATTAGAAGTATTGTGTGACCAAAAAAGATGTAATAGTTGGCTCTGTAATGAGTTCTTAATGAGTTCTAATAGAACATTTATCATGTTTTTCAAACAGCAAAACACTGCCACATAGTTCTACGGTTGGCACTCTTCCAGCTTCATTATGAAATGGAATTCAGTTATTGCTATTTGTTGGTATTATTTCATGCTTTGGTAGGTATGTATCTACAGTCACCCCAACCACAGTTCTTGGTCAACCTTTACTGAAAATGTTTGGAAGACCATTTACTGCAGATTAATCCAAATGCATTAGAGTGGATAAAACCCACACTCAGAGAATAACTTTATCCTACCATACCCTCTTTCCCAAAAAGGACCATCCAGTCCTGTAATTTGGCTAGATTTATTACAAAAACCCACACAGCCATTAGTAAAGGTATTAGTAAAAGCATGCCAACACAGAAATCAATTCCAAAAGCAGCATCAGAATACAAAAATATACTAACAGTGAAAAGAAACAGCCTTGAGAGTCTTCACGTTGATGCCTTCCTGACTGTGTTTGTGGTTACATCCAGGCTGTTGTACTGCATGCTGTCCTAACAGCGTGAGACGTTCACCACGGTACACCTGGTTTGAAATCTAGCCCTGTTATCTGTAATTTTTCTTTGATCGGTCCCAGGCTTTTAAGATTTTCAAGATTGGACCGTGCAAACTTTCTTATCCCAACAAGTCAACCAAACACAAAAATGATATGCAGGTGTGGTGCAATTAAATTAATAATTGGCTTGTTTAATAACTCAGATGTGAAGATTATAGGTAATGATTAATTATGTGTAGCTTTCTTTTATGAGTTTCAAAACCATATATCAAACTTGACAGATAACCACATGATTGGTGGTTCAGTGAGCAAACTTAGATTAGGAAAGCTACCTTCTCCTGCCTACAGTGCCTTTCATTTGAAGTCCAAAAATCAGTTTAGGAGAATTAACTGTGCATCTGGAAACTCCTTGACATCTCCAAATATCTACTTCCAGATCCTGAACACAATTCATGACAGAGTTCTAGGAATCAGTCCTATGGTTCCTGCTAACTACTCTTTTCTTGCAGACGCCAAATGCATTGCAGTGTACCACTGATGTGTGGCCCAATATTCACTGCATCTGTATCAGTGCTATCAGCCACATGTGTGGTGGGGATGTTCTTCAGGATTGCAGCCCAGCTGTGTTTGAAAGGCGATAGTTGTACAGATGGAAAACCTGAATGCAACTAAGACACAAGGTCAGAGAACAACAAGGAAAATGTGCAAAATAGACATGATAAATCCAAAAGCCAAAGCAAGCAGGACTGAATGATGCAAGTGCATAATGCAACAGATCCTCCTGGAAACTGCGCTACGGCACATGGAAGGCAGGAAGGTGATATGTGACAAGCAGCATGCCTTTCAAGGTCAGGCTGGACAGGGCTCTGAGCACTTTGATCTAGATGTAGGTGTTCCTGTTCACTGTGGGGGAAGTGGACTAGATGGCTTTTAAAAGTCCCTTCCAACTCAAACAATTATTTGATTCTATGATCTACAAATTACTGTGCCGCATAGCACCTGTTGGCAGAGTACAGCCAGTTTGCAGTTCACAGACCTAGGATGAACTGTAGGGCTACTGGAATGTATGCTGGAGACAGCAATGTTTAAAGAAGCTGTGCAAGGGACCTGGCATGCCCCGGGGTTCACTTTTACAGGATGTTCACTGTTGATTCCAAGGAAACTTATTTATCTGAAAGCTACAAATCAGCACATCAGCATATCCAGATCTAAATCTACCTACTGAACTGCCAGGGGTTATCTTGCAATGGGCCGCCTTCACTAGCAGCAGAGTGAGAAACAGTAGATAGGTTTAAAAAAAAAAAGCTGTCATGCCATGGTAGATTTATTATAATAATCAAAGTAAATGAGTGTACACTTAATGCTGTCAATTATGGGGTGAATTTCGAATAGAGTCAAGTTTTGGCTAGCAAAAGAGTCCCCGTGAAGGTGAAAGATGATCCTGTCCTGAAAACAGAAAGTTATAACTGCTCAAAACTTGGTCGGAGCAGTCCCAGCTGGTCAGGTCCTGCCGCAGGGAGCATGGTCTGGGTGTGTCCTGATAGCAACAGGTAATGTTAGCTCTGAGACTTACAGAGGCAAGCTGTGAATGGGAGCACTCAGAAGTGTAAAAAAAGTTATTTTAAGGCCATTCTAAGGGTATTTTCCACTGTTCTGCGAGCTATGATTATTATTACTCATTTCTATTAATGATTTCTCGTATTTGGTAACTGTAAGATGTGCGTATGTAAATACATATATAGGTTAATATGCACACATACAAATCTCAAGCACATACATATCCTAATACATTCCCTATTTTAGGCTGCGGAATTCTCAGTTACTGTAAAAAAATGAACTCTGTAGGTAATACACGACTTCCCTCTTGTGACCAAGTAGTGCTATAGCAGCTCATGGAAGCTGGAAAACAAAACTAAAAAATCCCAACTAGGTATGTTTAAAAATCAGATCTCTCCAGGGCAGATAAACAATTTCAATTACAGAGAGTATGCTAGTTCTGCATTTTGTTGTTGTTTAACGTTTGTTGTCTAACGTTTTCCAATGTTTACCCCATTCGTACAGCGCAGAAAAAGGTACTAGTATCTGAAAACATTGCAAATGTGAATCAAAAGGAAAGATGAAGTTGCTGAAGGTAAAAGGCTATTTTATCCACACACAAATCCTAGGCCTGAAAGACAAAATCTACACAGGGTGGAGGAAATAGGTGAAAACCCTTTCCAAGTTTTATCTTTATTGCAGTTTTCCTTCCTGGCAGAGAAGCCCTTTCTTGTTATTTTTCACATCCCTCGTGATGTTTAATTCCATCTGTGCTTTCCCTCTCCCATCTCTGCACATTCGGATGGCAGCCTTGCATCCTGCTCAGGCCATGCATCTCTTCTTCCACGGTTTGTGCTTTCTCTTCTTACCCCTCACTGTGACCAGCATGTCCTTGTTCAGCCATGCTACATCCCTGCTTTCTCCACTTGATTTCTTATGCTGGGGAATGAAGAGATGTTGTGCTACCAGAAAGGTGTCCAGAGCTGCCAGCTCTGTTCCACTCCTTTGTTCCCAAGAACAGTTCCCCAGAGGATCTTATCCAATAACTCCTTAAACAGCTGGAAATTTGCACTCCTGAAGTTCAGGGTCCTGACTCTGCTCTTTGCCAGGCCCATATTCCTCTACTGCTAGATTTCAGGTGCCTTATTTGCAGTTTAGTGGATACTTTTATATCTATTATCAGCTTTCTCAGAAAGACAGGCTAGTGTAGTATATGTATCAAAAAAAGAGAACAATGCATATACTTCAAATGCTCAAACCATAAAATGATAGAATTATAACATAGCTGGAGTTACTATGTCAGTGATTCACGCTTATTTATGTAAATAAGCAATTGCTTTTATTTTTATTTCAGATTCAATGTGGAAATAATTTACAGAACATGGGTAACTTCTGTTCCTGAGGCAGTGTCTCTCACTGCCTGCCCGTGAAACAGCTGGTGTCCTGTAGTAGCTCACAAGCCTTGCAGCAAGCATGACATACTAACCTACTTTTTGAGTATGATTGCCAGTTGCTTCAGTCTGCTCAGTTCCATTTTAAATTGTTCAAACTGAGTTGTTTGATTGTATGAAATTTGAGTATTTGGGTTTTAAACGGAGAATGGCAGAAAAACAACTGTTTCCAGTATGAGTCTTCCTAATGCTAAGTGTTTCAAACCAAGGGCAACTAAGTAGTACTTATGTGTCCGAGCAGTTACAAACTACTTCCAGAGCATCACTCAGCACTGCACGGAGGCTGTTCTTGTAAAGTTTCAGCCAAAGCCTGACACCACTGGTTGAAAAAGAAAAGCATGCAACCACGAGTAACCTTTGGTAATGTAGAGTATCACTGCTGATTAAAGTACAGAAAGAGTATGTTACAAAACCTGAGTGAAGTATTGTGTCTATTCCCATTACCATCGTAAGCTTGAGATGAGAGCAGAATATCTTTCTGTAAATCTGCCTCCAGGAGACAACAACTGCAGGATGAAGGCTAAGCCGGACTCTGAGCGGTTGGATGACGTGAGCAACTCACAGCCATGGGGTCAAAGGAGGAGGGTACATATCCCTCCCTGCATCTTAGGTATGAGATGAAACACCTGGAGACACATGCAGCTTTTTATCTGGAAGGTGAGCAGAAAGAAGCTGCTAGTGTGTGCCCATTTTTGTGCAATTCTGAAAAATTCAGAACTGATTTTTTTTTTCTCCTATATATCTGCAATTTTTTTTTTTTCCAATTATGTGCCACAAAATGCATATTATTTTATATAAATCTCTCTCCCCCCAACCCCCCCCCACCCCCTCTTGTTTTCATTTTAAGTTAGATCAGGTCAGGTCAGGTCAGAAGAGGAAACTCATGTACACAGTCTCAAAGATTTGTCTGTATTAATCTTTAAGTATGTTCGAACCTGTTCCCGTACAGCAGCCCAGAGGTTATTGGCAGTGCACAAAGAAACCCATGACTGGCAGATTTAGATACAAGCGACAAATCCCCATCAATCTCTGTTTACAATCCATCTTCTCTTACTATCTGCAGATAGTAATTTTGGAGCTAGATGTGCATTTTGGTAGCAGGACTTATTATCAGTTTACGTAGGAGGCACAAAAGACTTGGAAAATGATTCAGAACTCAGACTCCTCCTCTGAAATCTAAATGCAGCTGTTGAGAGCCATCCAGGTAGGAGTGTTTCTGACAGCTTTTCTAAACTCAACAGATTTTTAAATGTGCAGTGGGTTTTGTCATTCTATTTGAGGGCATTATTGTGTACTTTGGAGATGACATGCTCACTGTATGATGGTTTCTCCTTTTGCATGCTTCGCTAGCCATGTAACATGCTCTATTTCTGGTTTTTCAGATTGGCTCGAAGAAGCCTTACTACAACGTCACACTAGTAATTGAGTTTTCACAGCTTTTCTATTACACAGGCAGATAAAATCTATCACCGAAACACCACGTGCACATTCAGCGTTATCTCTCTCTAAAATGCTATAAAGGTTTGCCGTTGCTTAATTACTGCTCTGTGCAAGAGCCAGGAAATCTGTTCTGTGGGTTTTGTAGCAGTCGCTAATTAATATCGGATAACTCAGACACTGTGGCAACCACAAAGAAATGCTGATTAGCGTGATGCTGCATATCTGCACAAATAAAATCTGCTGCTTATTACACTTCAGGTCTTGAACTGGTGGTTCTGCATTTTTGCCTGCACAAATCCAAGGCTACAAGTGAAGGGGCTGTGCTTCCCGCATATTGGGAGCTGCATCCCTCCTCGTGAAGAGACCTCAGAATCCCCCAGCTGGGATATAAAAAACAAAACAACACTCCTATTGCCTTGGAGGGGAAAACGGGAGAGCACAGGGCACACACTCCCACCTCCTCGCTCCCTCCCATTTTAGCAGCGAGGCGAAGCTCGCTGGGCGCGAAATGGCGTCCGCCGTGTCACGTGCCACCGCCGTCGCGGCCCCGCGCCTGCGCACTGAGGCTGCGCGCTGTGCCAGGGCCGGGCCCGCGGCGGCCCCACCCCTCCCTCCCCTCCCCGTCCGGCGGCGTGGGCAGGGCGCTGGGCTGGCTGCGAGCTCCGGGGCTGCTCTGCGACCCTGCCCGTGCGAGGAGCCGCGTGAGGAGGCGGTGAGCTGCGGGGACCCCGTCTGGGAGTGGGGGGGAAGCGGGAGTGCGGAGCGGTGCCCGGCCGGGCCTGCTGTGCGAGCCGGGGCACAGGCCGCTGCCCGCTCCGGGCGCGACGGGAGCTCCGTGCGCGGCCCCGGGCGTTGCCGCAGCGGGGATCATTGCCTCCGTGGTTTGAGCGTTGGAAGGGAAGCGCTGGGGTTTGTTCTCACCTGGCGAAGGGGATGTTCGGGTGAGAGCTGCTTTGTTGTTACGTTAGTGCGGCGGTGGGGCTTGCATAGCTAGACTTTGCCACCTGGATCACGCTCAAGTGGCTGTTGTGTTTCTCCATTAAGAGCTAATGCAGACGATCAGATGCGACCGAGCACTGTTGTTTTTAGGTCTCTAAGGCTTTGTTGTAAGCGTGTTTTAAAGGAATAAATCCCCGAGGAGACAGCTGAGATTGAGAAAAATAAGGATTGATTAAAAAAACAAACCAAACCGATCCATCTCGGAAGCTCCCCACACCCACCCATAAAGACAGCTGTGTCTTAAATGACGGAAAAGCTTAATCTCATTGCACATGGTAGGTAGATCTTCTGAGACTTAGGCTTAAAATGCGTTTCTGATCTCCTGTTTGTACTCTGCCAGTACTCAGCAGTTCAGCCCTTTGCTGTGTCACCGATCTTAGCTGCTCCCTGGCACTGCCTGCGTGCAGTATCTGCTCTTGTTTCAGGCAGGTTCCCAGTATGATCTCGTTATTATCACTGAATCCTGATTTCCTGAAGACTTCATGATTAAGATGATGGGTATTTCAGCTGGTAAGGGCAGATCTGTAAACCAACATCCAAATTTTTTAACATCTCTAATGAAAAATCTGTTTTATGGTATTTTATTTTCTCAATTCCTATTGAGCCTTGGTGTTAAAAACTGCAGGTGGAATCTACAAATTGAGAAAGTAGTTATTTCTTTGTGGCATGAATGTGTGGCATTGAACCACTGGTAGCTTAACTGCTGGCCATTTCTTGGGATCCCCTGCTTGGCAAACCATATCATGGGAGATCTTTGAAAGTCTTAATTTTAGCAGAAGTTTATGGTTCTGTTAGCAGGATGAGTTGAAGAAACAGCTATTAAACTTGAACTTTTCTGGACCCCTGTTGATAATGTGTGTTTGGGTTTGTTTTGGTAGGATAACACACAGCTGTGCAACAGACTTTGAAGTCAGAAGAGTTTATAGTGGAAAACAGCTGTGTAAACCAGTGCACCTATGTTTGATGTTTTGCTCTACGCAAATGAGGGTGTGATTAGATTTGCTGAACCTCATCAGTTTACCAAATATTTCAACGCTGCTGCTGCTGCTGTTGTTTATCTTTGATAATAATTGGGGTTAGCTCTAGAGCAACTCTGTTAAAGAGAGGCTCGTTTCATCAGCGCTTACTTATGACCTATAGTTAGTGGGAAGTATTCTGCTGTTAAAAGTAACAAGTTTAAATCTTTGTGGAATGCAGAATACTGAGTTCAGAATAGATTGAAGGGTAGATGTATTTTTTTTATATAATCCTTATGGGGATCAAAATGTTAGTGTGAGAAGGATTTAATTTTGGGCATGGTTTTGGAGATATCAGTCCAGTGATACGCTTGGCTATGAAGCTTCGAGTGACTGTTTATGATGGAAGATGCTGGAACACAATCTTCTCTGTCCTTCAAGTATTAGAAGAAAGCAGCATAAAAGGATATATGGGGCTGTTAAAATAAACACCCTGATGTGGTAGCTGATGATAGACCTGCTAGGTTAGGCAGACTGTCACTGCTCCCTGGGAACTTTTAAACAGGGAGGAGGAGGCAGTGCAGGCTGAGTGATTTGTTATTGATGGACTGCAGCTCATGGACTGCTCCTTGCAGTGTGACTGTGTGCCAAGGGTTGGACTGGGTGGTGACTTAATGCTGCTGGCACAGTTGATGGTAGGAAACTATGCCATGTGGTAGAAGGGAATGCTTGCATTTAGGTCATCTGTTGCATAGATCCCTGGGCTGATAATCAGCCTTGCCAAGAAACAGAAAAAGGCAGAAAAAATATTTTCTGTTATTTATTCTGTGTTTTCCATGACTGTTAAATTATGTTAGCACTTACAAGCAGCGTTGTTTAGCAGACTTCACTATTAATAGTAACCATAATGCAAATATGGAAAGCATGCTGTTTACACTATACTATTGACAATGTACAGTGTAAATGCAGTTGCAACACTTGGTTCACATCAATTTGTGCTTAACCTGACCTCACAGTTCTATCAGTAACAATATTTGCAAGGTGAGACCAAGTTACTTTGTGTTGCTTACAAGAATGGTCTCTGAGGAATCAAGAAATCAGTGTCCGTATGTTTTCCTAATATTAGTGGTTTGTTTTACTTAATAAAGTATTTTTTGGGTATTTTATCTGGACAGGAGAAGAAAGCAGACAGATGGTTCTGAATGCCCCATGGCTGCAGCTACGTCAGTTCATTCATTTCTCACCTATTGTAGCTTGGAAGCATTCTTCAGGTAAGAAAGCTGCTTCTAAGTACTCTGTGAGGTTTATAAGCTTATACCTAACTAAGCTTCTGTATAAAATCTTTAAAATGCATTCAGTGTTTTGTTCTCTCAGTTGTCATTTGTGTTCTGTTCACACATGTCATTATAAATCTACCTTTTGTGTTAGATGCTGAAAGCACTTCTGTGAAGGAATGTGATTTGTATGTGCCATGCAGAGTGAGGAAGCACGTGGTTAGCTGTTAGAAGGCACGTGCTTAGCAGGGTAGCTACAGTACCTGTAGTTTGTGTGTGCAATACAAGGCCACCATAAATTACAAAATTCTCCATGGTGAGCTGAAAAAAAATACCCACAACATTTATTATCCAGGGGCATAACTTCCTAAAAAAAAATACGT
This sequence comes from Odontophorus gujanensis, assembly GCA_013399175.1. Lineage (NCBI taxonomy): Eukaryota > Metazoa > Chordata > Aves > Galliformes > Odontophoridae > Odontophorus > Odontophorus gujanensis. The sequence continues at coordinate 921,930 of VXAB01010559.1, read as the reverse complement.
AAATCAAGAATTCAGGAATGTTTTCTTGCTGCATAAAAACAATGATGTGGCTGAAACTGTAGGTGATGCTGAATCTAGATCAGTGCTAACACATGCACCTTTCCATTAGTTAAATGATAGTTGTCATAGCATTTGGAAAAACTAATTTCCTTTGCACTTTTGTTGTTCTGCTGTCATATGTGCCTTACAGCACGGAGTGTACTTACTATTCCTCTCAGTCTTCGTTCCAAAACAGACCTTAGTCCTTCCCATGGGTCTCCCAAACTTTGCAGAACAGTTTTGTTTTTTTGGTCAATGGCTTTGCAGGTCAGTTCATCTTTTGGGACCCATCCCTGCCTTCTGGTTAAGGAATCCTTGCACACATACAGGATGACTCAACAGTGGGATGGATGTTCAGATACCAAAAAGGTGCTGGTAACTTGACAGGAACTTCCACATTCTTTGGAGGTATGTGTGCATGTAAATGTCTCATTGACTGCTACCCTCATTATGTCACGTGGAACTATTATTTACTTCAATTAAGTTCTGAAATAGAAGCAAACATAACCTCACATACTTTTACTCATTCAGGTACTCGGAACAAAATAAGCATTCACACCTTCACAGTGAATTTTAGAACTACAAATATGATGAGAACTTTGTTGCAGATAACTGGTGGAACTGTTTTCTGACTTTGCATCTTGCAAAGCAATACAGTGTAGTTTTTCTATATTAGAAAGTACTCCAGTATGAAAAATAAAACTTGTAATGTTAGCAGTTTTAAAGGGATGCAGCAACAAGGACAAATTATGGCTGCTTTCTGTCACTGAGAGAATGGATATTGTGTGTACCATATGTACCTTGTTGCATCTTTTTGGTCTTCAGGTATGCTGGATCTCATCTGTAGCCTGGCCTTTGAGTTTGGGGAATGATGGCTTTTCTGGGGCTTTTCCTGTGTCAAAACCTCACTGTGGGACCCAAAACTGCACCTTGTAATTCTAACAAAAAAATTTAAAAAAAGAAAGTGAAGCCTTCGTTTTGTTGTTCAGAACTTAACATTTTAATGAGGTGTTACAGATATGCTTTTGCTGTTCTCATGCCTAGAAATGTTTCTCAGGCAACAGCATTTTTTTTTTTTGTCTTAACCTCAGTTTTAGAAAGTAGCTAGTTCTTTCTCAGTATATTCAAAGGAGAGAGGGAGGAAAAAAATTAGAAGGTAATTGACTCAAACTAAACTTAACTCAGCTACCAGTAACTGAAAGAGAGAGTATGTATTACGTAACTGTTGATTACTACATCCACATGCAATACTTTGGAATGCCTGTTCATTGTGTGACTTAAGAACTCAGAAGTCATAAAATGCTGTCACGTAGATGACAATTTGAATTATCATGTAGATGATCATTTGATAGTAGCAAAGTGTTTATTCATGCTGAGCTTTCATCTTCATTACATAACTAATACTAATGTAGAAATACTGCTTTGTTTTGAAGTAGGGTATGTTGAAATATATGCATACCACCCATCATTTTCTCCAAGTTGCAACCTTTTCCCAATTGTTATGCAAGACATGGAGCTATTCAGGGAAGAACAGATGCAGTTATTAAATATAAAGCAATGTTATTAGCTTATTTCAGTGTGTATTACTTGTTTCTATCATAAACGTAGCCTTGAAGGGACTAAGGTGAATATTTCTGAAGACTGCTGGAATAAATTTCTTGATGGTTGAGGCAGCTCAGCCCACTGTAAAGTGAAGCAGCTCTTGAAACAGCTAAAACAGTTAATGAGGATTAACTGCAGAATAGAATTCAGCCTTGAATGGATTTAGGTAGGCTGCCCTGCATCAGTATACGAAATCAAAACTTTCCCTGCTCTTCTCTAATCTGTGGTTCAGATGGCAAAGGTTGTTTGGCAGGGTAGCACAGTTTGCTGTGTTGTGAGGTCACTGCCTTTTGTGCCAAAAAACCAGCATGGGAATCTCACTTCTTGCTGTTGTTTTGCTGAGTGGCCTCTGGAGTTTTTTTTTGCTATTAGTTGTACAGACCTCTTCTGTGCTTGGCAGCTGTTCTGTTTTTTTTTTTGTCTTTAAAGAAATTGCAAAGGAGGTGAGCAAAACTATTGAACTGGATTCTTCTGGAGGCACACGTGTTGAAGTTCATTGTTGCTTATAGGAAGTTCTTGGGAATTGGCTTTTGTAGCTGATAGAATTTGTGTAGCCCAAGATAAGCTTAAATGTATGTAATTTGCTCTTACTAAAGTAAAGTGCTCTTAAATACTTTTATTCTACAAAATGATTGATATACTATGAAGTAGTAACAGATTAAACTGCACTTGGTGAATTAGGAAACCTGTTTCTTAACTGGATTGTACCAATTTCAAGCTGTATAGTTTGTACAAACAAATGGTGTTGAGAAGCAAGATCCATCATCATGTCTATATGCTAGAAATTAACACACAACTTTTTAAAAACAAAATTGGCAGATTAGGAATATGGTTTATTTATCTCTTACTGTGTTTTCCCTGTCTTTTTAGTCTTTCTTCCCTAATCTTTATTTTTCTAGAGATCTGCCATACGTGAGGACTTTCAAGAAACTTGTACACTTTGAATACATTGGATTGTTCCAGTGCCTGAAACTTCCATGATGAAGAGGGCCAGGCAGAAAGTTACGATTGAAAATGCAGTTCCTCAAACATCACAGAAAAATAAAAAACAGAAAACTTGCCAACATGGGTCAGCTTTTGGTGAGCCTGACCTCCAGGCCTCAATAGACTGGGGAAGCCTTCCACACCATGTTATTCTGCGCATTTTCCAGTTTCTCCCTTTGGTAGATCGAGCCAGAGCATCTTCTGTCTGTCGAAGGTGGAATGAAGTTTTCCACATCCCAGATCTCTGGAGGAAATTTGAATTTGAACTTAGCCAGCCAGCTACTTCTTACTTAAAGTCTACTCATCCTGATCTAATTCAGCAGATTATCAAGAAGCATGCTGATCACCTGCAGTATGTCAGCTTCAAGGTAAGGTCTTGGATGAATGGAGGTTTGTTTTGTCACGTTTCTCTGTGTGATGCAGAGCTGCTCTGCAGCAGTCTGTTGGCTGGCTCAAATGTTATTCCTACAAAGTGTTAAATTTTAAAAGGCAGCTACTGAAACAACTTACTTTTTCATGTGTGCTCGCTGTTGTGTTTTTTTTTTCTGATTTTTATGCTCTAGTCCCTACAAAGTAAGGGAAGAGCTAACGTTATGTGGCACTGCACTGAGGATTGAATTACATTTTTGAGAATATACTGTGGAGTTTCTCTGTGCCAGCGTTGGTGGCAGTCTGAGTACTCAGCAGATTGTTGTGTGGGTAAACATTTCTTACACGTTGACAAATTGAAGGAAATGAACTGAAGTCTTATGTGTATAATTTTGCAAAACTGTCTGTACTGTGAAGAACAACTTGAAATTTTAGGATTCAGTTGAACAGGGGAGGTGTTATCCATGTACATTCAGGCACTTGATAAGTAAGGATGTAATGAAGTGACAGTGAACTTGATTTAAGTGAAGACTGTATTTGTAGTCTCGGGGCTGCATAAACTTGGTCATCTTTGAGTACTTGGTGTGGAGTTACTAATAATTTATCTGAGAAGATCATAGTTGATATTGCAGGTGCTTTGTTAATACTTTACAGTCACTTGCTATGAGGATGGGGTCGTATCTGTGAAAGAAAAGCAGTAGAAAGAACTGATGCTAAAGCTACGATGCAAATTCAAAGCTGATTTTTGTCAGCATCCTTAGGAGTTTGACATTTGTGGTTTGGTTGTGTAGCAGCCCATGAGTAAGAAGTTATTAAATACCTGTTACTCTTGCACATCAGGTAATTGGTGATAATGAACTGGCAATCTTAATGTCTGTTTCTGCAGCTTGTGCCCTTTTCCAGGCACTCAAAAGTGTATCTCACTTCTTCAAACATATATATTATAGTTATTTAGATAGGTATGAGGCTATTTGAGAAGAGAGCCTAGATCTGAGCTCTCTGTTCACGTTGGAAAGAACTAGCAATCATACTTGGGAATATTTTCTACTTCTGATGTTCCTAAACTCTTTCTTGTCTTGAAATTTCTAATTAGTGTTCATTTCTTGTCTTTGTGGTAAGTGAAGTGTGGTGCTGTGCAGCTTGAGTGGTTGAGGACCTTGCAGTCTTGGCTATCAGGAAGCTATTTTCTGAAATATAGTAAAGAATGACTTCATGATTTTTAAATTACTTTTATAGGTTGATAGTAGTACTGAATCAGCAGAAGCAGCCTGTAACATCCTTTCTCAGTTGGTGAATTGTTCTATCAAGACATTGGGTTTGATTTCTACAGCAAAACCAAGCTTTATGAATGTCTCTAAGGTACTCTTTTTTTTTTTTTTTTAATAAAATATATCTTAGAAGCAATATTAGAAGAAAAAAATAATTCTAACAATGATGAGCATAAATTCTTTATGCAATAAAGTGGTTATCTAAGAAGTAATTTTTCTTGTTGCAAAACCTAAGGTTTTGGTGAAGTTCCATGTGTCTTTCATAAGGCTTTTTTTTCCTCCTTCAATTTATCCAAACAGGCTCATTTTGCTTCAGCCCTGACCGTAGTTTTTGTAAACTCCAAGTCATTATCATCAATCAAGATAGATGACACACCACTTGATGATCCTTCTTTGAAGGTTCTTGTTGCTAACAACAGTGATACTCTAAAACTGCTTAAAATGAGCAGCTGTCCCCACGTATCACCTGCTGGTGAGTAGTGAATATCCATGAAAAGTATAGTAGAAAAGCAACATAAAACAATAGTTAAGACCTATTTTTAAAACAATTATTCACATACTGTATAGAGACAGTTCATGTAAATGTTCAACCTTGTAAATTGGGCTGATATTTTGTGGGAGTATACATGCAATACCCATGAATTTATTACTCATTGGTGGGTTGAAGAATGTGAAACCAGTTATGGATAACTGTTTTGTAAAATGCTGTTTAACTTACTGAGCAAAAAATTGTTAATGCTTCAAAGTTGTATTAATGAAAACAGAAGGAGCAAATGAGTTTTAAAACTGGAGCAAGAGTCTTTCAATTTCTTTAGTGTGCTCCTGTGTCCGGATCTAGTAGTACGAACTTGCTTATTTAAGTGTTGTTTAGCAAATGGCTGGTTCTGTTGAAAGGCTCTGGAAAATACAGTCTTAGTGGAAAGCTCAAAGGGCCGTTGAGTCCCTTCTCAATTACCTTTATTCTGAAACCCTGGAGCAAGGGAAAGGGGATTTTTTTCCTGTATTCAGTATCCAGCATCCACAAAAGGCAGTTTAATCTGTGAACCCTGTTCCAACAGACCAAGAGTGTGTGTTATTTGTCTTAGCTCAGGGGAAGTTTTTGTTTTAGCTTAGCTGTTAAACTTGTCTGCTGAGGTTTGTTTAAATTGAGCAGATAAGTGCTGAAGGAATGAGCTCTAGGGAAGGGAACAGTGGCAAGTTTGTCTGGATCTTACCTGATCTTGCTGATGAGTATTTGTGGACAAAACCCCATGGGAGGATATTCTGAACTTCTATCATACTGGGTGTATGTTTTTTTTGTTGTTATGGGCATGAGTGTTCAAGTCAATAGACTTAGTACTTGCTTGAGCTTTGCAGCAAATTACTGTGCTTATGTTCACTCTTCATTTCACAGAGTGCTTGTTTTTGTTTCTCAGGAGTTCTTTGTGTTGCTGACCAGTGTCATGGGCTTAAGGAGCTGGCTTTGAACTACTACATACTAAGCGATGAACTGTTGCTGGCTCTTTCTAGTGAAAAACATGTGGACCTTGAACACCTTCGCATAGACGTTGTGAGTGAAAATCCCGGACAGGTTGAATTTCACACTATTAAAAAGCAAAGCTGGGACGCTTTTGTTAAACACTCCCCCAAAGTCAACATCGTGATGTATTTTTTCCTGTACGAAGAAGAATTTGATGCTTTCTTCAGGGAGGAAACCCCCGTTACACACCTTTACTTTGGTCGTGCCGTAAGCAAAGCGATGTTGGGTCGTATTGGCCTGAATTGCCCAAGGTTAATTGAGTTGGTTGTGTGTGCTAATGGACTTCAACCTTTGGACGATGAACTTATTCAGATTGCTCAGCGCTGTAAGAACTTAACAGCAATGGGACTCGGGGAATGTGAAGTAACTTGCAGGGGTTTTATTGAATTTGTGAAGATGTGTGGAGGCAGGCTCACACAGCTTTCTATAATGGAGGAAGTACTGATTCCAGATAACGATTATAGCTTAGATCGACTTCATTTGGAAGTCTCCAAACACCTTGGAAGAATGTGGTTTCCTGATATGATGCCAACATGGTGAACGCTCTTCATCTGTGGATAAACAGGTAGAATCGGGGTGTTACTTTCTATGCAAATAAAGATTTTTAAAACAAAATGTGAAAAATTATTTTCATATTTGATTTTTTTTACCTTGAGAACCTCTAGTAGCATAACATTAAGATATTAAAGATTGTTAATGATATATTGAAATAGAAAATAGATTAAGTGTACTTAACACTGAAAAGAAGTCTGTGGTTTACAAGTGCTTCATACTTCAGTCAACTTGAGCTTCTCTGAGCTCCAGTTTAAATGCTTCATTCAAATTGAAGGGTTTTTTTTCCCATGTCTTTAAGTCTTTCTGCTGTAGTCAGAAGAAAACGAGAGAAATTTTTTCTCCTCAAGCATTGCTAACTTTATGGGAAGCTGGATATAGCTTGGACTTCATGAAGACTGTTTTATTTGTCATGGAGTTTTATGCAACTATTTTTCAAAACATTCTTCTTACACATGTAGAAGTTTGTACATAAAAATACTTAACACCAGCCCAGGTTATTCAGATACAATCTAGCTTGAACTCCTGGCGGTGTATTAAAATGTTGTAAATGAGTTTATGCAACAACAAAACAGGCTTTCAGATTTTAAGTTGCACTTTAAGTCACTTTATCAGATTAGCATGTATAATAATCTCTCTATAGAGACAGCAATGTATAATATGCTTTTCTATCTTATGCATTAAGTGGATGGAAAAGAGGTTGCCTTAAAATTAACGAATTTAAAACTAAATTGATCACTTGGAAGAATGACAAAGTACTTCTGAGTTCGAGAGTTCGTATCTTTGATTACAAAGGTTGATGTCTGAATGCTGCTCTGTGCTCTCGTTAAGAGATGAGAATCTCATGAATGTGGTTAGTGGAAAAGAAGGATCGGATAGAATGCAATTGTCTTCAATCACTTTCTGAAGTCAAGGGTTTAGAGCATTTCAAGAAATTGCCAGTTGGAGGCTGAAATGACTTCCAGTAGTCTTGTCTTGCCTTTCTTGTATAGAGCTGTGCTGTAAGCCCTGATTTCTAGAGTATGTATTGCTGGAGGCGATGCTGAGACTTTGGGTTTGGGAGGGATTATAAGACTGTTTTAATATTTGTTGTTGATTTTTTTGATGATTTTTTTCTTTATTTTCCTTACAGCGGAAAGGAATAGTGAGTTGATGTGAAATAGAGTATGTATTTTTGTGGTAACGTTTTGCACAGTTTGTGAATTGAAATGTGTAGTATACAAACTTTTTGGTAATTTTTTTCATGTTGCATTTCTATATTTGTAATAAGAAGCCTATGTTTAATTTACTGGTGGTATTTGTCACATCTGATAAAATGTCAGATAGTTTCTTCCACAGTTATACTTTTCTACAGTTAAAAAAATAAATAAATTAGAGGCTTAAACTTCTGTTGTTTTGATCAGACTTGTTCACAGTTACAAGCTAAAGGAATTCCAGTAATATGTAGTGCATGTCTAAATCAATAATGCTAATATTGCTTCTTGCACAGCTAAGAAGAGAAGCATCTGGCTCTGGTTACTAGTGATTATTACCCAAGCAGTTGCTTCCATAAGAGAATTAAAAAAAAAAGACTGAGGTATTTCCAAGCAGTTCTTGGTTTATGATGTGTGATTTGCTTTCACTGTAAACATAATAAACTGATCTGATACCTGCACTGATCCTAGACTCCTATCTGTCTGTTGCACTGCTCATCTTCCCTTTAGGTTGAGCTTTGTCCTGTTGTGAATGTGGCAAACCTGGAGATGTGGCAGAACTGTTAGAGTTACAGGGAATTCGTAATCATCCTTTCACATCTGTGTCTCAGACTAGAGCTTTGGGTACCCTGAAACTGAAACAGAATGTGGACAAATCTTGTAGAGGGTTGAGAAGATCTAAAGTCCTTTATGCCTCTGTAGCCAACCTAATGGGATTAGTGAAGTACAAGTCACTAGTGGTTATATACCAGAATGACACACGAGGGGACTTTTAATATGCTTATTTGATTGGTGTGCCTTTCTCTGCTACTGGAGCAACTTTTCTGTGAAGCTGCTAATGTTGGCTTGCTCCAGCTCCAAGCCTGAAAATGGGCCTGTGTTTGTTAGTGATGTACGTTTTAAGGTGGTGACTTTTTTGGGTGTGTTTGTTCCGAGCAGTGTGAATAAGGAGGGCCAACTGACAGTACCAGCAAAACCGATTCGTTAGCCTTCATGTGAAATACCAATTTACTGGCAGCATTGGATGCTAATGTTGAATTTGAGTTTTAATACTAGATTTTGATGTGTGGGTGATATGATACACGCATCATTTCTACTTTCTAAACATCCCTCTCTTCAGTGTTTAATGCAAGGATGCAGTTTGATGTTAGAGCAACTGAAACCCTCCGAGTAAAGCGCAGGATCTACACCTAAGGGATGAAGATGGTTTATAGTCCCTCCAGAAAGTCTTGGTTTCAGCGGGAAGCTTGCAGCAGTGCACCTGTACTGCCACACGAGGGGGTAAGCTGATCTCCAGGTTTACTGACTGACTCACTGACAAGGCTCATGATGAGTCGTTGCTAATTCCCTGATTCTCTTGCAAGTGCAAATTCAAACAAAATCCCATTTCTTATTTTGGAGTCCTTTTTGCCTATCTATAGAGATGTCAGTCGTGGTATGACAATTCTAAACGGTATCTCTTTGCCTTTTGGAATGTTCTAGTAAATTTTCCTTTACTTTTTCCTCAGTTTGCCTTCAAAACCTGAAGTAATCTTTTCAGTACCTTTATTTGTTTTACAAAATGCAGAGAAGTTTGTAAACAACCCTAAGATACAATATTCACAGCAACTGATACTTAAAACACAGTACCTCCCTTGTACTGATGTTGATGTTGGGGCCTTACAATATTAAGGCCCAAAATACTGTATCAGTAATCTATTGTGCCCACTGTGTACCTTTTATTCTATTTGTAAAATACATTTTCCTCCTTTCATTGACATAGACCATCCATGTGAGAACAAAAACAGCATTTGAATGCTGAGATGTATTTATTCAGAACTTAAATCATTTCCATTTCACTTCCTTCTCCCTTTCCCCCTTTCAAGATTGCTAGTAGGATCTGAGCGATCGCAGTTCTCAACGTGAATATGAGATGTGATCCCGGGAAACACTCTTTGCATTGGCAACATTCTGCCAAGGACTTGTCCTTTAGAAATCCGACCATGGTATCTGATGGGATGGATGCACAGCAGTTTGACACAGAAGCCTGGTTAAAGAGGAGGGGAAAAAAGCTCAGATGATGTACGTTTATTCTTCTGTACTAGTTCTATTTGAAAGAATCTTCTCCTTTCCAGTGAGAGAGCAATTTTGGAAGTGGGGTAATAGAAAAATACTGTAAAAATAGGGACAGTGGTCAGAATTGCTGGCTTGTTGGGGAAGGGAAAATGAAGGGACAGGGAGAAGGTGAGAATGAGGGAACACATCCTACATGAACTTGAGACAACTGTTGAAAGAAAAGTTTATATACCTGATCCCTTGATTTGGATTCCATCATCAATGGCGTTTCCGTTATGAAAGAACTTAACAGGTCCAAACAGCTCACCAGAAAAGGGAGCATACACTGTTGCACCATCAGCACAGATGACATCCACTCCCCTGTGCTTCTCTCCTTTACCATTGCGTCTGAAAACAAATGCCTAATTAGAGAAGTGTCTGCCAGGCCTGATGTTCTGCAGAGAGAGGTTGCTTAACAAGCTCTGAAAACAGGTTAGTAGTACTAAGATGGTGCTGCCATGATTGACCACAGCTGAAGAACCTGTAGAAATTCTGTTTCGGTAGTTGAGGTATTGCGATATAGCCTGTTAGATTTACAGCTTCAGAAATTGCATTGGTGGGTGTGTACTTCTCACTAGTTTTGAAATAGACCTCTAGAGGCATGGAAGTACTGGTTGGAAGGTACCTGTGGAGGATGTTTAGCCCAACCTGCAGCTTGGGTCAAGGCTGTTCCCAACAGCAGGTCAGGTCAGGAACGACTGTCTAACCCCAAACCTCCAAGCATGGAGGTTTTATGAACAACACTAGCATTACCTCTGTACTGAGTGTCCCCCTCATGTCCAACCTGAGCTATCAGAGCTTAAACAGAGTTCAACTCTGTTCCAACACAGCAATAATAACCCCACATGCTCAAAGTATAGTACCTCGGAGCTCCGAAGTATCCACAGCCGTATTTATCACAACCTCTTATTTCGTTTGTAGGATTCCCAGCACACACTGTTGCCCAGTGAGTATCTTGCTGTGGGAGTGCTGGTGAAACATCTATGAAATACAGAAACAGGAAATAAAGGTAGTGTTGTTTTAGTCAGCTTTTTTTTTTTAAGTATTTAATGTTTGCAATGCCTACATTTTCATTTTAGTTAAGAAGAAACGTGCTGGAGTTACGTCTGGTTCAGTTAATGTTTGATCCTCCACAAAATTTGTCACCCATGTGGAAACAGAAGTGGAATGAATGCCTCAAACTGCGTGTTAATGCTTTATAACTAGGGCAGGCTGATGTAAAGAACGTGCTTCCAAAAGGAAAAAGGCACAAGAGGATTATCACTGTTATAAACCAGAATGTAAACTGAGGGATACGAGAAGATTCAGCTTTTTCGTATTCTATGCCTGAGCTGATGGCATCGAAGTCCTTAAGTCCTTCGACATCATCACCAAAATCTTTAGGATTACTGTTTTCAAGTGCAAATTTTAAGTCCGAGCTAGTTAAGATGTAATACTGGAAACATTGCAAGCAGTTAGAAGGATCAAAAGAGACATCTGATTCCGTTTGTTGCTGGGATTTATGCTGCAGTGCCATGGGAGGGCAGTGAGGGGTAAGAAATAAAGCTTGGTAAGCTGATACATGCTTCTTCCTCTCTATGGTCCTGTTATGCTATAACACATCTTCTCTCTTTCGGATGTTGCTCTTGAGGAGGCCCTATGACAGAGGAGACTCCTGTTGTTTGATATTGTCCTTGTTTGCAATTAAACATATTTTCTTTCATGATAAAATGTAAATGTTTGTGGCTTGTTTTTGTTTTGGTTTTTTTTTTACCAGGTCTGAGGAGATGAGTAGGATCAGATTGGTCGCAGTTCTCGACGTGAATGTGAGACACAATGCCAGGAAACACTCTCTGCATTGGCAGCATTCTTCCAAGTTGTTGCCCTTTCTGGATTTGACCGTGGTATCTGATGGGATGAATACAGACGAGTTTTACACAGTAACCTGGAAAAGATGGGAGAGGAAGGTTAGGCAACACCAGCTGTATCTGCTGAGGCAGAGTACAAGAGATCTTCCTCGCTGGGCTGTTATTGAGGGCTACAGTGGTCAAGCAGAAATGGAGTCAGGTACCAACAATCATGAAAGTACTCAGATCCCTATAGAAAAGAGGAAAGAGAAAAAAGAGGGGTTGGAAAATAGGGATAGGAAAACATTCTCAGCAAAACTGAGTTCAGATGCTTTGTTTGTCTTGGGATTGTTTTTCTGCTACCTGTTTTTCAGCTCCCTTCTCTCCAAGAAAAGAGCTGTGTCCTGCTGGTGCTTTTGGTATTTCTGAACAGCAGTGTAGTTACACTTCAGTAGAGAGACTAGTCACTAGAGAGACTAAATCAGCAGCACTCTGCTCGACTTGAAGAGCTGCAGGAATATCTTAAGATTGCTTGTGCCTGCCTTGTGACACATGTGCTGTTATTACTTGCCTGACCCACTGATTTGGACTCCATCATCAATGGCATTTCCGTTATGAAAGAATCGAATGGGTCCGGAGAGCTGGCCGCTGAAGGGAGCATACACTGTTGCTCCATCAGAGCAGATGACATCCACGCCCTTGTGCTTCTCTCCTTTACCCTGTCTGAAGACATAATTAACTAATTATGCAATCCGTCAGGCCCAGTAGTATGGATGGATCCCTTAGCACTACGTGTGAAGCTTCCCTGAAAACGTAAGGCTTTACATCTGTAATGAAATTGGGAAAAGATAGTGGTTTCAATCATTTTTATTGCCAAGTGTTTGTATTAGTATGATCCACTTCAAAGGGGGGCAGAATTTTAAACTTTATTGGGTGTTCTTAACACTCCCAAAGTCATGGGATGCTTCATACCATTACAGTACCCCTGTTGCACCCCAAAATGCATCTGTGCCATGTAAATAGAATTGTATATATGGCATTTTCTCCCTTAGCAATTCTTAAGTTATGTGCTGGATGTCATAGAATCACAGAATATTCTGAGCTGGAAGGAGAGTTTTTAGGACAGCACATCCTTTTCTGTTACAAGGTGCCTATGCAGAGACAGTGGTGTCTGCAGATCTTTAGCTTGTGTAAAGTACTCTGTAGGCTTCCTATAAGCTCTACTAATGATTGCTTGCTAAGTATCTGATCTGTAAGAGCCAAGAATGAATTACAGTAGTCCTTGGAACACTTTCCATTGCTGTTCCTACTCAGCCTGCTAGTTTTTGTTTAGTGATCACTCTTCTTTACCCATACATCCATTACTGAAAATGATACTGATGTCCTTCAGTGCAATTGCTAAGTAACATCTCAAAATAAGAGAAAACAGAAGTTTTCTTTCATTTAAAGTAGAGCAGAAATATTAATTAATGGTATATGAAAGGCACTACTGGTCATTTTGTGTATTGTTCTTAGATCTCAGTGAAAGAAGGCAGAATAGTAGCAAGCCTTTGGTTTTTAAAGGTTGGTTAAACCTCACTCTTTGAGAACAGCTGATGTAGGAAAGCCACCCTGCTGCAGCTCCATGCTGCCTGCCCTCTTACCTGTTGGCTCCGTAATTGCCACAGCCGTATTTGTCACAGCCCCGGATTCTGTTGAAAGGGTTCCCACTGCATATCTGTGCCCAGTGCCTGCCCTGCTGCTGGGGAGGGTGCACCTCCCACTGCCTGGTGGAAACTGCCCGTGCAGAAGAGGAAAACAAGGGAAAAAAAACATAGGAACGTGTTAGTGCCATACAACTGGAAGTGGTAAGCTGCAAAATGCATCAGTATGGAAGACACGTGTCATGACTTCTGCCACAGAAGAGAGGTTTCTTCCTTAATTACAGGTAAATTATGGTTTGTGGGCTTTCATAATGCCACATATTATAGCTATAAGAATACTGAATAACCCTTATGCATATTTGACCCCTTTCCTGGAAGTCTTGTGCCTTGATTTTTGTAAGGTACATACAGCAAAAGAAAGAAAAACTATAGACACAGATTTCTTATATATAATAATATATATATATATAAGACTGACTACTTTTTTCATGGAAAAAAAAACAAAACACTTCAGTACAGCTCTATCTGCAAAAACATGCCCTTTTCTATTTTTTAAGAGCTATACTAGCATGCATTATTACGGTGTTGTTTTTTTTTTTAAATAAAAACAGCTTTAAAGAACATAGCTTTATTTATTGAAATTAATTTCAGTAATTCATTAGTGTCTGCCTCAAGAGACTCAAGACAAACCGTCCCAACTCACCAGTGGACACCAGGCTGACCAGGGCGATGAGGCTGAGGGCTGGCATCTCGTGCCTTTGAGTGACTCAAAGACATCCTACAGCAGCTCTCTGTAGTATTTATGTGTTTTCCAAAGTGTGAGTCTGCTGGGTTGGCCAATCAGCCCTGAGCAAAGTGTTACAGCTCCGAGCAGACAGCGTTGCCATATTAGGCACTAAAGATATCTGCAAAATATAACGGTTTTTAGAGCTGGTTGGGAAAGACAGGTAAAGTAACGGGTGTCTTAGCACACATTAACAGATGGAAACGAACAATCCCACACTTCAGGAAGCTTTGGTTGAACCATTTCTTAATGCTTTTTCTTCTCCTTCCCCAAGCAAGGACACGTTTAGGCCAAAAATGGTAGGAACCATGAGTACGATCCAGAGGATTCAGCTGGTGGGAGAAGATTGGCAAAACTCTGTGTATTGTCTGTTGTGGGCATCACTAGTTTGTCCTTCACTGCTGGTTCCAGTACCTCCTCCTCAGGTGTTTGTGCTCATTATGGCTTTCTAACAGCATAGCAGAGAACACATGAATGTGTAATGATTGTTGTAGTACAGATATTTACTTAAGTGAAGAAATGCAGATGCTTTAGCATAGAAATGTGTTTTTATTCATCCGATATCTTCACCTAGTCTGGACATAAATCCATGGAGTCTTTGCACTGGAACCCTGTTTTTTGACAATGAAATTTTTGTTAAAACCTCTTCAGGTTCTGAAACGGATGGTTGCAAACCACAGTTGCATTGCATAACTGACAAGGAGTTTAAAAAAAGGAAAAATCTAATTAGTTTTTTAATGATTCATTTAGCATCTGCTTGACTTCAGCTATTGAACTGTTAGGCAAGCTGATTAATGTCTTTTAATTGCCCCTTCCATTCAGCTTTTCCATACTTCTTATAGAAGGTCATTAGATTTTTCTTTCTGAATATGTTTTTGTTAACACAAATTCTAAAAAAGTCAAGGAGCTTTCCCATAAGCTATCCAGAGCTCCAAGAAACAGTGACCTCAGCAAAGCCTGCGTGTGTTGTTCAGAGGAGGAACAGATGTAACTGAGAGCCTCTAGCTGACAGAGAACATTTGCACACTGTGTTTTCCCAAAAAACTCCATGCAACAAGCAGCTGGTGACAAATTCCTGCCTCGTACTTCCAAACTTTTTTTACAGCCAACATTAGCCCCTTGGAATATTTTGGTCTTCCCAGGCATTTTTACAAGTGACTTCAGTGATTTTATCCTTGCTGCCTTCACCTCTGTCTTGCCAGAAGGAAATGCTGTTTCTCACGCTTGTAACCACCTAACAAGTACTTCTATAAATATGTTGTTTCCAGCTTTCTAGGCTTCATTTTTCCAGCTACTAAAACTCTCAGAGAACTTCGCCCTCCCAGCAAGAAATGACCCAAGTCTTATGAGTCAGCTTGTGCTTTTCCATAGCCCAGGTCCCTCACTTCCTCTTGGACTTCAGCAAACTTCAGGTCATCATCTACATTTGTTGGATCTTAGACTGCATGTCTTGGTTAAATTACTTGGAACTTCTAGAACACATTAGAGCTCTGCACCTCTCTGTGTAACAATATTTGTGCATGCCAAAAAACGTTGATGGCTGCTGTCTGTCACCTATTTTCAATCCCCAGACAACTGTTGGAGGACAGCAGAGCTCAGAACCTCTCTTCAGGAGGTGGTGCAATGCCACTTGCTGCTCCAAGGCCCCACCTTTGTATTTTTCCCATCTCATTTGTGTTACAGATTTTACTTCACATTGCTTGTAGCTGTGTGTGTTCTTAAAATCTTCTTTGTGAGAGATATTAACTATCTAGTATCTTGCTCTGCCTTTTCTAAACCATGTCAAAATATCATTTGGTACAATGACATGTCTAATGCAGTTCTGGTGGAGTATCCTTGAAAATGTTTTTTCAAGTCTGTGTGATGGGAGTTCAGGCTTCTCAGTGCATCCCTTGTCTCTCCCAGGGAGCTGCAGGCCTGTCCTGTTGGGGAACGGCTGTGAAGTGATGCTGGTGGGATTCCTGCATTGGGCAACAGAGGCGTTAATCCAACAGTTGGGACGAGTGGTTGTGAAAGAACCCAGCTGGGCCCTTAGCACACACCAACAGAAGGATATGGGACAACCGTGGTGTTGCATGGGTGCTGCAGTTGCGCCACTTCCTCCCCTGTAACAGGATCAGGCTCAAAGGTGGGTGCTCAGGGCTGATGATGCTCACAGCTACAGACTTTGGAGAAGGATGGGGTTTAGTTAGCAGAGTTATTCTTTGGATTCGTTAGTGCCTTGCTATGTGCCTTCAGCATCAGTCTGAACCATTACATGCTTTACTTGTGAGCACAATATAATGACTGCTTTGGTTTGAAAGGAGAGAAATGTCATTCTTACCTCCTTTTCCCCTTCAGACAGCTTCATAGAGGAGCTAGGTGTGGTGTTTGTGCTGGTGGTGATGACGTTTTGGTTCCTCAGCATGTTTCTCCCCAGGTAGCTGATGACCCACCAAGCAGGTAGGAGACTTTGGGTTCCTTTCCTTCTTCAGGTGCAGTTCTGCACGGCTTTCAGGACAGTGTTCCAGCACTTGGGGGGGACTAATCAAACTAAGGTTTAACTGGGTTACGAATCAACCTTTTCTGCTCATACAAATCCTCAGCTTATAACTGCTGAGTGTTACAATCCACGTGACTTTTAAATTGATTCTAAGATGGTTAGAGCACATTAGAGGCAATCAGTGTTCTCAGTATGTACTCTGCAAAACAGTGAATTTTTAAATGGCAGAACTGTCTGCTTGAGCTCATTCTTCCACTGGGTGCTTGGCCTTGCCACGTTGTGGCCTGGCATATGCACACAGAAGCAGTTCAGAAATATTCCTCATCTTGTGAGCAGAAGGAACAGATGGTAAGCAAGGCATGTCAAGCTTCATTTTCTAGGTAAAAGTCAGGTACAGTCTGTGGTACATCCATCTCACAAATGGTATAATGGTTTAATTTTTTATGTTTTTTTTTTTTTTGAAGAAAAAGACAGAAAACTGAGAAATTAGTGGGAAATCACAGTAAATCACGTGGGTAGGAGCATCAATAAGAGAGCTGGTTTGCCACATCATCTCCCCTACACATGCTGCAGCTTTGTGGGATGCCACCAGTGCCCAAACCTGATCTCTTGGTCCATAAAGCTCTTCTTCTATGGAGGTGTAACCCCAAAGAATTGGATAAGCAAGAACCACGTCTTATTTCTTGGTAATGTTGTAGGATGGTAATTGTAGATTTGCAGTTTTCTTCCTAGATTTATTTGAAAGAACAATTTGGCTTTGTCCTTCTTGTTGAGCCTGGGAACAAATCGCTGCTGGGCCTTTGCCTCCCAGCTGAGCTTCATGCACTGTGCCATTAAAGAAAATACATTTTGTTCTCAACGTTAACATTGAAATTATGACTTAAAAATTAACTGCAGAATTATTTACCCGTGCAATTAAGTGTGGGCTCTCATGGTGAAAATCAATCTGACACAACAGAAAACAAATTGCTCTTAATCTATAATCAGGCTTCTGATCACTTGAGTAGGCTGAGATAAGAGAGGATTTGTCACCACGGTGGAATAGGCTTTGTCTGAGCAGAGTTTGTTGTAGTATCTCTGGGAAACCATCGGGCTGTGCTAGCTGCACAGCCACTGGGCTCACTGCCTCATGTCTCTGAATGTCTGCACCACACTGTGAGTGCATGGCCTCTCTTGGCCAGGTGTGAGCTGAAGATGAAGCCCTGTAGTTGTGTGCAGCTCCGCCTGAAGCCTCCACCTTTAATTTATTGTGCCTCTATTAATATGCTGGCAAAGCCAGGTTTTAGCAGGGGTTATAAGGGAACATTGAGGAAAACCTTTCTGCTGCTCATTAGAATGAAGGTATAATACAAACAGGGCAGAAAGGACAAAGATCCCTGCAGAGCTGGAGAAGAAGTGCTGTGCTGAGACTGGCAGAGCTCTGCCCTTGCAGAAACAAGGGCCATGTGGGAGCAGCCCCTTGGCAGGGCTCAGGGTGGGAACCATACAATTACCAACCACTGTCAAGCCTAAAGTACAGCAGAGTGTTTCAGCTATTGCATTTCCACTGCCCATTCGAGGGTGTTTTTAGTGTTGGTGGATTAAAGTTGCTGACTCTACAGTAATCCCTGCTTGCTGCCATGATCCTGCTTAGGAAAAAGCAGCCATTCTCTCAAATGTGTTCGGGGGGGAAAGATCTCTCCTTCCTGTGACTATTCAGAGGTCTAAGTAGCATTTCTCTTGCATACATATTTCTATTGCACATGTTTGTGCATGAGAAGGGATGGGCAGTGAAGGAGCTGCTTCCATAGGCAGTGTCAGGTCAGGGGCCCACATTCCCCTGAGCAAGGAGACACAAATGTTATGTCCAGAGCTGGCTGCTGAGGTCACCTGAATTAACTCTCGCTGTAACTAGAAGGAACATCCCATTTAAACACTAAGCAATGATTTTCCAGCAGCAGCTCTTCCATTTTGGCAGCCTCAGAGCTGAGGATCTGTGCCACATCCCGAGTACATCCATGGCCTTCCTGGTGCACCTGGGGGTGACACTGCTGCTTTGCAATACCATAAATGCTACTGGCACTATCAGCCTCCTGCAGCTGAAGGTGTATTTTGGCAATGATAACGATGTTGGGCCATTAAGAGAGGATCTGCAATAAATCCCTCTTGCACCATTGAATCTGCACTCATTCCCTGCCCCGTATCTTATCGCTGGGGCTGTTGATAGCTTTCCTGTATGGCTTCTCTTGGAAAGCAGCCTGTTGTGCTGTGCTATTTCCTTCTGCTGGCTGGTGAGGGTTAATTAAATTCTCCCCAGGCTCTGTTGCTTTGATGCAATGATGGCTAGGGAAGTCTTTTTCTTTTTTTTCCTTTTAGGAAACAATCAAGTGTCCGCAGGCAGCCTGCATGCTCCTGTGGCTCTGATAAGAAAATCCTGCTTGTTTGCAAGGCCCTGCTTGGATGCACAGCGTTGGTTTAGTGGCGATAATGTGAAAAATGGAGAGCTGTGGCTCTGGAAAACCTCTGGTCTCAAAACCTTTGTGTGTGGGGTGGCTGGTGGGTGCTCTAGGAAAAAAAAAAAAAAAACCTGTTGGACAATAACACGCAGAGAGATCGTGTGCTCTGCCTGCACAGCTCTGCTCAGAGCTCCCAGCAGAGGGTGCAGCCGATTCTCGAGTCTGCACAGCCGATCCCAGGGGTGTACGCAGCCCTCACTTCCTTTTATTTTAAAAGAACAAAAGAAGGGGAGAAGAGACTTCAGGGGCTTTCTGCTGTCTGAAAACTCGAATTATTTAATGCTCGCATCAGAGAGGATCTCTAGTTAATTTCAGAGAGAAGTACAGCAGTGTTGTAGTTCATTCTGGCAACTCTTTGATACGCAGCCATGTGCAGTATCTATCAATAAGGCAGCAGGGCAAGCAGAGGGCAGGAGGTTTGTCCTCAGCATCTGCTCAGTGTTTGTAACAAGGGCAGGGCATTGCTCTCCCTCCATTAGGAGCTTTCAGTATTGCAGGTAGCAAGGGAGTGCATTAGTGTTTAGATAACCCGCTGGGAAATGGCCAGGGATCAAGCAGTTGCTTTAACTAGCAAACACACTTTTGCCTTTAACTTTTAATTATTATTAATTTTTCAAACCCGGTTGCAAAAAAGCTAAAACAAAGAAAAAAAAAAAACCCAGCAGGTATGATTGTGCAGCAGCAGCACTATGTGTGCTGGCATTGTGCTCACCCAGCGCTGTGCTCTCCCCATGAAAAGCAGCAGAGGAGATTTTCCTGGGACCACAGACCCAGGGCTGATGCTGGAGGAGGCTCAGGGCCGTGTTACTCTCGTAGTAGTGGGCTTTGTGCTGAGCTCTGTCACTGGTGAGCAGTGCAGTGTGAATGCTGGGGCTCCAGCAGGTTCCTGACCCCTTTGCAGCGGTGCGGGATTTATTTATTTTACAGCGCCGCTGATGATTGACAGCAATTGGCATGGGAATAATGAGGGCTGCAAAAGTCATCTGATGGCTTGCAAAACCTCCTCTGCAAATATTCAACATGCAAACAGTACATCTCAGATGGGAATGGGGATTTCATGGTCTTTTTAAGGTCTGGAACACAAACTGAGTGCAGCCTAATTGGATGCAGTCTCTATCCTCTTTTCATAATGAGCTACAGATCTAAATTAAATTGTGCTCCCTGTGAAAAATATTTGCAAACTCTCCTTGCTGCGTGCTGCTTACAAAGATTATTGAAGGGTGTTGGTGAGTGGGATGAAAGCGCTGTGCCAAATTTATTCCTCTTGCAAAGGAAGAGAGCCAAAACCTTGGCTGTGCCATCTGTATGGGGCAGAGCACCCCTTATTGCCTTGGCTGCTGTTGGATATTAACCTAATTAGTGCTAAAAAGTGATCTGTTTGCTATAGGAATTTCACTATGTGCCTGTATGCAGGCCTGCTGCTTCCACTGACATCCCAGGACTCAGCCAAGGGCCTCAGCTCTGGTCTAAGTACAGTGTGGGACAATGTGCTCTTCTTCTTGTGGCTGTGTGATTTATCCATGCATTTTGAGCCATCTCTAGATGTCACTAAAGGGTATACAAATGTGACTCTTTTTCTGTGTGTGCCAATGCAATCCTTGGTCTTGCACCAAGACTTGGAGAGCTCCCACCCACCCTTCTCAGACCTGGCTGCAAGTGGCATGAATTTGCAGCTCGATGACTCTCCTCTTGTGGCAGAAAGTAAAAATGAGTCACTCCAGGTTCCTCTTTTCTTTCCGTGTGAAGGGGCTGGGAAACGGGGTGAACAACGCTCATCTCTGAAACAGGAAACCAAAGTCTTGCTTCACTGCTGCTTGTGGTGTGAGTCCCAGCTGGCCCTGTGGGAAGGGCCTGTGGTGTCCCTTCTGCTGGCTGCTCCTCCTTGGGATCCTCGGCCATCGAAGATGCCCTGGAAAGCTGTGGCAGAGTGGCACAGGAATGTGGTCCGTGTAGGAGAATGGCTTTGGAGCAGGTCAGGATGAATTGGTGTGAAGGGAAAGATGAGATGATTCCATGCTTTTCTCAAAGCAAACAGTGCTCTTTCTCCTTCCCCACGGCCCCTTGGTTCAGAGCCACCCATGGTGTGTAAATGCCTCTGCACATTCTGAGCTCCTGTGGGTTTTCCAGCAGAGGAAGGAACCAAGAAGAGTATGACAGCCCCTGAGAATCCTTCCTGAGAGATTTCTCATGTTCTTCAGCCAACTCAACATCTTGCTCAGGGGGTGGGCTGCTGTGGCAGATGAGAAGATGGACTCTTCTGCTTAGCGAGACATGAATAACTTACCGCATGCTCCTTGCTGGTAATTAGTAGGTGACTAATTAGTATTTTCTGATCAGAGTCCATGATGGGTATTCCCCTGATGACCAAAGGTCCCTTTGGGAGGGAGGAAGCCTTGCTCTGCCGTCTCACCATGCTTCTTAACAGAAAGTTCAAATCTTAACTCAACTGTATATATTTTCTACAAAAGCAGTGGAACAATGTTTTCCTACTGAAATACAATTCCACCCTTCCTTGCAAGCAAGCTATTTTTTTTTCTTAATTTTCTTTGAAAAACATATTTCTAGTTTCAGCTTTGCCTCTGCTCTGGTCTCAATCTTTTGCATTTGCAGTTAATTGCCTACTTCAAAGAAAAACAGAGAAGTCTTTGATTTCCTCGATTGGCTAAATTCAATATCTTTCCCAGAAACAGTGGCTCAGTGTTTCCTAACAATAAGCTCAAACGTTTGAGTGATACAATTTCCTTGCTTCTGACACTCATCAAAATCAGTGCATTGCATCCAATTTGGTTTCCTTCATCTCCCAGTGGCAAGCTTAGCTTCAGCTTTATCCACTTTAAACAATACTTGTGTTTGCCACACAGTGTCCTAAAGCTGCAAGGTCTCATTCGTGATATGAATAACATGCACAGTTGGACACCTACATTAAGTATGTATGATGAGATCACTTCCAGTAAAACCTTGAAATGCAGTAATGTGAAAAACATCTGGTTGTTGTGCATTTGATTTAAAGTTGGAAGTCTTGGACAAAGGGACTATACATTTATTAACGTGTTCTGTACTTTGCAGAGGTTTCCATGCAATTTACTCATTAGACTTCAAAAGTGGGAAATTATACAACCTCTAGACTGAAATTAGCTTATTAGACATCAAAAGTAGGAAAACACATAATCTCTCGGTGGAAGTTAGTAATTGCTTGTTAAAATAATAATAATAATCTGAATTTAACACAACAATTTCGGCCTACAAAACCACCCATCCGTGCGTGTGTGCTTGGGTGTGTGCATGTGTGCCAAACCAGGGGAAGGGCTGCAGGGTGGGGGCTGACCACACACCCCCCACTCATTCCCCAGCAGGAGATGCTGCTGGATGCAGCATGGCAGGCAGCCAGGGGCTCCCACGGTGCAATCCTATGGCAGCACCAAGTATTTCAGTCCACGTGAGATGGCATCTGTTCCCAAAGGGAAGGATCAGGTTCCAGCTCTGCCACCACCCTGCCGTGGCCACAAGCACTGGAACAGTTGGGTGAGCGTGACCCGCTTGGCATCGTGTCTGCATTCGTGGCTCTCCCAGCAAAAATGTGTGGTATGTTTGAGGAGTATCAGTAGCGAGCCCTGGTAACCATAGAAATGCATCTGTTTAGCAAATTGTGGAGAGGAAAATTCAACAGAAATGGCCAAAGGAATGAATTAGAGCTACCCCTTGGCAAGGGTGACCTAGCAAGCGGTGCTATTTTTTTACTTTAAAAACAAGCAAACAGAGAAGCCCCAAACACGTATGTCTGTGAAACTTGTACTTTTTCATTCATTACTAGCTGTCTGCTCCCAGACGTGGAAAATATTTGCAGGGACGTTGCCATGTCTCCCACGTTTTGTTTGCAGTCCCACCTCCCCTTGCTGAGATGGATATTTCTCACAAAGCCACGGGTGTTGCCAAGCGGGCTTCCCTGTCACCTCCACAGCCCTCTCCCCTCTCTTTGTGCAGAAACGTGCTCTGTGCAGCCTCATGTTCACCTGCTGTAGAGGCAGATCTGTGCCAGCTCTCCCTTTCCTCCTGGAGCTTTTCTAACACGTGCTGGAGAGGAACTTGTCAGCAAGAGGCTTCAGGCTGTGTTGCACTGGGAGTCACCCAGGAATGCTGCTTGCTGCGTGAAGGTGCATCTGTTCCTGTGTTTCATCCAATAGGGCTGAAAAGCTGAAGAATTTGCTGTGTTTGTCCTTAGTTTCTTATCAATTGCTGTATGTTTATATGCATCCTGTATGCTGATCCTCACGACTGTAACTGCTGTTTGCAGTGCAGTGCTGATCTGCAGCAGCCACGGCCCGTCCTTAGCAATACAGGCAGCCAACCAAGTGCGAGGGAAGCAATTCATTCAGAGGAAGGGTTGCCTTGCTCTCCCCTTGGACTGCCTTTATAGGGGGCAGACACACAAATCCCACAGCGTGGGCACGCAGGGCCAGCTGCCACCCATGTCCCTGTGCTGAACCCCATGCACCCACTGGAACGTGGCTGGGGAACCTGGGCTCTGGGAGCACAGACAGTGACAGATGAGTGCTTACTGGAAAGTATTCTTCTAACAAAAGTGCATGCAGTGTGACTCATCTGAGGGCAGGCTAGCGAGGAGAGTCACCTCTCATCTTAAAGCACAAAGCACAGTGAGGTTCGCCCCGTGTATAACCGTCCTTCTTCAGGAGCCCCATTACTGTATCAGCAAGGCATGGTGTGCTGTGCTGGCTGCAGGTCACACAACCACAGCACGCTGATCCCGCCTGCCATAGAGCAGCTGCTCAATATTTGCACGTGATTTATGGTCACACGTTGCAAACATACATATACGTGTGTGTGTATGAAAGAATAATGCACGAGCACTGATCTGCATGGGATAGAAATCCTGAGGATTGCTATCGTTTATTTCTTGCGTGTCACACGCTGTATATTGCCCAAATTCTTTTACAGCACACGTGAATAATAATGATAAAACAACAGCAAACTGTATTGATCTTCAAAACCAACCACATCATTTTTCTAATGTGAAAAGATCATGGGGAGATTTCTGTACAATGTTTCTTTGTTCCTACGGCTACCCTGAGCCTAGGAGTACAGATTACATTTGGACTATATGGAATCATTTATCTTAATGTAATGCCAGTGAATGTCTCTAATTATTTTGGAGCTTACAGGGTTCAAACAGTAGCTCAGATTCCCCATATCAGGCCTTTCAATTGCTTTTTATTCTGAAAAATGTGATAGCCCTTGAAAGGAAGGAAAATGTTTTCCTGGCTAAAGAGAGGTCTGAGCTAAGACTTAGCAGGAAATTTTCTTGATGAGAGTCTTATGGACTGGATTTCACCTGCCTTAGCTTGTCCCCTCATTGCTTCCTACACTTTTGACTCTGCTGCCCTACCACATGCTTTCTATTTAATGGCTAGGACATTTTCTTCCTCATTTTCTGCTTTTTACAGACCAAGCAGAACATGAGGCAATACCACCAGGGACTGAAGTTTGTGCCAGACTTTTCCCAGTGGGCAGAACAAATGGGAAAGTCCAATTCTACTCCAAAAATGTGAGAAATTCTTTGTGAAGACCCGTGGGGGTTTAAGGCAGTGTTTGGGCCAGGCATCCAACTGCCATCGATGCGAAGGGATTGGTGAGGACCAGCTGGGCAATTTCACTTCCTGGCATTGCTGGTTTGCTGCTGGTGGCATCGCTGTCAGGCTGACTGTGATGGGAACCATCCTCCACCAAGCTGGCAAGTTTGACTTAAAATGAGGCAGCAGTGTCTTTGATGAGATGGCTCTACGTTTTTACAGCACGTTTGTGTTTTTGCAACCAAACCTCCCAGCCTGGGATTTTGCTGAGTTGCTCTGTTTCCCACTTCCCCCATTTGCGGTGTGTTGCTGTGGGAGCTGGGCTGAAGCTGGCCTGGCACCAGGCAGAACATCAAACCCACAGCTCCTGCAGTGCAAGGGGTGAGCATTGTCTGGCTTTCTGCTTCATCTAGCAGATCCCTGGTGCTTGTTCCCATCCTGGGCTCAAGAGCACTGCTCCCAGAACCATTTGCAAACCTTCCCTGGTGCTTTGGGTGCCTGGAACCTACACCTCATCTTCACCACAGAGGCTGCCCAGGCAAACCCCAAACCCAGGGATGAAGGATAAAGCTCCATGAGTTGAACCTGTCAGCCAGGGAGAGATCTGCACAGATGACTTACAGTAATGTTAGTGAAAACTGCGCACGGAAACCACAAGCTTAAATCAGGAGGATTATGTCAAAAAAGCAGACTTCACATTTGTAATTCCAAATGACAGACTGTGAGTAGTATTTTCTTTTGCTGTAAAGAACCCATCACTATTTTCAGCCTCTTAAAACTGAAACGTAGCCCAAACTTTGTGGGGATCAAGTTCTGAAATGGTTTTTGTAATTCAAAGGATAAAGGAAGAAATCTTCCCAAATGGGGTTACGCTAATAAGCACCTACATGGAAAGAGAAGTCCTTAGAGCTTTCAGCCCAAGTTTTGGCTTGGCATCCCACTGCAGCCCCTGTGCCAAGGTGGGTGAGCTGCTGGATATCATTTCTCTGTGCTGATGTGGTTGGGAGCGAGATGAGCCATGCTGCATCAGTCCATCCTGCCTGCCCATCCCTGATGCTTTCCATGGAAGAAGGCCTTTCCTGGCCCATGGCATTTTTCAAATTGCATCCACTAATTCAAATGAAAGGAAGGCAAAAGACAAACGTCAGGAATCTCCATCATGAGTAGTGTTGATTTTTCTGAGGCTGACCAAGCCTGGAGAAATAGCTCCTGAGTTTGTGAGCAGCTAAGGATACAGGGCAGATCCAATACAGCAGTCATGCACTGATCAAAATGCATTTGAAGAATGGTGAGGAATTTAATGCTGTGAGTATTGCAACAGGTTGAGAGGGCAAGAACCAAGGTTTTGTTTTTTCCAGGAAACAGCAGCCATTGCTTCAGGGAGTAACTCATCATTAGGCTCTTGTCAATGATAGACGTGTTTGTGGCTGTGGACATCTGGAAGGGATTTAGCAGAAAGGTCTGGTTCCTGTGGCACTGCTCATCTCCCCAGCTGATGGATTCAAAGGGGATGAGGTAGAACGAGAAAAGAAAACTGAAGATTGTCAGGAGGTGCTTGGCTGCAGGTTGGCAGGCTGCTGGCTTCGTGGTGCTCAGAGGTTGCTCAGTCTTTTAGAAAGCTGCAGAAGAACAGGCTAAAGAGATGTGACCCGACTTTCCAACCTGCACAGTGAGGTCTGGGAAGCCTTCCAATTGAAAATGCAGCACACGTGGCTGAGGCATGTTGTGCTCATGCCCTTGGTTTGGTCCTGCTGGAGGTGACCTTCCTCAGCACGGTGCTGCTATACTCAGCATGCTGATGAGCCACATGTTTTAATATCCCATAAGATTTGGTGTGTTATCCAATGCACGACATGAGTTCTTTACATAAGGACGAGACTGAAGGAGAATAGCTGGTCTTTGCGTTCAACTTGCTATTGGGATATGCCATTGGGTGTCTCATGTTTTTGTTTTTTTTTCTTCTAGTGCCTTCTGGGCTAAAATAATAAGGGTCTGTCCAGAAGTCAGAAGTCAGCCTGCTGGCTCAGACCTTGGTAGGATCCAGATACAATTCCTAATTTGGGAAATTTCTGCTCCAAGAAGTCCCTGGAGGAGTATGTCTGGGGAATTCCCTGAGTCGTATTTTAAAGTGTACATCACTGAAGTCCAGAGTAAGGGTGATGAGCTGACCAAAGACACAACTGCCTATGAAAGTATTCCCAGCAATAATACGCTGAGAGGATCTTCAGATGAGCGTTCAACATTCTTTTTTATTTCATTTTTTCACCTTGGAGAATGTTTGTTTGTTTAAAAGAGCTTTCAGGGAGTTTGACCATTGGGATTTTTAACAAGCCTTGAAAATTCAGAGCAACAGTGTGGGTGCTGGAGATGCCAATCTTGCA
Source organism: Odontophorus gujanensis (assembly GCA_013399175.1). NCBI lineage: Eukaryota > Metazoa > Chordata > Aves > Galliformes > Odontophoridae > Odontophorus > Odontophorus gujanensis. Next base: position 895,114 of record VXAB01010559.1, on the reverse strand, counting down.
TCCTGGCAGCTTGCTGTGGCCTGGAGCAAGACTTCATGCATGTTCCTGAGTGTGTGTTTGCACATAATCACATCCCCTGAGCTCTGTGCTTTGCTCTCAGATCTCCAACCCACCTGACCTGGCCTCTAGAAAAAAAAAAAAAAAAAACAACTACAATTTGGGATTTGCGATTAAACAACCATGACCTCATCCTGGGAGTTTCACATTGCTGCGAGGATTAGGACCATATGACTGGAAAGGCTGTCTGATAAATATTTGTTCCTGCTCATGGACGAAACGTCTCTCCCGCAGCAGCTGGAGGAGGGAGCTCTGCTTCCCGCTGCGATGGGGCTCTGCAGCAGCTCCCCGCGCTCCTCCCCGCGTCAATTAACCCATCATCCCTCCCGTGAACTGAAAGGAGACAGCAAACGTGTCTGCCTGCCAGCTTGAGAGCCAGGGTGATGAGTACAGACGGTGCCAAAGCATTGTGAGAAGCAGACGTAGAAGAATTAAAAACTAATAATGAAGAAATTTGTCTGTCGTGGTTGTGCTGCAAGTGCCAGACTAATCCCGCTGGCACCCTCCCAGGTTAGAGCATCACTTATTCATGTTCTTGGTAGCTGGCAATGCCGCTTTGTAGGAGCAGTGGTGGAAAGAACTTTGATTTCAAGCAGCTCTTTAGTTGCAGTGAGGTTTTGCTTCATTTGAATTCCAGATTTCCAGGCACTTGGGGCTAATTCTAATACAAAGTCCTATTGTATTGCATGAAGAAATAACTTCTGTGACTCCTCCCGTCAATGCCAAAAGCTCGGGCTCTGTTTACCTTGCACCACTGAAATCAAGAGATCACTTTGCCTGAGCAAGAGGAGCTGGATTTGGCCCAAGACATCTTGCTCCACATTGTGCTGTCGATACCATAAGATTCTGTGTCTCTGCTTTCCCCCAGCTATGGCTATGCCCAGCTCCTGGTGCACACTCAGACATCCCCTGCCAGTCCTATTCCCACACCCGTGTCTCCTGTAAAAAACCACAAACCCAAGTGCATGTGGATGTCAGAGATGTGTGCACGTCCTGCTGGATAAAGCAGCGTGGGCCTGCCCCAGTGCCTGACCAAAACACGTGGAAAACACCACTCCTTGCGTTCTGCAGAGAAGGAACTACGTAGACCTGGCTGGATGTAGAAGTGGTTTATCCAGGAACATATGTCTGTACATTGAACTTGCATAATGAAGGCAATTATTTTCCATTCAGCCCTCCTAACGCATTGCAACATTCGTTCTCAGCAGCGGTAAGGAAATGGATCCAAACTGTTCCAGCTCTCCTGGCCCTTTATCAAGGAGCCTTTACAAGCTGTGTAGACTGCATTACTAAATCATTCCCTCTTAGAAATGATTACGAGCCTTGTCATGTTATCTACTCGACTGTAACTACAAAACCACTGCGACTAAATGAAGCCATATGTCCCCCTTGATTCCTTGCAGTGATGAGGAACTCTGCATGCCTACCTATGAGGGCATGTGTTTCTGTCTGTGTGTGCATGTACATGGGTGGCAGTGCCCCAGAACCACGTTACAGGGTGAAGCTCTGCTTGGCATGCAGCCACCCAAAGCAAACAGTGGAGAATGGGATGTCTGCGTCTTCCCATTGTCCATCTCCCCATCCCAGGACTGGCTTGGTGCAAGTTTCCCCCTCCCAGAAAGCATCTGTCCAATTTTACCAAAAGCCTGGGGAGGTGATTTCCCTGCACAACTGGTTTTTTGTCATGCCAAGAAGGGGGGTGCTCAACTTCCTCCCTTCCAGTTGTGCAGCTCCTCCAGGATGTCACGTCTGTGGTCACACAGACCTGAGGAGGTCATGGAATCATAGATAGCATCACTACAGCTGGAAAAGACCTCTCAGATCCCACCCCCGCTGTGCCCACTGACTGTCCCCACGTGCCTCATCTCCACATTCTGGAGCACCAGAAGGGATGGGGACTCCACCACCTCCCTGGGCATCTGTGCCTACCCCCAGCTGCTGTTTTAGAGGAATTTTTTCTAATTTCCAACCTGACTCTTCCCTGGTGCAACTTGAGGCCATTCCCTCTCATCCTATCACTGTTATCTGGGAGCAGAGGCTGACCCCCACCTCACCCCATCCTCCTTCCAGGGAGCTGGAGAGAGCAGTAAGGTCTGCTCTGAGCCTCCTCTTCTCCAGACTGACCCATTCCGGTTCCCTTAGCATGTCAAAGTGATGTGCAAACGCTATGTGAAATGGCCAAGAGCTATTTTTGTTTCACACTCTTTCTATTTCTCCTAGATGCAAGCATCTTTTCCTGCTGTTGAAGATGTAACTCAAGTGAGACATTGCGACCATTGCCCTCTGCCCTGAGAAACACTCTGCTGTTCTCCCAGCACTGTGCTTGGCTTCCCAACACTGTAATTGTAAATATTTTTAGTATACTCCTAACTGCGGGAGCCCACGGGGCTCGTATAAACCCTTGGGTTTGCTTCAGAAATGTGGGTAACGTATTGCAAAATATACAGTGGGGAACATTCTTGCACTTTCTCACTCTTAATGTTTTTTTGTTCCCGTGTTTCATGAACACCGTGTGAAACGTACCCAGACACGATGGAAGAGGCAGTGGCTGTTTTGTCACGTTGAGTGCATCACTGATGGAGAGTGGGAAGAGAAAACAGCTCCTGCAATCTTGCTTGAGAAATGATGGTGCTGAGCTGTTCTGGAGGGCTGTTCAGAGGTCGGCCTTCGAGTCAGAGTTTGTCATGGTTTCAGTGAGCTGAATTTCATCCAAAGTCTGTAGGATAGCAGGAGCAGCCTCCTGGCTATGCGTGTCCCGTTACAAGATGGTTTATTCACATCATGTAGTTGCAGTATCTTCTTGGCAGGGAGTGATTTCATCTGCTTGCTGTATTTAACAGAAATTAACTGCTACCCTCCCTTTTTTTTTTTTTTTTTTTAAAGGAAGTTTCAGTATATCATAATAAACTAAATGAATTCAGATTTCAAAGCTTAGCATCCCAAAATAACAGTCTGCTGTAATTTGGCTCAGGATGCTCCAACGTTTGCTCTCTTCCTGCATTACCAAGTGGCCAACAGCCAAGCCCAGCAGATTACGGTGCTGACATCGGGCGTCTATCAGACCTTAAATCAGTCGAAGTGGGCCAGAAAAAACTTGCTTTTATCCATTTTAAGGCCTGTAGACTGCTCTTCAAGTGGTTTACTCCCCAGTGATAGCAGAGACTTTTCCATGGCAATGCGTGGAAACGAATACTCCCCAGAACAATACGTCAGACCAGGATTTCTTAGGGTTTTTCTACTTCATTGCTGGCTTGCTGAAATCAAGAAGATAAATTGAGGGATAAGGAACAAAATGAGAACATGTGAGAGCTAGAAGTGCCTTGTGGGAGCTGTTTTCTGTCTCCTTTTTCTTTCTCGTATATGGACGATCTGACTAAGTGGTGCTGAATTGTTCCTTGAAAGTTGGATCGCTGCTCCTTGTGACTTCCTGCCCTATAATTTTACTGTATCATATATCTGCAGCATGGGCAGGGGGAAATAGAAAACAGATGAGGGGATATCAGCTCGGCCCCACAGTGCTGTTCAGTAGTTTTGGTGGGTTTATTTTGTGTCTGTGCCCATCGGTGTACGCAGGAGAAATGGAGCAATGCAGAGACCTTCTGAAACAGACTCATCCCAAAGCATTTAATGTGGGAAGACAGTTACAAGCTTACACAATGAGGTAAGACAGTTGTGTTGTTTATCCCAGAGAAGACGAAACACATATTTCTTCCATCTCAGTGACACATTAAAAGGAAGCAGAGTATGGTGTGTAATTGCCTTTTTGGCCAGCACTCCCCAGGGCCAGGGCAGTGGGGTGCCTGGCAGTGCACGGCGCTGCTGCCCCGCTAAGTACCCATGGGGTGGTCATTCATTAATTTGGGCAGGCCTAACAAGGCATCCAGCAACAACTCTGGGCTTAATGAGATAGGAGAGCCCAAACAAACAGTCACTCCAACAGGTTTCCTTCAGGCAGAGTTGGGTTTGGGACGGAGCACGGCAGCTCTGGGAGTTGCTGGGTGCTCACAGGGCTGCGAGGGTCCTGTATGGATGCTGCAGACTGAGGAGCTGGCAGAGCTTTGTGATGGGGATAAATTCAGGGGGGGTTCTTTCTCTCGGGCTCTAAAAAGGTGGTGGAGGCACTGTCCCGGGAGGTGTTTAAGAAACGTGTAGGAGTGGTACTCAGGGACATGGTTAAGTGGGCAGTACCAGTGATAGATGGACAGTTGGACCAGGAGATCTGAGAGGTCTTTTCCAACCTTAATGATTCTATGATTCTGTTTCTAGTATTCTAAGGCAGTGGTACTTGGCCCACTGGATTTGATAGCCAAAGCATGTTTCAACTCTGTTATTCTCTATTTTTTCTATCTATATTTCTTTATTCTTCCCCCATCTCCAAACACAGCCCTGGGTTTTATTTTATTCTGAATTCCCACCCAAAGGCTGAGCAGGCTGCAGGCTTTACTGGGGCTTCCAAGACAGCCTGTGCTGCCTGCAGCTCTCTGCATTGCTGATCTGTGTGTTACTGCAGCAATAGCACTGCACACACACACAGTGCCTTTTGCACAGAGCTTTGAGAAGTGCTGAAGAATAAACCCCACAATTCCCTTCTGCCCCATGAGAGGAGGCAGGGAAAGCAAGATTAGTCTTCTTCCTTTTCCAGCAGACTCCAGACACATCAGATGAAGCTGCCTACAAAGGGAAACAATGAGGATTGTGTGGTTTTAACCAGGATTTTTTTGCAAGACTGATGTGTGAAAGAGAGAGCGTGGCGTGAAGCAGCATCTGCTGTGCCCTCGGTGTGTGAAACTTGAGTGGAGATTCAGTCTGTCTCAGCAGCGTGGGTTGTACCAAATACAGCTAGAACTTTTCATCACAGAAATTATTGCCTATACTACTATGAGGAAAGCAGAACTTTAATATGGCAGCCTTTAAATTCCATGCTGTCGATCATAGAATCATTAAAGTTGGAAAAGACCACTCAGATCACCAGATGCAACCATCAGTCCATCCCCACTGACCGTGCCCCTCAGCTCTCCTATGGCTGTTACTGGTGGAGGTGGAAAAGTGATGGTTTGTTGACCTTCCTGTGCAGCTATGGAGCAAAGCAAAAAAGATTTCTGCTCTAACTTCAGCCTTCAGATTTGTTTATACAGCCAAATCTTTAATAGGCATTTGTGATTGCTGTAGGTTTCCTCGTTGAGGCTCTGGGGCACATCTTGTGGTCCCCTCTGTCAGTGGAGCAGCTGTTACCCTGAAATGCATACACGAGTGTCTGTGCAAGTGCCATTTTCCATGTGATTGATCTCAGAGTATTTGCATGAGTGTGCACAGAGCCCACTGGACGTGGATTTCTTTTCAAACTCAACATCTGCCTGAAAGCAGAGGTTAAAGCAAGTGCAAGGCGAAGCGCTGCTCATTCACAAGCAGGTTCGTCACAGTCTGATGGCCCAATGTATTGGAATATTTCTTTGAAACAGGCAAACCACTCTCAAAAAGATTCACGGGAACTAATTGAAGGCTCAGTCAGTACAGAGAGTCCTGCTGGCACGGGGTAATGAATGGGGATGCACTGAAGAGGAACCAGGAGGCAGTGGGACTGCGAGGGAGGGACGGGGAGGAGGAAAACCAGAGGTGGGAGATAAAAACATAAGACCTAGATGGGGGAAGGTTGGGGTTAGGCAATAAGTGACAGGGTTTAAAACCCATAAGATGTGAAGTCTCTATTTCTCACCTTTGGGGCTGGAGATAGCAGCCCTTGCAGGTTGGACTTTGTGTTCTATCCGTTTGATGGAGGAGCAGTGAGGAGAGGAAACCTGAAACTGGGGAAAGGTTTTGTGTACTTTATTCCAGAAGGTTAATGCTGTTTACACTGATCAGAATTATGTACTGCTGAGGGAAAATCATTTTTGTAAATAAAAAGTGTTTATTATTGCTGAAGAGTTCTTCTGTTTGGCTCAGTGGCTGCTCCCTGGCTACATTTCAATTCCTGTCCATTGCTGAGCTGCTGCCCTTCCTGTATCCTGCAGATTCCCTCGAGGCTTTTGCAGAAGTCCCTAAGGACAAGCGGCCACAAAGGACTCCTTCTGCCTTCTAGAAAGATTGAGGGAGAAAAGAGCCCTTCAAGTCTGGTGTTGGTCCAACCAGAGTGGGCTCATCAGGAACACGGCTGGAACGCTGCGGTGCATTAGGGTGATGAAATTGGGAGTCATCAGGTGACATGAGGCTTCCCTGACCCTTTCATGGCATCATTAAGGTTGGAAAAGACTTCCAAGTCCAACTGTTGGCCCATCCCTGCTGTTTTCTGAACACCTCCAGGGACGGTGACTCCATCACCTCCCTGGGCAGCCCGTGCCAGTGTGCAGACACTGCTCGAGGAGCACTGCTTTGTGCTTCACCCACATTTCAGCCCCCTTAGAACTTCTGCTCTGTCCCTCCCCTGGGCCGCCCATGGGGTGGGTGCGGTGTTGGATTCGATGCAGGTGTGGCTTCCCTGCTTTTGTCACCATTATGAGCACTGAACACTGTTGTCTTCTCTTAGCTGGGATGGAAATAGGATGGAAATTTCCCATTCACCCTGCTGTGCTGCCTGGGGTGCTGGGGCTGTCTGCAGGGCTGGGCAGGCTCCCAGGGCACCGTCATATTGCCATAGTGGGCTGGCATCTCACAGCGTCTGTAGCCCTTCAGGGGGGCTTGTGGGATGGCTTGTGGCTCGCTGCTGAATTCACCCCCGGGCTTCACCCAGGGGTCACAAGCAGCCTGGTCTAGCAGAGCGCACTGTCAGCAGCCCCACTGCTCCTGCTGGGCTACAAAAGGAGCCTCTCGCCAAGCAGGGCCCTGAGAGCTGGTGGCATGCAGCAGCCACGCGAGAAGGTGCCAGCACGGACGGGCAGACGGACAAAGGTGTTTGTGGGACCGCCTGTGGGGCAGACCTGGCAGCTCTCTGGGGGCTGGGATCGGACGGGACCCCCTGAGCACATCGGGGATGTGGCGTCAGTGGGGAAGGTGGGGGTTGGGGGGGATGGGAATAAAGCGTTCGGAAGGAGAAGAACTGCGGACGAAGGGAAGCTGGAAGAGCGCACTGCTCGGGGACCGGCGGAGGGCTGCGCAGACGGCCCGACGGCTGGATGCCGTCCCCGGGGCGGCCCCCTCTCCCCCTCCCTCCTTCCCTCCCCCCGATCCCGCAAGGCCGGCCCGGGCCGGGCGGTGGCTCCGCTCCCCCCGCGGGGCAGCACCGCCGCTCCCCGCCCCCGCTCCGCCGCCGCATTTAACGGGGACGCGCGGCCGCTCCGTCCCGTCCGTCCCGTCCCGAAGCGGCCCCGGCCATGGTGCGCCCGTCGCTGCCGCTGCCGCTGCTGCTGCTGGCGCTGGGGTTCGCCGCCGCCGCCAAGTCCCCGTACCAGCAGGTCCTGCAGCACAGCCGCCTCCGCGGCCGGCAGCACGGGTAAGCGGCGGCTCCGCTCTGCCCGCGGGGAGAGGGGGGAGAAAAAAATAAACAACAAAAGAAATAGCCACAAAACTTTCTTCTTTTTTTTTTTTTTTTTTTCCTTCGGTGCAGCTGCCGGGCTCCGTGTGCGGGGCGAGCCCGGCTGCGATCAGCCCCGTGCTTCCTCCCCTGCCACTTTTCCTTCCTTCCATAGCACTTTTCCTTCCTCTGCCACTTTTCCTTCCTTCCTCTGACAACTTTCCCCCTTTCTCTCGGGATGCTTCCTAGTCCCGATGTCCTGTTGGATCGCTCAGTGATGCTATCCTCTTTAAGGGAAAACGGGAGGAAAAATAATAATCCCGGATTTGGAATTGCTAAGCATCCCATGGAAGGGATTATTGCTTTCATGAGCGTATAGAAAAAGAAAGAAAACAGATTGAGTGGCAGAAGGGTGAGCACCAACTTGATCTGACTGCGTGCCTTGAATGTTTTCCTGACTTCTTTTAATCAGAGACCTCTGGAGGTACGGGGTATCCCAGCAGTGCGGGTAGATCTCTCTTGCTGGCTGAGCAGTGTAGCGTGATGTTTTTACTGACAGGTAGAAAACCGACCAGGTGTTCACGGCCGCTCCCGCTGTCTTTATAGCAGTGTTGGGAACGAGTTGGAGTGGAACGATGAGGGGAAGCTTCAGGTGGCTTTTGTCACCTGTCGTGGCGGCACTGATTGAACTGCAGCCTCCGTTTAAATGCGTCGCCTGAGGGCCATGAATGGCTTTAAAAAAAAAAAAAAAAAAAAGCCCTGGGCTGAAATATTGCAATTTGATACGTGTCTGGCAGGGACCCAGCCCAGTATTTACAAGAAGGGGGAACGCTTTGCCTGTCTCACCAGGCGCAGAATCTAAGGGGCAAACCCCGAGAGCAGACGTCTGTAAAATCTCAGTGCTGAGTGAATCGCGGTGATTGATGTACAAATACAGCGTTGTTCTTCACCTCTGTGCCGTCCGAAACGAAGTGAATATGCTCAGAGCTGTGAGTTGGTGCAGCTGTGAATTTGATGAGGTGTCGAAAGGGTGCAGCGATGTCACACCGCGAGGCTGCGGGGCACGCTGCCCTGCCTGCAGGAAGGATGTGCGGGAGGAGTGCCCCTCTGCTGCGAGCATCCTCTGCTCCATCGGTGCTCCCCTTGAGCCGGGCAGCAGCGCTTGGACATCTTAATTCATGAGTGAATCAGCTCAGGTCTGGGAAGAGAAAAGGATAGGGGGAGCATTAATGTTTGGAGATGAAAACATCCAAGCATCGCTTGGGTGCAGGACCTGGGGGGTTGTGCAGCAGTCCCGCTCTGCTCTGCCCCTTCCCCAGCTCTGCCTGCTGAGTGCTGGGCTCCAGCACAGCTGAACAATGGGCGGTTTGATCGGCGCGGCGTGCTGGGAACGCCATGGCAGACGTGATGAACTCCAATGAGGAGAGGGGAGAGTGTTGACAAATTCATTTTAAGCCAGACTGGGCAAAGCCCCAGAACGCAGCATGGCAGGGAGCTGCTACTACAGCCAGCCTGTGGGAACCACTGACAGCACGGCCCTGGGGGGACCTCTCTGCGTGGAGCAAAAGCAGGGAAGAGCTTTTCCTGGTAGGTCATCCCCCTGCAGTGCTGGGTCCAGGCTAGGGAGGAGGGGGAAGAGTAGCACCGGTTTGGGGTTTTCTTGGCAGGCTGCTCCCAGGGACATGGGGGAAGTGATCAAACAAGTCCTTCAGTAGCCAGGCTTGTCAAGATGAATATTAGAGGGATTGTCCACCGCCGTCAGCCAGACGCTGAAATTGAGGCGAGATTTGGAATTTCGATCTAATTGGAACCACATTTCAGCACGGCGGGGCCAGGGGAGCAGAGGTGGGCTGAGTCACAGAGCACAGACGTGTCTCTCAGCCGTGATTTGGCGTGGAAAGCACAGAGCTGCTGCCAGCCTGCACCAGCTGAACGTTTGGATTTGTGATTTCTACTCTTTTTCTTACTAGATTCCCTCTGCTTGTCCCTCTCCTTATATATAACAAGGGAATGATGTGTGCCCACTCGCACTAGCAGTGGGCACAGGGTGCTGTGCCCGTGCCCACAGCTGCTGGCACATGAAACACAGAGCGGTGGAGATGGGAGGAGGAGGGAAGCACTGTGCTGGCCAAAGCAGGCACGAGTCAGCTCCTGTTTGACCACAGCTTTGCTCTCAGCTTCTTAGAAAGCTGAAAGGCTGCTGTCAGCTCTCAGTGGGATGGTTCACACACGCAGTGCCCCACGTGTGCTCTCCTGGTGGAGGAGCTGCTCCTAGGAGTTGGGGTCTCACAGCTGCCACTGGTCTGTGCCACCCCACACAGTGCTGCCCTTCCTCATCAGCATCTGCTTCCAGCAGAGGCCATCAGACAGCAGAAGGACCCGTGTTGCGTGCTGATACAAATCCGTCTTCCATTAGCTCCTAAACAACAAAAATTTGGTGACTGTTTGAATTATTGCAGAAATATTATAGGTTTCAGCAGGGACTCCAGATTGCTGTTTGACATAGAAATCGTAACCAAACAGTTATTTTTAATTATTTTTCATTGGGAAGAGGTGAAAGATGGCCAGACGTGGAGATTTTGAGCAAGGTAAAGAAAAACATAACCTTGCAGAGTGGAGAGAGAGCTCTTCCCTTTCTCCCTTTGCTTTGTGGCCACCCCATCACACCCCACTCCCCATGCTCCCTCCCCCTGACCCCTCCAGTTGCTGCTGGGCCCCTAACAGACCCCGCTCTGCTTTGTCCTTCCCGCAGCCCCAACGTCTGCGCCGTGCAGAAGCTGATTGGCACCAACAGGAAATACTTCACCAACTGCAAGCAGTGGTACCAGAGGAAGATCTGCGGGAAGGCGACGTGAGTACTTGGGGACCCCCCCAGGTCCGCCCCAAGGTCCCTGCTGGGGGCTGGGGGGAGAGGCACATAGTGCAGAGCAAGTTGGATGTCCACATTGGACATTAAGAGTTGTTTCTGCCTTTTTGTGTCTTTTATTTTTCTCCTGGGACACCCACGATTCTGAAGTACTGTTTATAGGTTCGTTTGCAGGGTCTGTTGTGATTAGGCAAGGGGAAATGGTTTCAAACAAAAAGAGGGGAGATTTAGATTGGATGTAAGGAAAGGTTGTTTACAGTATGGGTGGTGAGGCACTGGAGCAGGTTGTCTGAAGGTGCATGGGTGCCCCATCCCTGCAGACAGCCCAGGCGGGGCTGAGGGGCTCTGAGCACTGTGGGTGTCCCTGCTTACTGCAGGGAGAGGGACCACATGGCCTTGGAGGGACCCTTCCAACCCAAACCATTCTATGATTCTGTGATATTCAATCCCTGAGGATTTATTCTAGTTGCATTTCTATATGTTCCTGTGTGACTCTGGATGCTGTAAGGGGTGGATGCCATAACAAAGCACGGACCAGTTGTCTTCTAGTAGTTAGTGTGCCTCCTCCTTTCACTGCTAGGCCCATTGCTGCCTAGCTGAGAAAAACAAATCAGGCAGAGAAGGCAGCCTGGTGTGTGTTGGAGGGACCATAACATTCATCTACACGTGTTTTCTTTGGAAGTAAAAACAGAAACGAAGAGGTGTCTCTTTTTAGCCAGCGCTCTGATGACTCCACCAGGAAAGTTAATTACACTCGTGGGCCAGCTCCGCATCTAAAATTGCAAACAGTAACGTTCAAGTAGCTGTTGCATAAAGGATGGGCCCGAGCTGCCTGGGGACATTCCTGCGAGCGATGCAGTCAGCAGATAATGACGGCCGTGCGTGCCTGACTCGGTGCCAGGCTGCGATCGGGAGTGGGGAAGCTTTTTCCTCTGTGGACTCCAAATAGAGCTTCAGATGGATGCAACCAAAGGCTGGGCAGCTTCTCCTCGGTTGAAATCACGCACTGTGAGAAGTTGCTGAGCTAGAGCAAACAACAGGGATCGACCGCTGCGCGTGGACCCGTGTAATGTGTAATTGGGTCTATAGGAACACGGTGCTCTTTACTGCTGATGAAATAAACTCTGGTTCTGTAGTAAACAGCAGGCTTTGAGGTCTGTAGTGGGGGTGAGCTGTGCTGCTCTTGTTTTGGTGGCCTTTGTTGGTTTAGCTGTTTTTGCTGGCTGTCGGATTTGGTTTTATGGATCCGTGTTGGCATTGTGAGGAGGGAGGTAGAACTGCTCCTTATGTGGAGCAAATCAGCTCCCCCCCAAGTCCATGGAAGCACCAAATCTAGGCAGATTTAACTGGAATGATCAGAATTCAGACTCCCATCTTGGCTGAACAGTGGCCTTTTTTGATGTCAGTGGACCAGATTCTGGCACGGCAGCATGGTATCATCTTTGCTTCTTCTGATAAGAGAGTGGTACGGTCTCCAAAGAAAACAAGATAGTGCTGTGGGTGTGGGATAGCTTTGCCCTTAAAATCACTGAAGGGCAAATTGATGCCAGCCATGGGTTGGTTCAGCTCCGAAGCATATCAGAAGCTAAACCTCAGGTAACCCAATGTGCTGCTGTATTTGGCAGAGAGCAGCTCACCCACTTATCTCCAGGAGGAGCAGGAGGGACTGGCATCTGGCCGTGCTTGGTGATGTCATTTGAGGAGATGGAGTGATCTCTCCCAACCTTCTTTCCCCTGCTTTTACCCAGATGTCTTGTCCAATGATGCATTGCCGAGAAGAAAGCGTACGCAGCATTAACCTGTGTGTTAACCTATGAGATAATGTTCCCATTACACATGGAATTTGCTCGCTGTTCTTCACTTTGCGTCATCCCAACAATGGGTTTTACTGTCCTTTTCTCCCTTCCTAACCATTTCTGAGCCCAGGCCTTGCTCTACCTCTTACGTGCTGATGCAGAACAAAGGATGTGTGCCTCACTCAGATTTTCCAGAGGACCCTGGGACAGCTCTGATTACAGACTTTTGCTGGTGATGGCTCCCGCTGGACGCCGCGCTCCCGGCGTATGGAAGCAATCAGGAGCTGTTCATAAAGGGCGTTATTTGCTGTGCTGCTTCAAGCAGACTCTCACAGCAGTGTTGGGACCTGGGGTGCTTTGTGCTGGGTGCTCTGCCTCCCAGGAGGTGCTCAGCATGAGCCCCAAAACCAGCCCTGTGCATGGGGCTGAGCTGGTCTGGCAGGGCTCCTGAGAACACCTTCATGTCTCAGAAGGAGTCAGGATTTGGTACGTGTGTCAGCAGAACTGGGGGCTGCAGCCTTCACTTGGGATCCATGGGTCTTCCCCATGGTGGCTGCAGCACTTTTTCAGCCCAGCAGGTCCCAGTGCCCATGTCTCATTAGAGCATCTCTGGATAAGCATGGTCACTTCTCTTCCTAAAAGGATTTTTTCCACTTTTGTGAAGCTGTAGGTTGGGAGATGCTTGACTCAGGGCATCCACTTTGCTTTTGACCTGTTATCTTCTTTATTTGCTTGAAAGGTCAGTGGTGCCACAAATTGTAAGTGTGTTGCAGATGCAAGTACCTGGCTCCAGGAAGGTACATTTAACTGCTTGATTTCTTTTATTTTCCTTCATCCTAGCATGTCCAGAGACACAGAGAAACTGGAGAGCTAGAATCATAGAATCATTGAGGTTGGAAAAAGCCACTGAGATCATCTGGCCCAACACTCAGGATGTGCTTGGTCTTCAGTCTTACCTCCAGGTGCATCACCTTCCAGGTGCTGCCCCAGAACCAATCCCAGAGGTGCAGAGGATGCTGCATGGCATTGCTTTGTCGCTCTCACCTGACAGAAACAAGTTCTATCTGTGAGCACCAGCCTTGGTAGCATGGCTTTGCAGACTTATTTTTTGAACAGCATCTTCCAGTGCATTGGAGTGGAGCACTGTGCTGATGCTGGATGTGCATGATGGAAAATCCAGCTCATGCATCTGAAGGGGACTCTCACCTCTTTATCTACATTATTATTATTATTATTTCTGCTTTTCTCCTCTTTGCTAAAGTGTTGGCTCCTGCATTTGGGGAGAAATTAGATAGAGGATTTATGTACGTTTTATCATTGCATTGCTTGCTGATGAAGTGAGATAAGGCAGTTGGCAAGAAGGCTGACACTGCTTTGATTTTAATGAGCACTGAAACAAGATTGTTTTGGTAATTAGGTAATTTTCCACTGTTGGTTATTCCAAGGCCAAGGAAATAGTTTTTTTAGAGTATATTCTCATCGTTGTGACTGGGCTTTTTATATGTTCCTACCTCCCTTAAGAACTGGGCTCATACTTTTGGAAGTGGGGGTTGCAGTGAATGCCTCCCACACACACTTTCTGCCTTGAGAGCGAGACAACTTATACACATATTTTTTTAATTGTTTTTTCAGGAGTAACTACTAGCAGTAAGCTGCCCCTTAGTACTTTTCCCTATTCTTTTGAATTAATCTATTTTCTTCTGTGTGTGTGTGTGTGATGTGCTTTCCTCAGCTCAAGAGCAGAAATGAATCTCTGGCACACTTTTTACAAAACCAAAACATATGGGTTTTGTTACAGGAAATTATTACAAATGGATCTTTATTCACTAATATATGCCTAAGCTTATTTTTATTACCTTGAAAAATGCACTTAAAATTTAATTTCAGATCCTAAGAATGCCCCAGCAGTGAAACAGTGACTAATAAAAAGCAAGGAGCTTGCTTCTGCACTCAGGCTCTTGACCATTTAGGAAAGCAACGTTTCCAAACTGAAGGCTGAAGAGCTATGGAGTCTCAAGTCCAAATTTCTCAGTGAGGGGGTCAGAAAATTGTGGCTGGAGGTGTTGCAGAGTGGGTGACAAGTGCTGTTTGTGGGAGGGCACTGCTTTTTGAACCCATCCTGCTGCGTGGAGCCAGCTGGGGTGACACCAGCATCTTGACTTGCCTCTGCTGCCAAATCCTCTGGATTTTGAGGATTTGGTACTTCCAAAACCCTTGGACAGCAGGGTGAGATTGTTCACCTTATGAAAACTGGGGCTCGTGGAGAAGAACATGTCAAAGGAGCATCCTTGTTTCCATATAGATCTGTAAGGTACCGTGGGGCAGTGCAGCCACAGCCACGCTGATCCCTGGGGCTGCATGAGGCTGCAGGACCAGCAGGCCCCAGCACTGAAGACTCCCTTGAGATATATCCATGTTTCATTGGAGACATTGGGTGCTCACATTGGATGGCTTCAACTAAGCCCATCAGCCACAGCAGGGAACATGGCTGAAGGTGGGGATGGCTTTGTGAGCCCTTAGACTGGCTGCTCGTAGGGGCCAGCACTTGGCTGGGCACCTTTATGCCCAGCCAGCCTTTCTTGGTATTCAGAAAGCTTTAGAAATAAATCCTTCTTGAGATCATACGGGACAAGATTAGAGGGGAGGTTGTGAATGGTGAATTTGGCACACGGGGCCAGGTGATGCTGGTGGGTCCTTTCAGTGGGTGAGTGAGACTGGGAGCTCAAAGGAGCCTGCCCACAGTTGGAGTTGAACCCCCTGCTGGCCTTGGTGCTCCTTGCTGTTAGCTGCCCTGCAGTGGTGATGCTGGAGATGATCTCCACCTCAAAAAGCAGGCGGTGTGGTCCCATCCCTTCCCACTGCCCTCAGGCCCTGTCCCAGCCCCAAGCAGCGAGCCCTGTGTGCATCACATCCCACCCCCTCCTCGCAGCTCATTCAGCTCCCATCGATCCATAAATAAGCCTTTTAAAGCCTATGTCAGCACTCGGGAATGATTTATGCTGAACTTTGCAGTGATTCCTTTTTAATCAGCTCTTCGTCTTTGATTACAGCTCCGAACCAAGGGAACTGTCTAGACTGGGTTTAACTTCTAGGGTGGAAAAAAAAACGAAAAATGGGAGGTAGGGGTGGGAGGTGGAGGAGGGAGAAAGTGTTCATTTGTAATGAACATGAGACAGGGGGCTGAGGAGAGCAGAGCAGCAGGGTGTTAAGATCTCCAGTAGTCAAAGGAAGGGATTGCTTTAGGCAAACTCTTTCCCACATGGAATATATAATGTCTAGACAATCAGTCTGGGTTTGCTTTGTAATTCTCTTAGGAAACCGTGACACAGAATTTATTTGCTTCTGTCACAGAGAAGCAGGTATTTGTTTCACTTGCTGGCTCTTAATTACCCTGAAGAATTCCCTCTTAAACCCCAGGCATTTCCACTGTTTGTTAACACTGTTAAAATGATGACAAATATCTGAAGCTAGAGGATTTTGCTTTCTCTGAGTGGGTGTGCACCGGACTAGTCTCAAATCCAGCCGGGAGCACAGAGGAAACACTTCTCTTTAGGAGGAATATCAATTCTGTCACTGCCCCAGCCCATCCATCAGGTGGCCTTGCTCCTTTCATGCGGAGCCTGAGAGCAACGAGTGAAAGAAACCCCTGTGAAAAATAAACAGGCCACTCCTGGACTGACTTCTATTAACTTTTTTTTCCTGTTTATATGGTGATGTTCCCTTTAATGGCCAACTCTGAGCATCAGATGACTTCTTTTATTTCCCATTGAGCTGCAGACAATGGGTGCAGCATTCAGGCCGTGGATGCACATCCATCAGCGGTTCCAAGAAGCCAACACCAGAGATGCTCTTTCCCCTCTGGATCTGTCGTGCCAGTGTTGCTGGAAACAAGCAAATGGTTTCTGGGGTGGACAGGAATGGGATGAAGCACAGGGGAAATGCTTGGCTGGTTTGGTAGAGCAGTCATACTGGAGCTGCAGTGCTTTGCCCAAACCCAGCTGATACACTGGGAGATCCTCCTGGGGAAAGGGATGAACTCAATGAACTGAACTCCCACTGCCAAAAATACAAATACAAATCAGAGCTATTGGGTGTTCTGGTTGTATTTTGTGTTGCTTCCCTCTGCCGTGGATCAAAGAAGCACTTGAGTTTTGTCAGTCCTTAATCTTGTGTGCCTTGAGTGCGTGTGCCACCACTGGCTTGAAGCTCTCAGTGGTATAGGTGGCTGCTCAGTATTTGCTGCTGGCTTGTGCTGGAGCAAAGCAGCTGGGAAATAGGCAGCTGGCACCAAATCCCACTAGGAGATACCTGGAGATATAGATGTCCACCCTCACTTGCAGGTCTGTGCCTCACCTCTCTGTCCTGTGCAGGTCCTGAGCTGGTGCTGAGCTCACCTCCTTTTCTGTTGGGACCATAAAGAGACCAGCAAAATAGGTGTTGTTTTGAAGAGAAATAGTTTTTGCTCTGTGGAGAAGTTAGCAATGTACAGTCCTGGAAAAGATGATAGATTGGGTTTGTCTTTAGCTCAAGTATATATTTCTGAGGAAGAGTTTGCTTTAGAAACATCACCAAATAGAGATGAGTGCAGACAGGGCTATAGCTAATATAGAAAAAGCAGTGAAATCTCTCTGCTAATCTGCTGTATCCATCTCTTATTCCAGAGTAATCAGCTACGAGTGCTGTCCTGGATATGAAAAAGTTCCTGGAGAAAAAGGCTGCCCAGCTGGTAAAAACATGTTTGACATTTTTTAGACTTTAAAAATCATACGTCACCCCAGTTAAGGAGAATGTTAGAAAATTACTCAGAGTGGATTTGAGTTTTGCAATTTGTGCACAGGATTGCCTTGAATGAGTCAAAAATGGACTTAGCAGAGCACCAGCTGAGTGCCAGATTAGCTCCAAAGCATGCAAAGTATTCCAGACAACTTAAAACCTTGGATATAATTAAACTCAATCAAGCATGGGAGGGCCATAGGGAATTACTCTTTCCAACAAGTAATATAGCTCTACTGGAAATGCAATACAAGGTAACGACCGACTAACAGACAGTTCTGCCAGTCTGCTCAGTTCTGTTTTGGCAAGCACTAGTTGAGCAAAATTCTGTTCAATAGCAAATGTAGCTCAGTTGCTGGTGGGGGCTGGGGGAGAACTAATGGGGTCTGGGGAACATAACCTCTCCTCTTTCAGCACTGCCTCTCTCAAACATCTACGAGACCCTGGGAGTGGTGGGCTCTGCCACCACGCAGCTCTACTCCGACCGCTCCAACCTGAGGCCAGAGATCGAGGGACCTGGAACTTTTACTATTTTTGCCCCAAGTAACGAGGCCTGGGCTTCCTTGTCTGCTGTAAGAGTTCATTCCTCTTCTTCCTCTTCTTCCCCTGGCTTTCTGTAATGGCGATTCAGCCCCATCTGCAGAACAGGAGCATCCTGGTGTGGGTAGGCCTGGGAATTTCCAAGATGGGAACCACTGTCCTGATTTACTCCAGAGCTTTGTTTCTGACAGAGCCCAGTGCTGCCCAGTGATGGGGGTGCCCAGCAGGGGGTGGATATGGAAGTCACCTCATTCTGTTTGCCCACTTCTCAATGTTAGATGTTGCAGTAAGACAAGAGACTTTCCATCCCTTCCAGTTTTTCTTTGCCACTTGGTTTATTCTTGATAATTTTGAAGCCTCTACTCCCAAGCTGCAGCAGCAGAGCCCCTTATTGGTGTGGAAAGTCCCCTCTCTTTGGAAATGCCTTTGGTCACCTTATTGCTTGTGTGCATGCCGTGACCCCACTCTGAAGCTTGCTGCCCTCTGTCTGCCAAGGATGGGGCTGCCAGAGCTGCTCGCTGCTGCTTTAAGGCAAAAGATGAACTCAGATGGAAGTTGAGAGCTCTGAGTCTGCACAGGTAGCATAAGGTTGAACACCTCACCTCGTTCACGTGGCCCTTTGGTACAGCCAAACCTCCCGACTCTCCCCAGCTTCAAGCTGAAAAAATGAACAAGTGCTGAAAAATGAATGTTGCTTATTTTCAGGAAACACTGGATTCCTTGGTCAGCAATGTCAACATTGAGCTGCTCAATGCCCTCCGCTACCACATGGTGAACAAACGAGTCCTCACAGATGACCTGAAACACGGGACAACACTTAACTCCATGTACCAGAACCTGCCCATCCAGATCCACCACTATCCCAATGGGGTAAGGTGTTGGCATTCAACCTGCCCACAATGGGCTTGTTGTTATGTTGTCTTGCAGCGCCTGCACAGCTCTTTGTCCTCCAGGCCTATGTAATGCTTAGGCTGAAGGCTATTGACTTAGGATAGATGTTTAGAAGGACCTAAAAAAGGAATATTTATAAGTGGACGGTTGCGTAGATGCTGCTGCAGGGAAGTTGCCCATACTGCTGTATAACATGATGCTTAAGTATTTGAAGTTGCATATTTTCTTAGGGTAGACAAAACCACTGATTGCTTTCAAAGCTCTTTGAACACAATACCATTCCAACAGTTTTTGAAAGAGCGTTCTCATTTTTTATGTGTTTTTTTTTAGGAAACCACATTTCTGCTCCTGCTGGTTCAATATTCTAGTGCCCACTGTGTTTGAAATAGAGTAACAGCAGCAGCTGCTTCACCTTCTTGTTTTAGTGCCCATAACGCCCTGTGCATCTTTCCCTCTGCAGATTGTGACTGTGAACTGTGCCAGGCTGCTGAAAGCTGACCACCACGCCACCAATGGAGTGGTTCATGTCATTGACAAAGTCATCTCCACCACCACAAACAGCATTCAGCACATCGTTGAGACCGAGGAAAGCCTGGAGACCCTTCGGGTGAGTCTGACCCACATGTGCTTAAGGGCTTCTTAAAGATATTCACTCGTCTGACTCCTAGTGAAGCTTGCCAGTGTGTAGTGCTGTGACTCTACAGCTGCTCATAGCATCCTTGTACTGATAGAGCTTGTTTTGCTGTAGGAAGAGTGCTCAATATCATTGGATTTTTAAGAGAATAATTGTCACCCTGCTACTGTTGTCAGGAGGAAGATGCAGACAGAGTCTGGCCCCTCTCTCTTGTATCCTAAAAACATCCTTAGGAGTTGTTAACTCTTCAGATTTGATGTGTACCAACATATTTGCTTTGCTATCTGCCAAGTTAAGGAATAAAGAGGAAAGCAGAGGAGTTCTGCAGTTCGCCAGCTGTAGAGTCTGGTCTGAATTATTTACTGGAACTGCGGTGACCCTTTCCAGGCACATTGGGGTATTCGAACCGGCTCTGAAAATGGCCCAAAAAAGCTCTTGTACTCAGATTTTTGGAGCACAAGGGAACCAAAAGAGGCCAGGCCAAATTTATACAGGGACCAAAGTGCTGAAAGAAGCTATTCAGGGCTTTTGTACGTGCGCTGAAATTCTAAAAGCTGTAATAAATCTGGCTCTCAGTGACTGCCTGGACAAAGCTGCTGACCTTTGCATTCTGGCTGGACGCATTTTACCCTCTCTCCTCGTTTCTCTGAAGGCTGCTGTGGCTGCTTCTGACCTCAACAGCTTGCTGGAGAGTGAAGGCCAGTACACTCTTCTGGCTCCAACCAACGAAGCCTTTGAGAAGATCCCACGAGAGACACTGAACAGGATCCTGGGGGACCCAGAAGCACTGAGGGGTAAGTGCTTTGTTTATCAAGCCCATCAAGAGACCAAAGATTATTCTATACTTCTTCAGAACTCCTTTTCAAATAGATCTGAGCAACTCCTTGGTACAATCCAACAATAGCTGCAGTCAACACAATTGACATCCTCCATCTTTTTTAACCTGGACAGTTGAGATGTCTTTGGATGTAGTTGTGTAGATGTAGCAGAGATGGTGTTAACAGATATAAGAGGAGGGACTGAAGCAGTATTCCAAGAATTTTCCTAGTGCTCCTCTTTGTGGTAATGATTTCTATCAGTCTATAGCTAGAAGAGCACTAGCATCTAATCAGTGTAACTTCCTTTGGCAGATGAATCAAGTAAGCACACGAAACCTTTCTGAAGTTGACAGGAGTGTATAAAAATGATCCATTTAGAACACTTAATTCCACAGACTGCTGTATTAACACCAGCACAATCTGAAATAGCTGCACGTCATGGTTCTGTCATGGAGCCCTGTACTCCCCCTGTACTTCAAAGGCCCTCACCTTTAGAAGAGGATCCCCAAAATCTGCAGTAATTGATATTTCCAGCTCTCTAAGACACTTGCTTCTCTCACAGACCTGCTGAACCACCACATCCTGAAGTCAGCCATGTGTGCTGAGGCCATCATTGCTGGGCTGACGATGGAGACGCTGGAAGGAACCACCCTGGACGTGGGCTGCAGTGGGGAAGAGCTGACACTCAATGGGAAGCCCATCATTGCCAACAAGGACATCCTGGCTACCAATGGCGTTGTCCACTTTGTCAATGAGCTGCTGATCCCAGACTCAGGTACTGGTGGTACTGTTGCATCCCTCATTCTGTTCCCTTTCGTTTGTCTATTCTTTTTGCCAAAGAAGATTTAGAGCAATGCTTTTTTTGTAGCAGTGAGTGGATTGTGTTTAATGGGATGTCACTACGCATTGCTTTTCTTTTCAGCTAAGACCCTGTTTGAGTTGGCCCAGGAATCTGAAGTTTCTGAATCTATGAACCTTTTCAGACAAGCTGGGCTAAGTTCTCATCTAACTGGCAGTGAACGAGTGACCCTCCTTGCCCCAGTGAATGAGGTGTTCAAAGGTAAAATGCGGAGTAAATCCCTCTCTTCTATCAGTGCAGCCTACAGATCTGCTTTGAGCTGCCTCTGTTTGGCTGAGTTTCAGTGTGCGAGTGTGCAAACCCTATCTCAAATGCCTCAGCTGTAGATGGTGGCATCTAGCTTCAAAATTAAAAGCTGTTGTGGGTAATAGTCTGCATGTGGATGTTTTTAGTGTCTCTGTGGTCATTCTAAGTGACTCACTAGTTCTTTCTTTATTTTCTTGGCTGCAGATAGACGCCCCACTGTTGACAGCAATATGAGAAATCTGCTTCTGAACCACATTGTTAAAGATCAGCTCTCCTCTAAATATCTTTACCACGGTCAGAAACTACAGACACTGGGTGACAAGGAACTGAGAGTATTTGTGTACCGCAATGTAAGTTTCTGCAGCCTGCAATGCTAAACATGGGTGGTCACTCTGCACAGATGACTTCTGTCGTATCTTGGAACTCTGGTGCTTAGGATCTCCCTTTCCATGCATATGCTGATAAGGTTGTTTTTCTGAAATTGCATTTGTAGAACCTATGCATTGAAAATGCCTGCATTGCCGCCCATGACAAGAGGGGAAGGTTTGGGACCCTGTTTAGCGTGGACAAGATGCTGACCCCACCAACTGGCTCAGTGATGGATGTTCTCAAGGCAGACCATCGCTTCAGGTGATTTTTCTGCTCTTTCTAGGTGCCAGTTAGAAGCAGAAGAGCTGCTTCTATCTGCTTCTGTTCTATTTATTATGGATAGTAGTCTCAACTCTACATAATTTTTTTAACATGGAAGGGTACCCAAAACCACAGTCTCAAATCATAGAGAATAAGACTTCAAATAACCCTTCATTGAATTGTGAGCCAAGAATGTGTGGTACCCCTTGTGAGTACATTATTACAGTAAGAAGCTCTGTAGCCACCTCTGCCTATCAGAACTGTTGTGGCCAAGCCTTCGTGTCTCCTCACAAACCACTTTGTCCCCAGGGATTCAGCAGCCCCAGCTTGCTTTGTCATTTCTCAGATGTTCTGATTGGCCCTCGCAGGATCATCTCCTACGCGGCCAACTTCTTGCCTAATTGACTTGCTGGACCGCAGCAGGATTTTGCAATTATAACTTCATAGCTCAAAAACCAACAAAGGTAGTTTGTGGTGAAGCCATCTGTGTTTTGCATGTCTTGCAGTACGTTGGTGGCTGCAATCCAGTCTGCAGGTCTCATGGAGAACTTGAACAGGCCGGGTACCTTCACCGTGTTTGCCCCAACCAACGAAGCTTTCCGAGCCATGCCACAGGGGGAACTCAACAAGCTGATGGGTGAGCATTTCTAGGGCATTCAGCTGCCGTGTGTTGTTGATGTAATACTGGAGGAATGGCTCAGGTTCTCTGCCATGTCTCATTCTTTGACCCTGTCAGCTGGGAGCTGGGATTCAAAAAAGGCCAATGAAGCAGAAAGCTGAGGGTTCACAGAAAGGAACAGAATTGAGCCCTCACACAAATTATGGCCATGGGCTTATACTTCTGCTGGGAGGACATGTTTGTAGTCTGTGCTGCAAACTTCCTATGACTTCAGTTTGGCTGGGCTGGTTGGTGTGAGCAAGGCAACTCTAAGGTGTTTCTAGAGAAACTGAGGAGGTCTCTGCCTTGCACAGCAGGGATGAGAGCAGTGAGACCGTGGCTTTCAGTAGCGTAGGATTGAGGTGTCTAAAGAGAGTTTTGCACATGGAAAACCTGATCCATGTTCAGCCTCAAGTTGCACTCTGTGGAATGTAATTATTGAAAGAATGGAGCTGTTGTTCCATCTATGCATATGTGGGTAAAGAAGGAAGTCTGAGCAATACTCTGGTAAAAAGTACTCTTGCAAAACACTCTAGCAAAACTAAATATAATCTAAATAAATAATTTAAATAATAAAACTAAAAAAAATCTAAATACTCTAGCAAAACTCTAGCATAGGTGGAGACCAATATCCTGAAAAGCACAGGCATGCAGGCTGGCTGCAGAGAAAAGTGTGGGAGTGTTTAATAACCCTCTTCTGAATCAGCAGCAGGATCTCTTATTTTCTTCATGCTGGAAAATGGCTGTGGTTGGAAACAATGCCAGGTATTTCAGTGTAACATCTTCTCATCATTAAAGCCCAACCAACATTGATGTCATAATTCAGGAAGCATCTGCCCATGGTGGCTGGTTATCCTTTTAAGTGCATGGATGAGGAATTGGTAATATCAGACTCCACATCCAGCGCAGTGCTTAATGTATAAATATTTCAGAACTGTTCTGTAGCTGTTATAAACGGCTGCAGGAATGAAGTATCCCAGATGTGGGCACTTCAGATGTTCTTGTTTTTTCACGCAAATATTTAGTTTACACTTCTGATGAAGAAGTGAATCACGCTGGTGAGGCTGTGCAGTGTGGGTGCTGGCCACCCTAGAAAAACCGTAACAGAAAAAAAACTCAGAGTGTATTCAGATATAGGCAGCAAAACAGTAAGTCCACATTGCTGGGGGAGCTTCTCTGGGTTCGTATGTGAAGGCCATGTTTTGCAGTAGTTCTTCCCTGTTGTCTGTCCCTGGGTTTTGTTCTGGGTTTTAGACACAGCCTGTAAAGGGGAATGTGGAGGAGGGCTGCTGGCCCACACTGCGCACACTGCTGCCTCTCAGAATATAGATGGTGGTGGGGAAACCTCTTGCCTTCCTAGGGCCTGTTTCAGAGGACATCTAAAGGAATAGAGAGACCCAGTGGGTGAGGATTGGCTCTCAGTCAGTGGACCATCAGTGAGATAGACTCATGGAATGGTCTGAGTTGGAAGGGACCCTCAAAAGTCACCTAGTCTGACCCTCCTGCAGTGAACAGGGACACCCACAGCTCGATCAGGTTGCTCAGAGCCTGGTCCATCTCTCCTGCACTTTTTCCCTTCCTACCCAGCAATCCTGCTATTTCACCCATGAAGACTATTGCAGAGTGTCATTAATGTTGATGAAAGTATTGATGTTTGTAAGTACCAGGGTGCTCTCTGTGCTTCTCTATTTAACAGAAGATTTTTCCCCTCTAAGCTTCATTGAGAAGTGAAAATAGCACCAGAAGTAGGTTCATAGAGTGCACGGTGAGAAAAACAGGAGACTGCATCACAAGTGAAAGGATTTCATGTGGAGGGCAGAGCTGATACGTCCCAGGGTGGGACACTTTCAGGGGAGATGGTCTTTCAGGACTTGTTGGGATCCTGACCTGCCACGCAGGAGTAGCCTCAGTACCCTAACCATCTCTAACCATGGGGTATCTGACAGTTCTTTTCAATTTTACAGTTTCCTTTCCCTTTTAGGAAATGATGATATTTTCCATGTAGGGTCTCTCCAGCAGATGAAACGAGGGAAGCGAGCTCTGATGTAAATGTAAATGTTTTCTTCCCCCAGGTAACGCCAAGGAGCTTGCCAGCATCCTCAAGTTCCACATGGCTGACGAGATCCTGGTGAGCGGCGCGGTCAACGCGCTTGTGCGGCTCAAGTCCATGCAGGGAGACAAGCTGGAAGTCAGCATGGTGAGTCAGCAGGGACGTGGCCTGCGACCAGTGCCCATGTTGGGGAAGGAAGGATGTCTGCTCAGTTGGGTGGTATGGGAGCTGATCCAAAATGCGCACCAGGTCCCATCAAGTTGTGTTTTTGGGGTTGTAGTGGAGGGACTCTTGCCATGTATTCAGTTCAGCAAGTTGGCAACCTTGAAATGTGGTTTGCTTCAGCTTTCTCCCCAGAAGGCCAATTGTAAATGACTTCCAGGAGCTGTTATAAATTTAACCCTGAGTCATGGGGAAAAAACATAAATAAATCAAATGAATAGCTTGTTCAGCTAACACATCTTTTTCAGTGTAATGAAAATGATCTCTGCACAGGCTTCCCTAACACAGCAGGATTTATTTAGATGTATAATTTAATTTCAGAAATTCTGCACTACATTAAGAGAATGTAGAACCCCCTACTGAGAAGAAATATATATATCTCAGAAAATGTGTAACTCGTGACTCTCCCTGTGCATAAGGAAGAAAATGCAGGACAAAAATGGAAAGGTTGCTGTTCCAGAGTCCATTGAGTTGGCCAACCCATGTGGTAGACCTCTGCCGGGTCCAGCCAAGGTCTGCTCACTTCTGCTGCAGTCCCATAGTAATCCCTCCTTGAGCCAGGTGGATGTGCACAGCATCTTCACCCATCCCACAGAGAAAGCCTGTGCTCCAAGGCCTGCTGGCCGCTCTGCTCAAGCTATCGTTTGGTTTTATACTCTCCTTAATTGGCAAGGGAAATGAAAATGCTTACGACCATCTAGTAAACTAATGAGTTCAAGTGAAGGTTTTGCAAGATTGGAAAGCGCTGATGACAAAAGTTTCTCATTTTCTGCTTTTTCACTTTATTTTCTCCTCCTGAACAGAAAAACCACATAATACACGTCAACAAGGAGCCCGTTGCTGAAAGTGACATCATGGCTACGAACGGTGTGATTCATGCTGTGAGCTCTGTCTTGCAGCCTCAGGGTAGGTTGGTGCTTAGAAGCACTTAGAGCCACACCATCACTGCAGAACTGTCACCAAAGCCGCCTCTTGTGTAAGGAGAACAATGTCAAAACGTAGAGCAGATCATGCAGGATGGGTGTGCAGCACAGCCTGCTCTTGCTGGAGCGAAGTGCTCTGCTGACATGACCTTTTTGGAGTCATGGTCTCTCCTTGCTCCTGACCCTTATCACCTCCATCTCTGCTTTGGGTGGGAACAATTACTTCAGTTTAGTGTGGATGTTATGGGATTTTCAGCACACACATTGAAATACTGGAAGGAAGCAGCCTGCATGCTTTGAGTGCCATCTGTGTATGTTAATATCTGTCTGAATACACATTAATGTATGTACTTTCTCAGTGCTATCTCTGTCCCACTCTTAGCTTCAAGGCCACAAGAAAGAGGTGATGAGCCTGCAGATCCCGCGTTAGAGATCTTCAAACAGGCATCTGCTTTATCTAAGGTAAAGAAAATAAATCCACCATTGTAGAACTACTGAAATTACATTTTGGTAGCAGTGATTTGAAGATAATATTGCGTTGAGATTTTGGCTTCCAAAGAGAGAATGTGTATATGTTTTCTGGTTTGATCAATCCTCTCTTCTTATATTTAATTGTCTAAGAAGCAATGTTTTGCATCATGGAAACTGCCATTGATAGCACACCATGCACATCTTGGCACGTTGTGTCTGTCAACCTCCAATAATGCAAATGGCACCTAGGAGTTGTTTGTCTGCCTCTTCTTCAGCACTTTTGGCAGTGCCAGGAGAACTAGCAAATAGCTGAATATCAGAAATAGAAATACTTCTTCTAGTAAATCTGCTGTGTGCAACTGTGGCCATCCTTTTGGAGTCCAAGGGTGGAAGTATTGGCATGCAAAGCCTTATAGCTGTCAGGGGATTGCTGAGTTGTTCAAATATGATGTTTTCTTTCCACGCAGGTTTCTCAGAGGAATCCCCGACTAGGTAAGGCAACTTCTCCACTCGTTTCTAACTCCATCGTATACTCCATTCCTTAAAGAACAGTTCACTCTGTGGTCTTGCTGCAAGCAAGATGCAGCATACCCAGATGGGGAGCGTGTCTGTGTGTCTGTCCCACCCAGTTCCTTCTTCCCTTTGCAGCACCCGTCTACTCCCGGCTACTGGCGAAGATGAAGGAGAACTCGGGTGGGTTCTGACCGCAGCCAGAGCCTCCATCCCCCGCCCTGCCCACGCCACGGGGAAGGACAGAGTCATTGAAAACCAAATATTGCCCTTAAATTTATTTTTGTTTCCAATGGAATGGATCGGAAAAACGAAAAGCCATATATATATGTATATATTTTTAAGACCGTTTTTATTTGCTTTTGGTCACCAAGTTTCCACCGTGAGGATAGTTGGGTTGGGTTTTTTGATTGGTGGTTTGTTTGTTTTTTACAAAGTAGTCATTAATTTGCAGTTTTTGACATACCCAGTTTTGGGCTTGCTACCTATGATGGACAAAGGCAGGGGCTTAATTCAGGCCTGATTCAGCAGCACAGAGAGATGCTTAGAGCTCGCCCTGGGGCTGCCTCTCTTGGGGATGAATTAAGGCCCCTGCTCCAGGCTGCCAGAGTGGGAAGCTCAGCATGAGCTCACTGAAATGAGATCATCCAAACCAGGACCAGAAATGGGAAGGGTTGCCCAGAACAACATGTGGATGTTCAGCTTTCTGAGCAAATGCATCACCAGAGTTGCCAGCTATACCACCAATAGGGACTGATTTGGAGAAGGTAAATTTGTTGAATTCACTAACCAGTGCCCAAACAATGCTTTTTTGTGTGATTTTTATTTTAATTATTATTTTATTGTTTTGGGGGGCTTTTTGAACAAACATTGGTTTCCTTCTTCTCCTTTGTTTTAGAAGTCAACCACACGATTCTCATTTAAAGGCATTTAACAAAAGCCTCTATTGACCTTGAAGAAACTGCATAATTATAAGCTATGGAGTGAACAGTTCTCTCTTTTATTTTTAATTGGGCTTTGTTTATGCCTATGGATTTTAATTTTTGTTGACAAAAAATATCAAAATGAGAGTTCTCCCTGGCAGAAGCCTTCCAGTAAATGGTGCCTTTGTAATACTGGTTGTGGTTTTGTTTTGTGTTTTTTTTTCTTTTGTAATAAAAAAATTAAAAATAAAATCAAAAATATAAATATGAGAAAATGTCAGTAATCCTTGGGAGATTTTTATTGTGCATGTGCAATTGTTTGGTGGTGTTTGGTGGGGAAGGAAGTTTGTATTTGGACAGATAGGTGTTTTCATACCTAGTATTGAAGTGTTCTTTTCTTGTCCTCTGTGTCCATAATTTTTTGGGTTGCAATGGGACTGACAAATGGATGAGTAAGGAGATGACTGAACAGCCACCACTCACAGCAGCAGAGAGCAGATGACTCCAAAAGTCATTTATTTTGCTTCTCCAAAAATATTGCCCTTTCCTCAAACTGAGGGGTGTCCCTCAGGCTGGACTTTGCCATCCGTGTCTGGGAATGGGTGGGCTGGCTCCAGTGCTCCCCTCCATGGGGGCAGCAATGCAGGGCAGCCCCAGGCACTGCAGGGCTTGGTATCCTGCACATCTCTGAGGGCTCAAGATGTCCCAGAAACGTATTTATTGATTGAAGTGCTCCCACACCAATCCTAACTAGCAACAGCATTGTGTCCCAAGGGCACCGTTGGCCGTATCATAATGCCAGGTGCACTTCACCCCTTTTAGGGCTCTGTATTTATTCCCTGACCGGGTATTACCTGTGGTGAAACGCATGATTACCAAGGAAAAAAAAGGGTATCAAGTGCAGCATACAAAAAAAAAAAAAATCCATCTGGCTTTGGTCACCCTGGCTGAGAAATGCATTTTTTCTTCCAATAAAAGCCCAAATAAAAATCCCATCTACTGTACAAGAGCCACCTGCATAATTCAGATGTGTGAAAAACAATCAGCCTCTTATTTCCCTTCCCCAGCCTCTCATCTCATCTTATCTTTTTGCTTCCCTGGTGTGATGCAGCCTTCTGTTATTTAGATCTGGAGTGGTGGTGGGGAGTGCTGTGAGCCACCCATTCCCAGCAGCACCAGGAGACAGGCTCCTGGGGGAAGCTCAGCTTTTTGCAGTCAGGATGATTAGTTATGGACTCATACAAAAACCTGAGAGAAAAAATAAAAAAAAAAAAAGCCTTTCTTGCAGGTTCCTTAGTAGAACTTGTAGTTATAGAGGCAGTCTTCCCTTTTGTTTTATTTTTGTTTGGTGCTATTTGTTATTTTCCCTTTGATACTTCAAGAATAACTGATACAAAACCCTCTGCTGTTCAGGAAGCAGATTTGTACCTCCTTGAGGTGAGTGTCTTTTGCTGGTAACTTCCTTGTGTCTGAAGTGGTGATGATGAGTGTTTCTTGGTAGTATAGACAGAACTGGGGTAAACTTTGCCTGGATATGCTCAGTACCTACAAACATCCCATCTGCTGGCAGAGAGCACTCTTCATCTCTTGGGAACAGAGCTCTGGCTTCTCACCTCCAGGTTTTTGGGCAGGCATTGGGTCTGATGGTGATGCAGTGATATCCTCTTTGTGTTCTGTACGTGGCCTGATCTACCAGGCTTGCCTGGAGGAGACACGAGCTCTATGAATCCCAGCAGTAGCAGTGCCAGCAGCAGCTTTCCCCAGCACTCTGGCTGCAGGTCTGTTGTTTCACTCTGTTGAATTCCCTGCAATCCTGAGAAGAGGCCCTAGAGAGCCTTCCTGTGGGGTGAGGAAGCTCTCAGTGCTTTGGTGTCTCCAGATGATGGTTTGTGTTGGTGGAAGCTCTGGAGATGGATGAGTTCCCTGTTCCAGTGATTGTCGAATGGTTTAGGATGGAAGAGACCTTAAAGATCATCTGGTTCAAATGCCTGCTGTGGACAGGATTGCTCCCCAGTGGATCAGGCTACCCATCTAACCTGGCCTTGAGCACCTCTAGGGATGGGGCACCCACAGCTCTGGGCAGCCAGAGGGGGTATTTCCCCCCTTTCCATGAGCAAAATCAGGGCAGTGCCAGCAGCTGTCCCACAGTGAGATGGTATTGTTTCCTCTGACAGAGGTGTGGAGGGAGGAAGCAAGAGGCAAGCAGCTGGGAGATGAGGAAACGAGGAGTGCTGAGGCCACAGGAACGTCCAACTCAGCTGCCATGTTCTGAAGAGAAATTTTTTATTTTATTTTTTTTGCAGTATAATGGAAAGTGGAAGTGAAAGGCGGAAGGAAATCACTGGTGGTGTGGAGAAACATAACTGCTGTGGGGAAGTGCTGGATGAAGGGCACGGAGCTGAAGCAGGCAGGGAAATGGAGGAACATCTCAGGCCTGGACTGCAGTGGGATGGGGACTGGGGGTGCCCTCTGCACCCACCTCCAGGCAGCAGCACTGAGATAGGAAGAAAAGGGTCTGGTTAGGTCAATATCTGCATGTACCAGGGCAGGGATGTTGCCGGCAGCATCCTGGGCACTGAAACCAGAGCCATGGGAAAGCAACCAGTGAGATTGGTCTTCTGGGGTATGTGGCACGTGGGTGTGCTGCAGCAGCAGTGCTGTGTTCTTTCAGTTGGAGTATTTCCACCCCAAAACCCAGTGTGTGTGGGTGTGGGCAGCTATTGCAGGCAGGGCTGTGCTGCACCGGCGTGCTCCTTCCAGTGCTGGGGCATCCCTGCAAGGAGACAAAATGAGAGCAAATATGTGCTTTCTCGAGGAGATTTAAGCCTAAAAGGGAAGAAAGTAAATAAGAGTGTGTTTTCCTATTGAATATTTTCAGGAATGTGCAGACTCTCTTGTTTACTTTCCTATAACACTAATTCCTTCACTTGCAGTGGCTCCAGTTCAGCAAAGTAACTGATTGCACGCTGAATGGACAAACATAGCTTTTAAGTGTGAGCTCTGCTGGGTGCTGACATCACGTTGGTGCTCAGCTCTCAAACTGATGCGGAGTGAGCAAATCCTATCTGCTGGGCACAATGGTGTCCTGGGAGGGATGGGCAGCAGCATCACTGAGAGGATGGAAAGTTAATGCTGAATGTGAAATGGTTCATTCTGGGGAGCTTAGCACAGTGGGTTTTGTGCATTTACATCCTGAGACAAGAACCAGTGCTGCTTTCCTTCTAGAAAATTCAGACTTTTCCGGTGGCTTTCTGCAAATATTTTATGAAAAGCAACGCTGTGCTCTGTCTCAGGAGTGCTGCAGTGGAAAACATGTGCTCCTCCGGCAGCACGGGAATCTGGGAGCGCTGCATTTGGCTGATGAAAGGAGCTCAGAGCCAACCCACCCCATGCTGGAATTTGGGTGGCTGGGGGGAGGTGGGTGTGCACCCACCTGGGCGTGAAAGGGCAAAGCTTTCACCCGTGTCAGAGGGCAGGCAGAGCGAGCAGGGGATGAATGCAGCCACGCACTGCATCCAGATGTGCTGTGGGTGACCCCTCCAAGGCAGAGCTGAGGGCAGGGGTGAGCCACCCACGTGCCTTCGTGTAAGAAACGTGCTTTTGCTCAGCTGCTGTCCCCTTGCTGCACATGGTTTATGGGAAGTCATCACACCTGCGAGCTGTGGTCTCAGGAGAAGCACAGGGAAAAGCTCGGGTGATGTCAGTGCAGGGGATGGATGGGCTCGGGGGAGACACTGGTGCACGAGGAGGCCAGCTGCAGCTCCAGCAGGTTGTCTCAAAGGCCTTTTTGGTGATACACTGGGGAGGCTTTGCAGAAACCTGTGACTTCTTGGAAGACAAACGTTCTTTCCAATAATTAGTGGTGCCTTAATGTTTCGCAATGTTGTTTTGAGTAAGCAGTTTGCAGGAGTCCGGCACTGCTCCTTAGGAAAGGTCACTTGGCACAGCGTGGTGTGGAAAGAGGTGATGGTGAGGGCATGGAGGGTCCTCCTGCTTCCCCAGGGAGCAGCTCAGCACCTCCTGGAAAAGGAGGCGGCAGGACAGGTTGGTTAGCTGGATGCTGCCATTCAAGCAAGATGCACTGGGAATGTTTTAATGCTCTTTCCTGGCATGCGTACCCTTGACTTGTTGGTAGTTTCTCTCCTCTTCTGAGAGAAGAATCAAGATCTCCTTTTTGGAAATCAATTGTGCAGAACCTGTTGTCCCTCAGAGGGCACTCACTGCATGTTTGGTTTTGTGGAGCCAGGCAGATGAATTCAGGACTTGCACCAGTGCTTCTCTGCAGCTCTCTGAGCATTCTGCCTTTGGTCCAAAGGTTTTACAAACGGGGTCTAAGGGGAAAACCATACATCCTCCACTACTGCATCACTGTTCTTATTCACAGCACTCTTAGAGCTGCCAACCAGGGGATGGCTCCATGGAGAAGTGAGGTGCCACCATGATGGTGCCAGCAGCCATGACCTTATCATTAAAGCTGACTTCATAACACCACTCTGAGGGCACCTCCAGTTGCTGCAAGCTGTAGGCTTCTTGATCCCTGTACCCAGCATGGCATGCATGCTTCTAGCAGTGCCCAGTACTTTGGATGTGGTTCACATGGTGGTGGCCTCCAACCTGGGGCTGGCACACAGAGGCATCCTACAACATGTAGCTCAGTCCAATCCTACAAGTGGGCAGGTAACAGATCGTCATCCCTCTTATCATGTAGACTGCAATCTACTTGGATAGAAATACACTGCAGGGGATCTGTCCCTGTGCTCCAGCTGGAGGGACCCGATTGTGCAACCCTCATTCTCATGGGTGATGGGGCCACACCCCACTGATTGCCCACACGGGTGTGTACTGGCACCAGCAAGTGATTAAACCAGCAGATGTGGCTGGTTCCCTTCCTTAACTCGTAACTAAAGAGCAGGAAAAAGTGAAACAAACAAAGCAAAGCTGCAGAGCAGTCACGCAAGGAGAAGGGAACCGAGGAGCATCAGCAGAAAGCACTCTGGGAGCACCATCTGTGAGCACTCCAGGGTCAGGAAACGCTGCTCCTGATGGAGTTCATGGTATGAGTGTGCACGGCCGGAAACAGACTGGGGGCGAGGCGGTGCAGTTGTGCCTTTCATTTGCTCAGCATCTTTTTTTTCTTTTTATGTAAAGCCAGCAGACGGGGAACTTAAAGTCCCGTTTCTCATAGATTTTTGACTGCGGAATTGTTTGTGGATTTTCTTCTTCAGGGCTGCTGCTAGCCTGAAATGTAGGGAGATGGTAGCACGTGGCTATGGCAGAGCCCCAGCTGAGGGACAGGGCACCCTGCCAATGGGGCACCCTTCCAGGACTGGGGTGCATGTGCACCATGTGCTCACATATGGGGGTCCTGGAGGCTGCTGCACTGACATACAGGACCCTTTCTCCAGAAATAACCAGGAAACCAGACAGTCTTGGGGCTGTCTGATTACCTTTACAGTTACTGTCTGGTTACCTCTACCCTGTGCACCTTTACAGCAAGAGGTGCAGCTTCTGTTTCATCTTAGCAGTTCCTGAAGCAATCCCATTGCCTCACTGTCTATTGGGTTTCCTGATTCCCCTGAGCTGTTTGTGGGGAAGCTGTTTGCCTGCTCTTCCTCTGTCTGCCCCCAAGAGGTGGCACCAAGGGTCAAAATAGGTTGGGATACTGTGTGCCCACTGTGTAAAGGCCTTGCTGAGAGAAAGGAGGTGCTGAGATCCTTCACTGTGGGAGGATGCGTTTGGAGAATCGAAGTGCTGCCTTCACCTGGGCACTGCCTTCTGCCCTTCGCTCATTGTGACACTTTGCTTTAATATGACACTTCAGGGACAACTGTGGGATGCAGTCTGGTTGTACCCATGGGGAGCATGGCTTGCTGGGGTGCTTGGGACTGGTGGCAGGGAGGGATGCTCTGCGTGCTGAAATATTTCTGCGCTGCCGACCTGGGGATGTTCAGGGGCACTGGGGAGCACAATGAGTAATGCACCGAGTAGGTGGTCCCAGGCCTGCTGCCCAAACGTTCCTCTGAGCTACTATATTTGGATACCACGAGCAAAGTGACTTCACCTTCCTGTTTAGAAACAGCCCCCGATGCTGCAGCCCCATTGCTGACGCTCGCCCTGCAGCAAATCCTCTCATCCTGCAGCATGGGGACTGCGGGGCTGCGCTGCTCCTGCTTAATTGTAACCAGATTCCCCAAGAAATGTCTGCTGCAGTATTTATAAATACCACAGCCAGCAGCAGCTGCTAATGCCAAACAGGAAATTTTAAGCTGAACAAACTTTTCCACGTTTCTAAGTGGGAAAAGTAAACTGCAGCTAAGATCTATTTTTTTTCTTTTCAGGCTAAATAGCAACAGGCTTCCATATCCTCAGAAAGGTTCATGAGTCTTGAAGTCCCTCTGCCTTGCAGATAGTCCCTTCTGGAAGCAGTGCCTGCACTGTGATATGGAAGGTGGCTGTTTTATTGGCTTGCTTTAAAACCAGACCTCAATGCAAGCCATCGTGCTGCATGGTGCAGCGGTCCAGTCAGTGATACAGGCACTAAATTAGGGCTGTTTGGGACCAGAAATGGGCTGTTTGGGAAGCTCTCTGTGGCAGTATGTGTTGTACACACTCTCGTGGTAGCATCCCATCTCAGGGGACTGGCATTCTGATTTAGTAGAGTAATTGTTAGTGAAAACAGCACAGAAATTGAGCGGAAAACAATGAGTTAGGGATGAAGCCAGTGCAAGCAGCAGCCACCAGAAGGAAATCAGCCCTTGGTATCTGCTCTTCTCGTTTTGAGCTCTTTTCCCCTCAAGCTGACATTATTTTCTAGGATTTTCTTGTTTCTGCTCATTTGTTAGTTGGGATCGAGATGATATTTTGGAGTGCTAAGGCATGGAAAAATGTAACACCAAATCTTAGTGCATTTGTTTGCTTTAAACAACTTCTGCCATTTATGAAGTCACCAAATTCCTCCTTCAGGAGAAAGGCGCTATTAAGCTTTTAAAAACTGATTCGTGTCACTTCATAGACAAAGGTGTTGAAATGGAGATGAAACGAAGCAGATGTCCTCACTATGCATATTCTGAAATCATATTCTCCAAATCAAACATCTTCCAAAATGAAGAGGAGAAACTATATTGGGAGTGTTTGGAAATAACTCAATCTCTTCCATCCTTGCTATTGTCTTTGTACACAAGTATTTCTGAAAGCTTATTTTTCAGTAAGCTCTTATGGTGAGGTCTTAATGGAAAGGGAAGAGCTTCCTGAAGTCTTGTTTTGATGCTGAGACTTTATTGTTTTTAAATTCCTTTGGTAGCTGTTCCTCATCTAGTTCCATGATTAGAGTCTTTGCTTTCGAATGAATCTGGGATGTGTGGTGATGCTGGCTGTGGGAGTGGGCTGGTGGCTCTCAGCCTGTAAAGGGGCAGAAAGATAGAAGAAGGAAATGAACTGTTAGGGATTCCTGTGAATTCCAGCAGTTGGTAGCAGTGGGATCTCAGGAAGCTTTTGATAAAATGTGGGCTTCTGCAACAAATTTATTCATGGTGTGCACTGGAGGAGGAAAAGCTATCTAGGTTGATTGTTTGGGGGAGGGGAGTGGAGAACCCAGGCTGCCAGTGCTGGGTTTGCAAGAGGAAAACAGCTCTTCACAATTGCCTTTTTTTCTTTACATATATGCTGTCAGTGCAGACGCTATATGGAAAACAAAGCTGAAAGACACCGTAGCAGCCAAGAGCAAAGGTGGGGACTTGGAGAGTATCCACAGAAATATTCTCAATCACTAAAGTCCAAGCAGGAGAGCCTGCTAATTGTCACCACGAGAGCCTCCAGCTCCCTTTGATGCTGAATGTCCCTTGCTGAGGGACAGCCTGCCCTGCTTCAGTGACTCTGCAGAAGTGTAGGCAGTTAGGAAGGGGCACATCTTAGCAGAGGGAAGTGTTTTGTCTTGCTCCTAGTTAGTGTTTAAGAGCCCCAGGTGTCACCAGGGGAGGCTCGTGGAAGTGGTCCAGGCATTTCACTGCCATGGAAGTCTTTCTGCTTTTTGATGAGCTTAGATGGTATGAGGCTGGGACACACAGCTGGCTGCTCTTCCACACATCTTCTGCCTGGAGATATGGCTTCCCTAGACCCTGAGTAGTGGTTTTACGCAGTGTTTGGTCAATGTCTTGATGTGATACCTTGATGTAGATCTTGCAGCCATTCGTAGCAGAGAAGATTACTGAATTTGTTTCCCTGCATCAGAGCTCTGGAGCAGACATCTCCTCACTGTTGGCTGTTCTGTGCCTCTTGTTTGTATTCAGATGTCTCCAGGGTCAGCTTCTTCCCCTGACTACAGGGATTCAGCAATGTGCAGATGCAAGACAAAGCAACTGAGCCAGGGTCAAGCTCCTGGGCTGTGGCAAGGAGGAGGTCTATTTACTAGTTTTGAAAAGCTATCAATGAAATGCCTCTCCTGCATAACTGATGAGAAAATTCTGGTTACCTATTATTAAGCTCTAAGAGCTTTGCTTTTCCCCCAGATGTGATGCTTGCTGTGTGATTTGAGGTTATTTTTAAATCTCTGCCCATCAGGCTAAAAGGGCATTGCCTGACCCATTTCTTTACTTATTTTAATGTAAATAAGAGTGACAGTGTAATTCAGATGTTCTTCTCTCAACTTCTGCATGATTACTAGGGAATGACAAAGATACAGTGAAACTGAGAGCCAGTTCTTTGTGTTTTTGGGGAAAAATACGTGGAAGTGGGTAACTGTGTCTCAAAAAGCAAAGCTAACTCACACCAGACTAAGGCTGACACTGAATCATGGATGCATTGGCTTGCACCATCCACAGCCAAACATCAGGTTACAGATGGTTCAGTGTGAGACATCTCCATGACAGCTTGAATAGCAAGATGTGGAAAGAGGGACAAGCTACAGATCTAATACTACAGCTGTCCACTGTAGCTTGGGTTGTTTAAGGTAAAGGCAAACTGGAATGTCTATAAAGAGTGAAAGTAACTGGCCAAAGCCCTGTGTGCCAAGTCCCTGCTGAGGTGGCATTGCTCCACCATGCCTCAGGCTCTGGGCTCACAGCACTGAGCTGGCCTGGAGTTTTTATTACAGTTCATAGCAATTTAGATCTGGTTAAGGAATTTTCCAGTCAAACCTTCCTTTGCTGGGAAATGTGGATTCAGTGAAACCATAGCTTTGTGAAGCATATGAGACAAGCTCTTGTTATACCAAATTTTCCACCCATGGTAAGAAGAGGGATGGAGACCATTACAGCATAACTCACACTTGGGTTTGGGAAGCTCAGGTTGGTGTTTTGGGCTGAATTTACCCTCACTTTCCCTGATTTCTGGGGCTGTGCCAGGTGCTTGCCAGTGGTGATAGCTGCTTAGAGAAGGATGGAAAAGGGGAAGAAATGTCAGTTCCTGGTTTTGAGCTGCTCTGCAAAGGACAGCTTCTTTTACTCTGTGTTAGGCTAAGTGAATCTGTCCTGCTGAAAGTGGGAGTGCATCTTTAAATAGATTTTCTCATGGATTAATCAACGTTTTCAGAACTGGGCCCATCAGAAAGAGTGAGGCTGTGCTCAGCTGACACTGCAGTTGCACCCACTCACATCCCTACAACAACAAGATGTAGCTTGGGCTGTAGGGCAGGACAGCAGGGCCTGGAGCAAAGGCAGAATGATACTGCTGTGGGCCATCTGCCTAAGCCACAGCCTGAATGTCCCCATCCTGCTAGTTCTGGGCTTGTCACTAATTGCATGGATTGTGATGTGCACACCTTGTTGGGCTAGCTCAGCCCAGACATTAACACTCTGTGGGGACCTGCATGTGCCAAAATCAAATGGATAATATATTTATTAATGCTGCTGTTGCAAAACACATCCACCCACCAGGTATCTTTTAATAGATGCAACACTCCATGTACTTGAGCTATCTATTCCCAGCCCACTCCTTCAGGGGAAGAAAGCACTTGCCTTCTGTTTCCCTTGTTAATTTTAACCAGGACAGAAATTCAGACCAGGATACAGAAAAGCGAGGTAGCCAGCAGAGCATCTGCTCACAGCCCTTCCAGTCCAGCCCTTCCTGGCTAGCTCCTTCCCTGCCCCATCCCAACTTCATGGAGCTCTGATCTGCATCAGACCTTGGCATTATGCTTGGAATGATGCCGAAGCTCAGCTGCAAGGCTAGTGTTGTCAGCCACACAGATCTGCCTCTATTTAAGTAGACACCTCACTATATCCAGTGTAGTAACCTGTGAAAGATACCTGTCCTTTTGCAGCTATGTGCTTATGGCATGCAGACTGCTGCAGTGTTTTAATCTTTGTTGGCTGTAAGTGCTGTTTGCTTCATATCAGCAAAGTCTCTGGAATTTGTTCTGTACTTCACCTGCTGGCTTTTAAAGAAATTTTTCTTGCTTTTCATGAGCCTTACGTAGAAAATGAACCATCACTGTAAGGTAGAAGGATAATTGTCTGAACACCCTTCTGGTTCTAGTGATTGGTTTCTGGAGATTAGATAACTGTGTCTCTGGCAGTCGAATATATCTGAAGTGTCACACAATTACTGTGGGCACAGAACCACTGTCACTCAAAGCAAGATCATGATTTCCCTCTGAAGAGGGCTATTATAATTGGAACCCCCTGCACTCACTGAAGCCAGGAGCACTTTGGCTTCAGCACAGCTTTGCTGAGAACGTTAATGCAATTACTTATGTGAACTAAAACCTGTAAAGGATGTTTTTCTGTTGTCTCTGCATTAATTGCTTCCAGCTTACAGCATGGAAATGTTATTTTCCCTGGGATGCCACAGGGAGAAGAGAAAGGAGGAATGTTGGGATAAATGGAAGGTTTGGATGAATGTAGGAGGTTCTTGGGGTTTTTCCTCCTACTCTTGCTTTCATTAAGTCATGGGAACGTAGGTACAACTAATCAAGTCAGACTGAGTAGTGCAGACCTTTGTCAGCCACAGGGTGGCTGTTAATAGGTCCGTAGCTGCAGAACTTTCTTAAAATGGATCACCTGGGTCTCCAGGGGTCCCTTGCTGTTTGAGAACAGGTCCTCAGTCTCCCTTCTGTGGCTGCTGAAGAACTGGCTGTGCAGCTTTCTTCCCCTTGTTGTTGTGGCTGTGCTGTTCTGCTTTACAAATGCCAGCCCTTCTGCCTTCCCTTCATTTGTTTAGTCTCATCCTCTTTCTTGCTTCAGTATGCAGTGAGAGTGCTGAACATGGCACTGAGCTAGCTCAGCAACCTCCTGCTGGGTTGGCAGAGCACCTTTCCTTTGAGAAGCATCCACCAGTTCATCTCTACCCTCGTTACACCTTTCCATACCTCTCTTCCCATGTTCACCTCAGGAAATACCCACTTAAAATTTCTTTATTCTTGACCAAAATTATTGTCCCTCTTTTCGTATCATCCCTTCTCTTTTCCAGTCCCCCTCCTCTCTCCCTCTGGTTGTGATCTTACCCATGTTTTCCTTGTGGGGAGAGTTTGGAATGCAGCTGAGCTACTGCTGCTTGAAACACTGACTGCAGTGAGATGGCCAAGTCCTCAGCTTCTCTAAGTATCTGAAATGTTGACTGTTCATGCTCTCTTT
The DNA here is from genome assembly GCA_013399175.1 of Odontophorus gujanensis. NCBI lineage: Eukaryota > Metazoa > Chordata > Aves > Galliformes > Odontophoridae > Odontophorus > Odontophorus gujanensis. Next base: position 856,236 of record VXAB01010559.1, on the reverse strand, counting down.
AACTTCTGTGTGGGAAATATCTGTGCATGCACTCGCGGCACTTGAGGAAAAAATGCTCTGTGCGTGGAGCCTGATGTTTGCAGTACTTGAACTCCCTGTTCTTGAGGGGGGTGTTGGAAAGAGTGCCCGAATCTCCTACGCCTTTGAAGGCTTCAACCATGCATGTCAACACTTGGATCTGGAAGCAGATGTACTGAAGAAATGTTCCCAGCTCAAAATGACTCATTAGCAGAGCTTGGGTTGAGGCCATACAAGCTCCAATTGTCCTGTCTCCAGCTGCTGGCCAGTTCCAGAGAGGTTGCATGGAATAGATGACCCTTACTCATTAACTAACACATGAACATCCTTTCTCATCAGTAGCTTCCACATGCTGAAATTACTCACTTGTCATCCAAATATTAATGGAAAATGGCTTTTTAATACTGAAAGCTATTCTATTCCTGCACTGTCCAAACCATAGCCTTTTGGATGGGCTTCTGATGTGCTGCTGCTGCTGCTTTCCCTGAAGCAACCATCCCCTGCAAATAGTAAGCAGATAATGGAAAAGGAATGTATATCTGAAGCCTTTAGGAAGAGAGATCATCAAGGCGTTTCATTTAAAAAACAAACAAAAAAACCAATGAATTTTAACACCAGATAAAGAAACTAGAATTGTTTTTCAAAAGCTCCTACAGCTATTCACTCTAGGAGAGTTATGAGTGGTTGTAAAGCTAAGGAATAGGAAGGTAGGCGGTGCACAGCCTGATCGATCAGGATAACTCCTGATTTATTCCAGAGAAATAATCTGGGAGTGAGTACAAGGAAGGTTAACTGGTTGTTCTATCCAGGCATCAAAGTTTCTCCTCCAGAAGCAGAGCAGGGGAGGAAGGTGTGGCAGAGTCCTTCTGGTCGGGGTATTCTGCATGGTTTGGTGTGGTTTTCCTGGGAGGGTCTCTCCCACTACTTGTTCTGCTTTTCTGTTCCATTTTGAAAATGCAAGCTAATTGTTGTGCCAACGCTAACAACACAGTGCCACAACAAATGCCAATTTGTTAAATCAAATGTAAGCAAGATTATTAGCCTGTTTATGTAAGTTTTCTTCAGGCACGTCAAATATTTTAGTTGTGGAATGAACGTAGTCATTTTAATATGGCCAGACTGTATCCAGACAGTCTAGGGATTTCAAAAATCATTTCCTTAAATTTATTGCTGTTTCAGGCTTTCGTTTTGCCTATAACATGGCATGCCTGAGTTTCTTTTGCAGCCTACTCACCATCTGCAAAGTTATTTTCAATGTGCTACTGTGCCTTGATCCATTTCCTCAATAACTAATGCCTCATACTAAGCAGCAGAAGTGCCTTTGCTGGGCTGTGCAGCATCAGAATGCAGTTCTCACTGGTTTTTAACCCAAGACCTTCCCACCTTACTGTTTTTGCATAGATTTTGGTGTCATTCAAGTGGGATCAGTCTTTGGGTGGGAGATCAGGCTGGACCTGGGTTGGGCTGTGATGTGATGCCCAGCCTGTCCAACTTGTCGTTGCAGAGTTGGTGGTCTCAGAGCTAGCTTTAGGGCAGTGACTGGGGTTTTCTCTCCTGTGAGCTTCCCATAGGGTCCTGAATGGAGCACATCTTGCATAGGTCTGTCAGCATCATCTGCCTGTCTTTCCATTCCTATTACCTTTGCTCCCCATGGAGCAAATCACTCCCATCATTGGAGTGGTGTCAGACAAAAGCTCTTCAGTGTACTGTCAGTGCAAAGATGTGGCTGATGCTTTGCATATTAACTTGACTTTTTTTTTTTTCCCCCAGCTAATTCTAAAATAAAAACACCAACAAAAAAAGTAACTAAGAACTACTTTAACGCTGAGACAAAGAGCAGTTATTTGTGGTCAGAAACAAGAGGGCAGTACCAACATTAGGATTTCTGATCATTGCTCTACCATGTACCATTTTAGACCACACTTCTTCCCTCTTCACCTTAGAAGTATCCACAAGTCTGAATTCTAAGCTTGTCCCCAAAGTCTTGAAGAAAGCTTTTGTTTCTGATTTTGCTCAGGCAGCACTGTTTCTCTTGCAACCAAAAAGCAGTAAGCCTTTGTCTGGATCCTGTGGTTTTCTATGGCTTGGCTCTCCAGATGGTTTTGTTATTTCACCTTTGGTTGTGTAATCTGGAATGCTAATGCAGACCATGAGCCATGCACACACCAGTTGGCTCTTAATCTGATATTTCTAGCAATCACTGGTAGTAATGTTAAGGCATGCTGGAGCTTTAGTCCCTCTGGGACTGAAAGGCCCTGGAGTCAGCACATGGTCTTGTCATATATTCCTTAATATTTAATAATCAACTCTTGAGCTCTAGTTTCAATTCTTCATCATCTGCTTAATGTCACTGTAAATACATATCCATTACTATGTAATTAATATGATTTTCACTTATATAACAGTGTCGGAACTGTCTGGATTTCCTGTGCTCATTTGAGAAGTGGAAGAACATGGGTGTGGGCTGATAAATGGAAAAAATGAAGTCCTTCCTCTGCCTCCAATTTGTCAGCCCTATGTAGGAATGGTGGTGAATCAATCCAGCTCCTTTGTAGATGGATGTAGGCTTCCCTGCTTAACTGGAGATGGTCCTACTGACACCAGTGCTAAACTTATCCCCTGAGTTACCTCAATTATCCTGCTGTTTGTATGCTGATGAAAACTAATGAATGGCCAGGACACAGGGGTGATGCAGATTGAAAGAGACTGTATTCTTGTGTGAGGATAAAATATATATTTCTGCTTTCCCTACTGTGTGCTGGGTTTCTCCTGCAGTCTCCTGGTATCTTTTTTTGATTTCTTTTCCTCCCTGCAGTTCCTCCAGATTGCTGTGTGTCCGTGAAGGGCTCTTGATGTCTGTTATTCCTGTGCTGAAACATTTCACACCAACTAAGAACTGCTGGTCAGCAAGACCCAGTCTTGCCACCAGCCACCCCCAAACATTCCGACAAGTTCATAGGAGAAAATTGAGAGAGAAAGAATAATAACAATAATGAAGTGTTGATAGGATTTGAAAAGAAATATCTGATGTCCCATAACTCTTGGATGAATGTCTGGGGGGTGTGCAAGGAGAATTAACAGGGAATTTAGATGTTGGCCTTCAGGATGCATTTCTTCAGGAGGTGTTTTTGGTTATTCATCGGTTTGGCAAACCTCCATTCAGACCTGTCTTATGTAGCAACAGTCTAAACTAGGAGCCAAAGCCTCCTCTAGGAGCCGGGTGAGACTCAAAACAAGCTTATTGCTGCATGCCTGTGCCGATCCAAATCCTGGGGAAACTGAGAGAGATTTTGTTTCAATATTTTTTCTCCACGTTTCTGAAGTTTCCCCTCTGCCTTGCAGGTGGAATTACAGCTGCTGAAATAGCAAGGGGACAGAGATCCTCCCTCAGAGTGAAATGAACCCTCCTTTTATGTGACATTTGAATTGTCCAGCTATATCCTCTGATGTGAAAAACACACTGACAGTAACGCAATCTGCTTGGTTTCTGCAGGAGTTATTGTATTGCACCAGCTTGGTGCCACTGTAAATTCTGGCATGCTTTTACTGGGAAGGCATCTGGAGTTAAGCTTATGGAAGAAAACTAAGAAGTGTGGAGCAGTGATAAGGAAAACGCTGCTTGTTTTGGGGCCAAGCAATTAAAAAAGTGGAAAAATTGGAAATGAAGCGATATTTCCTCAGTAATCTAGATTCTGATTTAGTTGTTAGAAATGGATGTTAAATGGAATTTGAAAAAGCTGCAAATTACATCAGGAGAAATAGCAATTTTAGCTCAATCACACTAGGAGAGGTAATGTTACTTCAGTGTTTACATTTCAGTCTGCTTTCCCTCTGGAATGGTGGACTGTAACGTCCGTTCTCTCAAAGTGAGGATAATTCAATTTCTAATACCAAGGAATGAGATGTAGAGCACAGACATTGCGATGTGTAAGGAGGATGATTCTGGGAGATGGTGGCAAGCCATTGTGTTCCCCAAACTCCACAGTGTGAAGCAATGACTTTAGGACCATGTCTGACCTTGATACCAAGGGAGATCTGGGGACGTGGAGTGCCTACTTGCCCTCAGGTTTATCCTGTATACATCCCTCTGGCTCTAGAAATGCTTCCTTTTAGTAACCATAGCTTTGGATTGTTCCTCTGTCTCAAACATGTGCTGTCATTGCTTCTTAAGGGCTTCTCTATCATTACACATTTCTTCTCTTTGCCAGCGCCTTCAGCCGTTGTTTCTGAAAACAAATCAGATGCTCCTAATCTCCATCAATTGACCCGAGCAATTCTTTGGTCAGTCAGACCAGGGTGGATTTGAATCTGGAAGCCTTCCCACATCCCCCTTGCTTTTCTTGAAGAGCTCTTCTGGCTTCAATTTGCTTAAAGCCTGTGCTGCTGGAGACACGGTGATGGTACGTTCTTGCTGGGAATGCAGTGAGCCTGGGCAGAGAGGTCGGTGCCATCTGGCTCAGTGTTCTCACAAACTGACGCCACAGAGGACACGACCTGCTGAAGCCCTCCTGTCCTGTGGTGTGCAGGATGAGAAGATGTTGGTGTGAAATTGATGCTCATAAGTAAATGCTGACAGGGAGGGAAAACCAAGTCCGTAGTCCAACAGAAAGTCAGGAGGTGATGTTTTGTACTCAGCAGCACTGGGGTGATGGGAGGGCAGTGTGCTTTACAACAGTGTTGTTTATGAAACAAAAGATCCAGCAGAGAAAGGAGCTTGATCTGTGTATATATAGATGACTCAAACAGACATCTCATCTATTCATACGTTGTCTCTCAAACTGGTCCAATTCCCCCTGGCGCCAGTGGAGAGAGTTATGGGAACTTCAGTGGGAGTTAAGCTTGGCTATAGGCAATATCTTTCCCTTCTGTAATTCCTTGATTTTTATTTTTATCTTTAATTGTTTCTTCCAAGACTGTGGTGCATTAATCAGCAGGCAGACAAGGAATTCCTGGAGCACTGTAGCTCCTGCTGACGATGAAACTGCTTGGTGCTGAAATCATGTCTGGGACAGTGGGAAAATAGGGTCAGAAGTAGAGGTGAGTGAGGTGCTGTCTGGAGCCTTCTGTGAGGAGGTGATGCTTATGGCCCATCAGAACAGTGTTGGCATACTTGTGCCAGTGAGCACAAAGGGGTGAAACCAGAGGATGTACCATAGAATGGATGGGCTGTAAGGGACTTCAAAGCCATCCAGTTCCATCCCCTGTCATGGACTGTTTCCCCCCCAGCTCACGTTGCCCAGGACTCCATGCAGCCTGGCCTTGGGCAGCTCCAGGGATGGGACACGTTAGAGATCTTCTCCAACCTTAATGATTCTATGATTCTGAGTAAAGAATTTTCTCCAGGCAGCAAGGTATGGCAGGGGTGCTGGTGCTCACCACTGCACTGTGAGCACCATACTCATGGGGGTCCACGTTTGGGGCAGGGAACAGTGGTGGTCCTGGCAGCACTTGCACACATGAGAACACGCCCAGGGACCGCTCAGCCCTGCACAATGGCAGAGGCGACGGCTCCTTTCCAAGTTCAGCAGTTAAAGGAAATGATCATATCAAGAAAGGAAACCCCCTTAACATCAATACGAGAATTAATCTGCACATAAGTCAGAGCGCCTGTGATTTGGCTTGCAGTCATTGTTTCCCACTCATGCTGTGTGCCCAAGAGTGAGAACTGTTTGTGAATGCTGCAGAGATCTGTCTAAAAACTGATAGGAATAGTTTTATTTTTTGAGTGTACAAGTATGCCACCTAAACCTGAGGCTAAACAGAGGCAGGTATTATAATGCATGCAGGGATTGAGAGAGGGGTATGTGATGCAGGAACAGCTCCGTGTGTTACCAGGGCTGGCGGAATGAAGCATTTGTGGGGGACTTAATGGTTTGGTTTTGCTCTTGGGAATATCTTTCCCACCAATAAATGGAGGAAAAATGTAATGAAGATGCATGGAGATGTACTTGAAAACAGAAAAAATCTGATGGAATGGAAGGGAAAAGAATGAAAATGTAAAGCATAAATGGGAAGATGAGACTGGAAGTGATGAGGTCATGCTCAGAATGAGCCCCGTCCACTGGGCCTGCAGGGGCAGTGATGGGGCTTGGTATGAGAGCAGGAGGTGGCTGTGGTTCAGTGGATGTGAGGGATGGACCTGCTTGCGCAATGGGGCAAACCACCAACACAGCCAAACTCATTCCAGGCCTCGACAATGCGCTGGGAATCCTTGAAATTGCTTAAGTCAGTGGGAACTGCGTCCAAACTGTAGGAGGTTTTCTTACAGCTATCACCATGGCATCGTGGTTCCAAAAAAAGCCACCCCCAAACCAAACCGAGTCCATCTGCTTCCAGCTTCTGCTCAAAGGGAAAGTTTTTGCTCTTCACTATGGTTTCATTCCCGTGGTTTTAGTGTCTGTGATGAAGAAAAAATAAACCAGGCAACAACCATTTCTAAAGTAGCAAGCACTGCTGCTGTCCTGTGGCTCTTGGTGCAGTCATAGATTCACTGAGGCTGGAACAGACCTCTCAGATCCTCGAGTCCAACCTCAGCCCACTCCCACCACCCCCACTGACCGTGTCCCCGGGTGCCATATCCACACATTCCTGGAACACCTCCAGGGACAGTGACCCTACCATCTTCCCACACAGCCTGTGCCAACGCCTGACCTCTCTTTCAGAGAAAAAATTGTTCCTAATATCCAACCTGACTGCCCCCCCGCCCCCAGCACAACTTCAGACTAATGCCTCTCATTCTAGTGATGCAGTGCTGGTGCTCCTGTCACACCACGTGTACTCCCATACAGTAGCAATGCTGAGGCACTTCCAAGGAAACCCTCAGGAAACCGGGGTTAATCGCAGGCTTCTGCTTGGAAATGGCTCTGCGTGTTTACTTGCCCCTGAACTTTTTCTCCAAATAGTGTCAGCAGTAAAATTCCTCCAAGAGATTTCTGCTTTGAGGCTGCTCGTGCTAACCCGGGCAAACATGAGAAAGCGAAGGAATATCCAACTGAGCACCAAAATGCAGTTTCTTTTTGCAAAAAGAGGCTGCGGGGTGGGCTGCCACTTCCCAGGGTTGAGCAGCACAGGCAGGGGATGTTCTGCTCTTCCCGTGGCCCCAGAGGAGCGGTGGCTGCTCTGGGTGCTGCTGGGCTGCATCTTCCTGGTGTTTTGGGACCTGATTGGTTTTGGTTGTGTGTTTGAGGTTTGCTGCGGGTGTATGCTGGCACAAGCTGCCTGTTGGGCAGCTTTATATCCCCTCCTTGTTTTCTTGCTGCTCTCTTGGGGATTTTGGAGGCAAGCTAACCTCTAATCCAATTGTTGTTGCAGCTTATTTATACTCGGAGTCATGCTAGAGAGAAATTACCGTCTCCTAGCAGAGCTGCTGCAGCTCAGAACTACTTCCTTGGCAGGTTCCTCCTGCCCCCGGGCCTCACGCCAGCTGAAGATGCTATTAGAAGAGGGAGGAGGAAATTATTCAGCCTCAAATAGCTGCTCTGATAAAGCCCCACTGGTCTGTGCAGGCTTCAGATCTGCCTATGGAGGGGCTGAGCGTGCACAGAGAGGCACCTGCCTGTCCTCCCCAGTGTGGTGTTCCTAGAGGGGAATGGTTCATACTGGGAGATAGGGAAGCTGGTTTCTCAAATGGTTTTGTAGAAATGTGTCCGTTTTACTCTCTTGCGAAATCTCAAATTCAGGAAGAACTGAATCAAATTCCCAATTAAAAATATTAGCGTGGGGGGATTGAAAGGTCACCTTTCCTTGAACTTAAGCAGCAAGCTCAGCTCTCTGGGCTAAATTAGATAGAAAAGGAACGCGATTCCCAATGAAGGATGCAAGCGTGCTTTCTTTCGGCCGGGTTCGGTTTTTGATGGAGAAGTAGTTGGCAGCTTTAAACAGGAGCATCCCATCCCATCCCATCGCCGCTGTGCATCCTTCCTCCCGTGCCCTGTTGGAGCGGGGCCGGGCCGGCAGCATCAGCGCAGCGCTGGCCGAGAGGTCCCTCTGCTGGGCGACCCCGGGGCCGCTCCCCGCATCAGCAACCGTGGGCAGAACGGGGAAACAGAAAGAAAAATAAGAGGGGATTTGGCCCAGAGCAAGCAGGGGAGGATCGTGCGAAAATAACCGAGGAGGAAAAGCGAGCCACCTGCGTTGTTTTCCAGGAAGAAAGGAAGCAAACCGCTAGGGAGAACAGTTTGCTTTCATTTCAAAGTTTGCTTTGCTATCAGCAATTGCTTCTGCCTAATTACAGAGCTCAGTGGGGAACTGGTGACCTTTTCTCCGTGCTTACAACGGGAGGGAGATGCTGGCTGTGTCTTTTTGGGGACCTTGTGGCATAGCCTCGAGTGTGGCAGTGATGGTGGGGCTGTCCCCTCCCAGCACCCAAGGGCTCAGTGGCCATGGGCAGGGCCATGCTCAAGGCAGTGGGATGGGAGCTGCAGGACAAAGCGAGCCCAGGGCAGCCCGGAGCTTGTGCGGGCCAAGGTCAGCTATTGTTCAGGGTTATTAATAGCCCTGCTGGCAGCAGCACAAAGCCGAGCCCTGCGGTGAGAGCACGGCCCTTGTTTGGCTCCGAGGCAAGGAAAGTGGGACAAGCTGCTGTGGGGGAAAGCAGGAGCACCTCGCCTGCACAGCGGGTTTGTGGAACTTAGAACCATGGAGTTGTTAGGGCTGGAAAAGTCTGCTAAGGTCATCACATCCATCCATCAACCCAGAACTTAGCTGCGAAGCTCTGTGCTTGCACTAAGAAAATGGACTTTTCTTCTGTTTGTTTTTTGTTTGTTTGTTTTTCCTGCAAGCTGCAATAGGTAGAGATGCTCTGGGGAGAAATGTGAAGAAGTAACTGTGATTTTCCCTTTTATGAATAAATCTGATGATTGTAATGGGGCGTATGTGGCAAAGGCAAAACAGGCACTAAATGGTACTAGTGGGAGATGAAAGCCCGCTGCATCAAATACTCCTGCAAAATCAGGTTTAGAGAAATAAATCTAAAATGTGTCTGACAAACTTTCAGATGAAAGAATTGGGCTGTAACTATGGCTTTTCTTTGTAGAATCTTTTTTCGTTTTCTTCTTCTCTCCCCCCTTCTTCTCTTCCTTCTTTTTTCAGCAGCATGGTCAAAACCTCGTAAAGTCCAACCCCTCCTTGTATTCTTCCTTTGCGTGGAAGTATGCTTTGGAGAGTCGCTGAGAGGCACTGCAAAGGGCGATGGCCTCGTGCAGCAGGAGTTCAAGGGCAGCCTGGGTGGCTGAAAGTGAGAATAGGCATTGTTCCTCAGCACCACACAGTTTGTGGCTGTGACCTCATCGTGGCTGACCTCGGCACAAGGGTTAGCACCTCAGTAAATAAACTGTCAGGTAGATTGAATCGTGATGGCTTTGGGACACTGGAAGGATCTTAGTGGGGTTCTTTCAGTGGAGGGACAGAGAGCAAGATAACACCAAGGAACTTCAAACTGTTTTGCCTACATCTGCATCTCAGAAGTGCTCTAGGTAAAGTGCAGGCTGTCAGGACCACGGGAAACCTGGGGTCCGTTGTTGGCTCACTGTGGGATCTACAGCAAGGTGCTGGGGGTCTCCAGCACACATCCCGAAATGCTTCAATAAAACAAAAAAGTTGTGTATTTAGTCCCTCCTCCAACCCTTATTTCTGTATTGGGAATTTTGCTCAGATATCCAGAAAATAACTACTTAAATAATCACCCTAAAACCCATCCATGCTTGGGAAATTGTGTGAGCTTTGAAGCAAAAGGATGCCACGGGTTAATTTTCAGTTTACTAAGGAGAAAAAGCATGTGTGCAGATCCTAAATGAGCTGAGAAAAGGTAATTTCAGAGAAGCTGCATAAAAGGAATGTCGATAGTTGTGGCAGTTTGAAACCATTACAGACCTCAGAGCCATTATCCATGTTTATTGTGCTGTTGTTTTCCTTCTGTTAAAGCATTTATTATTTCTAGACATTGACTGAAAGCCTCAGCTTGATTCCTAGGCCCTTTCTGTGAACCAGAAACCATCATGGGTACTTAATTGCTTGGGCTTGTTTAACTGATCGTGGAGCCATGATGGGCTGTGCCCACTGATGGCCGTGCTGCTGCGATCGTGTGTGTAACCAAATGGAAAAGTGTGCACTTAGGCTTCAAAAATCTGATGGCAAGAAAAGCACTCTGAAAGCTTTGCTTGTATTAATTACAGCATTATTTCACATTATGGCTTCAGTGCGCGTGCTAGCTTGTCTTGTCTTCCTCTGTCTTGCAAGCCCAGAAGAGATATAATTACAGCACATCTTTCCTTTTGGAGTTTCCTGCTGGGATATTTTCTGCTTGAAATCAATGCCTTCCAGCGTGCCTGTGAAATTTCCTGAGGAAGTCGTTTAAATGGCGCTGTAAAAACGGCTCCTGTTTTAGTAAGCAGGAGCAATCCAGCATTGTTCCCAGAACCCCATAGCACGAGGGTGGGTGGCTGGGAGCTCGTGCCTATTGGCCCTGCTGCTGCTGGTGGCCTCCATCATCTTGTGTTACAATGCAAGAGAGAGGCTCTGCTTGCAATCCCAACCTTTGCTGGCAGCAGGGTGCTAAGCTCCATCCCAGCTCTAGCTGGAGAAAACTTCCCAGTGCTGTTTTCCATAGGGATTATGAAGCTGATCATTTTAAGATTTCTTACTGTCTTAACAAAATCTCATATGCCCAGCAGCATGTACCTTTAGCAAAGCCGGGGGATGATGCTGCTATTCGTAGGCTCAGCAGTAACTGTTCTGGAGGGATGGAGATGTTCTCTGTCTAAAGGTCATTACAGCTCCCAGGTTGCTGCCCTGGGGATGTCAGACTGGATCCAGAGGTCTTGGAAGGTCCCTCCCAGATGTAGCTGTGATGATTCCATGCAATCCCTCTCCCATGCACTGAAGCTGCAGTGATAAGAGCATCGTGGTGTTTTTGCAGCCTGCAGGCAGGCTTTCCACAGCTTCCTAAACGATGGAGGAATTTGCTATATTCCAGTGTTGATATGTTGATGGGCAACTCGTAGGCTTTTATGCTTCTTTTCACCCAGATACGGGCAATTTCTTTGCTTCATTTCTGTACAAGATATCAACTCTTTAGTGAATGTGCTGTCCACAGCATTAGAAGTGTTCCACTGTAGAGGAGCAGAGTTGACATAGAGATAGTGGGAGCTGAGTGCAGAGGGGGTGTATGTAGGTGAATCACCGCTGCTGTTGAAGATGTGAGTCTCAGTGTGAGCATTTGCAGCCTGCTGCGATGCTGCTGAAGGAGCTGCTGTTGGGCTGGATGCAGGGAGCATCTCAGCTGGACCCGGACTCTCTCTTAAGGATATCCCTTACGCTCGCCGACAGATGGAGCAGTTCTGAAAGCATGCACAGAATGACTGCTCTTCCACCCGGCCCAGAACCCAGGCAGTGAGCTACAGCACCATCCTCTTTGCATCAGCAGATCTTCAGTTATTTATCTAGGCATCTCTAGCTGCAGCGTGGGAGAAATATATATATACATATTTATATTTATATTTATATAAACTTAATTAAGTGACATCCCCCTGGTACTGGCTGCTGTGAGCACTTGTGCCACAGTGGCTGCCTGTGATGGCAGGTATTTGAGTTGTGCTCTAGGAACTAATTGGTTATTCCTTACCCTGACACTGCAAACACAATACACTGATATCTCAGTATCTGAGGCAGTGCTGAATGGAAGTTTGCTGGAATTTGGCATCTGAGCTGCACTGAAACACAAAGCAAGAGGGAGATAAATGCTGGTTTCTGCTACGGGAAAAAATGAAAGTGATGGATCTTTGAAGAGAGGCTGAATGCCCACTTTGCCTCGGGAGGGCTTTGGGAGGAGAGGAAGGAGCTCTATCTGACTTTTCCTTCAGTTCCAGAAAGGCATGGGATGACTGCAAGCTGTCTCCATTAGCATCTCGGTGCTTCAGAGAGACGCACCTGCTGATTCCTCTGAATAAGATGACTTAAATGAGGCACATTAAACACGAATTTCCTTGTCGTGAATTTCCAGGAGCTCAGTAATGCTGTTTTGGCAGGTTAATTTGGCAATCCTTGCAGCGATGTCTTCAAAGATTCATTAAATCCTTCAATAAACTCTCTTATTTTTTCTCCACAGAAGACTGAAAGAAAGATTTTGTCACTAACAACAAATTTCACAAATGCTACGAAGCCAATAATGGCTGTGCCAGCAAACAGTGATTCTAACCCTGCTTCGTTGCAATCCTCTTTTTTTCTGGGGGAGATGTTTGCATCCTGGGATTCCTCAATTAGAAATCACCCCAAAGTGCTGACCCCATTCAGAGCCATTGCTGCCATCTGCTGCGGGATGAGGCATCAACACCAATGCTTCAAAGAGCCTTAGGATGCAGTGAAAAGCTGTGAAAGTCCCTGCTCACGACAACTGGTTAATTTTCGAGCAGCCTGTAGCTATTTTAGTTACCATCTCTTTTAAGGAGATCAACGCCGAGGGCAAATTCCTTCCCAGATAAATCATGCTCATTCCACATGCACAAGAAAGTGGGGAATTTTGTTTTTCAAGTGGCTGCTTCTCGTGTTTCTCCAGCGGGCAGCTCTCAGCCGTGCCAGCGATGCGCTCAGCATGTGAATGGGGGCTGTCACCACATGGCCATGCTCCGGGCAAGGAGGGGACTTTCAGCCTTGTGAGATGCCCATAGAATAGTTTTCCTGGCTTTTTGTTGTTGTTGTTTTAAGGAAGGAAGGGTGAGAATAGACTGAGGGCACAAGCTGCTTTCCTTCACCTTGACAGATCGCACCCCAGGAGCGGAGCAGCTGCAGCCTGTTGCTCCCTGCACGATGCTGTGAGTGCCCTGTGCAGGGTGAGCAGCCAACAGCAGAGTCCCTTTTGGCTTGAGCTGGGCCATTGTCCACCTGAGGCTGTTCACATGGCACTGTGGTGTCTGTATGGGAGCCTGGTGGAGGAGCCCAGAGCTGGGATTGAGACATGATGAGGACCACAGAAATGCTTTAAGGAGAGTATGTTTCTATGGAAGATACACAGCTCGTGTGAACCTCATGTATGTAGGTCCATTTTAGCTAATGAGATTTCATGGTTGAGCCATAAAACGAGTCTTACTTCTACATCAGCCACAAACATACTATAAATTTTCCACGTGTATTTGTGAGCATCGGAAATGGCTCTTCTACTGAAACAAAAAGGATCAAAATGTACTTGTCCTTAGAAATGATATTGCTAGCTTCCACGTGATCTCCACAGGTCTGCAGAGTGCAAGGAGGTTTATAAAATTACGGAATTCACTGCAAAAAGGACTTGAGCAGATCATCTACTACGTCCTACTGGCCCAAAGCTGATTCAAGGTCCTATCCAAAACAACAGTTTTGGTGCCTATTAGTAAGTAGCTAGAGGGAGTTTTCTTACATTTGTAGAAATAAACACAAGACTTAAACCGAATACATCTCTGAAGTAGTCAAAAATGTGGTTTGTGAAGGGTCCTACTCAGGGACCCTTCTGCTCTGTGCCTTTCATTTCCCATGACTGAACACCAACTGAAGCTTTCTAGTCCTTGCTGTGGATAAAAGCCTCTCTTAAGAGGAAATTCTGCAGAAATGTTCCTACATTTTTCAGTAGCTCCTGACCTGAAGGCAGCCCCATCCTCACAGGTGGTCTCTGCCTGCAGGGGCAGCTGAACACGAGGGCAGAAACCCAACCCCAGCTAGCTCACCCATCCTGCTCTGCATTCTGCCTCTGCAGTCCCTTCCACGTGAGGTTCAGCAGCGCAATGTGGAAATGAGCTCGTGATGAGCTCTCCTCTGCTCACACAAAAGCTCTACGACTTCCTGAAATGTGCTGTGCATGTTAAACTTCTCCAGCGTACTCTCGTTTAGGCACCATCTGCTTTTCCCAGTCGTAGTCCCGACGCAGGCCTGGTATTGTTTCACAAGAATCTGAAGGCCATGTGTGTTTGTCTCTTCTATGGATAATGTAGTTTCTGTTAGGAATCATCACATGACTTTTGTTTTGATCCTTTTCCCACGTGCTTGGGGTCATCTTGGCTGCAGGCTGCAGATCACGTACAGGGCAGTGTTACTGTCACTGGTGATAGTGCTCCTTTCTCATTTGAGCTTTGTCAGAGATAAGGCTTCCGTGTGCTCTCCACCACTGTGCCTACACGGGGAGGCACAGACTAAGCTGCTGTGAAGGAACATGCAGGTGGGCTGCTTGCAGGGAGCTTTGGGAAGTGACACCTCGTGCTTCCCACCTACCCACCACAACCTCGGGCTGTCGCTGAGCCCGTGCAAAAGCACACGGGGTGAAAATCCCCCGTGGCAGGTCACACAGGACCAGATGTTCAGCTGGTGTCAGCATTTCGAGGCGGAAACGCTACCAGGCTAGCAAAAACACCGAGGTGCTTGGTTAAATATCTTCCTCATCAGTTTCTGACAGAGATCCCTGCAGTGATACTCGCTGAACAAATTGCTGTGTAAGGTGTGTAGGAGGCAATCCTGGAGGCGATGCTTTCAATAAGCAATTCTGAAAATCTCCTAAGGCCCATCTATTGCTATCGATGCTTTTAAAACCCTTTAAGAAAAAAAAAAAAAAAAAGAACCAACCTCAAAACCCAGCTCTCCTTGTTGTCTGAACTTCACTCTTGAAAATCTTCCTGTGCGTCTTGGAGCCAAATGTTTGTCTGCTCAAGATTCAGTTCAAAGGGGGTGGAAAGAATCTCTGGAATTGCAAAACACAGTGCTGGAGCCCAGTGGCTGTCCTGCCTGCCCCTGAAGCCCACAGCGTGCTGCACGGGACTGGCCTGGCTCCAGGGATGGCAGATTGGTGACTCAAGGCACTGGTTAGTCACCACTTGACGGGTAATCCATTAAGACGCCTTGAGGATTTCGCTAGATATGATGTTCTCCAAACATGGCAAGGAAAGAGTAGCTAAAACAACTGAGAATTCAATGCATGCCTTAATTTAAGCATGCCTTAATCTTCCCAGCAATGTATTACCATGACAACTCCATCCATATTTCGAGAACAATCGCTTTCAACCATTAAACTATCAACTGTGTACTCAGTGCAAGAAAATAATTCATAAACCAATGAACTAAGTGCAAGGAAAAGATGTGATCAGGCAGCCTTATGGTACTCCAGAGAAAAAACATACTTCTCCAATATGCATTTGAGTTTATTTTTTGTTAAAAATAGATGGAGATCAACATAAACTGAACAATGCAGTGAATGTTTGAGATAAGTTATAATAAATGCTGGAGGTGTTGAAATTGCAGCAGCAAAGGAAAACCATTGTGAGATCTCAGAGGATTTGGTAATGAGATATTCCTCCTGTGGATTGCTGAGTCCTTGGAGATTAAACTCAAGCATTATTCTAAGTTTCAGGTAAGTGTAGGCCCCACTGCTCTACCTCTGTATATTTCAGTGACTTGTGGAGAGCTGACCAAATGAGCTCTCCATCGCCTTGTTTTCGCGGGAGGAAGACACTAGGACACCACGTGGTAATCTACAGTGGCAGATTCTGCTATGAAACCATCAACTTCACCCTGGCCTGTGTGTGCCACTCATGCAGAGGTCCAGTTACCAACATCTGGGCGAGATCTTTGCATCCAGAATGAGCTGCACCTTTCACGCTCACAGTTTCCGCATACTTGCCATTTTTGGCCTTGCTGGGGCAGAATAAAGCAGTAATGCCTGTGGCCCCATAAAGCAGGACACACAAGTGGCAAGGTGGTTTGCAGTTGGCTTCCCAGAAACACACTTTTTATTTGAACAGTGGCAGCCTGCGCCCAGAAAGCCTGCGACCACTGAGTTAGCACCCGCAGGTCAATGCGATCCCTGTTTGTTAGTTTTTCCATGATTAATGAGGATGAACACGACACGATTTCTGAGGGATTTCACAAATGCTTCCTTTGTAGTCCTCACCCCGGCTTAAACTTAGTGCTTTTTCTCCTCTGTGCCAGATTTTGCTCATTCTTGGCAGCTTGGCTGGGCAGAATGGGCTGGCTGTAAGACCCCGGAGGAAGGAGCTCAACCAGCCACCAGATGTGTGACCTCCTCACCCTGCTGGCAGTGCTGAACGTCCTTTCCTGTAAACTTCTCTAGGGTTGTATTTTCCTTTCTTTTTCCAGCTCCCAGCTGCTGGTTATTATCATTATCAGGCATAAATGGCTTCTTTCACACTCCATATGGCGAGTGTGCCTATGAATAAGGTCTTAGTAGCCCAAAAGGGTTGGCAGGAGGCTCAGACAGTGTTTTGCAATGAAATTAATATGAGAAAGGAACTTTATGAACCCATCTCCCTTTGTAGGCAAGGGGATATTTCCACATTACTGGATCAAGTACGTATGCCATACATCTGCAAAGGAAAAAGAAAGATCTATTCGTAGGGGAAGGAAGCTGTTAAGAGCACAGCAATTTCAAAAATTGAGCAGTGAGAAAGTATTAAGATCTTGTTTGAAGTTTCAATCCATGTAAAGGGTTGATCTTCTGCAGCAGTGACAGCAACTCTCTAAAAAGGAATCTGACAGAGGGCACCTATTTCTAGTACCAGGTGAGAACATATGCATATATATATCTGACACGAAAAAGACACTGTAAGATTCCCCTTACACTGTGGTTTGAAATTATCACCCATCACATCTATGCACTAAGGGCAATCTGGATGCAAATGTTACTTCTGTTTGCATTCAGGGCTGAAAATAGCTGAATGCAGGTTACGGTTACGGGCATGTGGATATCAAAAAGCTTCCAACCGCATCCTGTTACAACTAATGGTCTGTGTTTGCAGCACTTTATGTTGGAATGCCCTCAAATATCACAAAGTAAGCAGAGCAGGATGGCTGGGAGGGAAGGAGAGGGAAGGATCCTACAGCCTTGGCAGAGCTTGTTGCATTGCACTGATCCTCACCACGGTCATGGGGTCAGTGTGCTGCACGCGAGCAAAGTGGAAAATACACAGACTGAGCCTGAACTCATAGGATCACCAAGTTGGAGGGGACCTACAGAGATCACGACATCCAACTCCTGGCTCCACACAGGGCCTCCACAAATCCAAACCCTACGCCTGAGAGCACTGTCCTTGAACTTTGGCAGCTCGGGGCTGTGCCCACTGCCCTGGGTGCTTGTTCCATGCCCACCACCATCTGGTGCAGAACCTTTTGCTAACCTCCACCAGACCCAACTCAAAATGCTGTGTAAGGAAGGAAGCACTGATGCACAACCATTGTCTTTATTCTTTCTGAGAAGAATTGCGGATGTAACTCCTGTTTTGGAAAATGCATCCCATCAAAACCTCAAGTATAGCTTTCAATAACCAAGAGGAGGATCAATTCAGTCTTCAGATGTCTTTAACACTGACAAAGCTCAGATACAGAAAAGTGACCGTGCCCCCAGCCCGAGTGCAGCGATTTCCCTGATTGCCAGAAGTCCCAGTTTTCTAAACGTCTTTCCTCATTTCAAAAACATTTTGCAGAGGTATCAGAACATGTTTAATACTTGAAAAAAAAAAATGGGAGCATCATGGTCATTGAGCAAGACTCGCCCCCCTTCCCCTTCCTTTTGTTAAAGCAGAATGAGGCTGCATGGACTCTTGTTTACAGTTCCTTACAGTGGGCTCTCTTACTGCCAACGCCACAAATGATGTCATTTGTTTAGCGGGAGACTGACTATTAGAAATGCCAAATGTAATTAGGATCTTTACTTTCAATTGCATTTCACAAACACTCGTGGTGAGAAATGGCTGCTACCTTTTGAACTCTCAGCCTAGCAGTGGGAGTTTCCCTGCAAGGGCTGTTGGCAAAGGCTTCAACCTAGGGCGAGAAGAGATTTCACACGGTATTTGCAACTTTCCTCCACATTTGGAAAGTTCATAAGCTTTCAGCCGGGAGGGCAGTGATGTCACTGAGAATCGCTCCTCTCCTGGTGGGGAAAAAAAAAAAGAGAGAAAAAAAAACCCCAAACATTAACCCCTGGAGACTGCAGAGCACAGGCTCTGTTGACTTCAGGTTCTCCAGGCCTGGGAGGAATGGGGCCAAGCTTGGCCAGATGCTGCCAGCTGGTTCCGAGCCAGCGCACTAGGATCCTACTCCACCCATGACACTTAGAGAGAAACAAAGGGTGTAAAGGGTGTGCTAGGGACAGGAAGAGGCGTGATGCTTGTGACTGTACTCCAGCTATTCTCCACTGTCAGGAGCCCCTGAGGGAGGAGGTGGGAGGAGGCGAGAGGAGGAAGGCCAGGAGCAGATGGCATTAATTTACCACAGCCCAAGGCCGCCGTGCAATATGCTGTTGCTTGGTCCATGTTTGGAACCAGCCTTAAAACCTGTGTCCCCCTGTTTGCAGGCTACGCTTGCAACTGCACAACAAGGAGGGGGGACACGGGCATCCATCTGGACCAGGCCTGGGCCTGGAGCCCTGGCTGACAGCAGCCAAGATGTCCTTAGCAGGCGGCGAAGCTCTGGGGGCCCATCCCGGCGCTTGCTGACGTCAATGGAAACCTTTCTGATGACTTCAATAGGCTCTGGATCGGGCTCCTGACTTCTAATTGCAAGCATGCATGGTTTCTCTCCTTTCTTCTTCTCATCAGAGATGTTAAAAAGCGAACATGACATCTACTCCACAGCTCTGGTTATTTGAACACCTTTCTGACAGTGAAGAAGGGAGCACGTAATCAGGGCAACATGTACGTGGATGGTGTTGGACTCCCATCTGTTTTACTGTGATTTAGCATCAGCACACACAGCATTGGAAATACCACTCCTGATGGCACACAGCCCTTCCCTCTGCTTTTCCCTTCTTCAGCAAGGACTCACTGTTCCTCCTGCTGTTCAGTCATTACCTGTAGAATTCTAGGCCAAGCAAACTCAAAGGGTTTATTGTCTTTCTTCACTATTCACAAACCACTGTGACCGTTAGGCACATAACTCATGGGTCCTATTTGCTCTTCTGCAAAATTACAAGCAGGTAACTCACTGGAAAGCCCAGCCCATGCCCAACCAGCTTTGCATCACTGAAAAGAAGCTTCACCAGGATCCTCCTGCTGCTTCCGACCCTTCAAAGCCATCAGAGTCAGCTCCATGTCCTACATCCTCCACAGCCCTCCCACCACCTCCTCCTCAGGGATTTCTCTGCAGGTTATTTGAGGATACGGACACTCAAGTGGAAATATGATGATGAAGCACCTGTGTTTTGACTATATACTATCTTTTCCTGCTGTTTTTAATGTTCTCTACATTCCTGTGTGATTACTTTTTCTGCATTGCCTCTCTTTCATTGAGCCTGTGAATGCAAATCATTTCTGGGATGTTACTAATTTACTTCCAGCTGATAAAATGTCTGTAAGGCAGGAGGGAGCATGAGGCCTGGCTTGTGTCCTTTGAGTACAAACCACTATTGCAGGAGCAATCTTGCACCACAGTTTACAGTTATTCCTGTAATAAACAGGTCAATAAAAGAATTGCCAATCTACATTTCAAAAACAGAAAAATATAATCTCAAACTTCGAAAAAATTGAGACAAAAGGAAGGTGGGGTTTTTTTCATTTTTCTTTTTTTTCCCCCAAACCACATAACTGCTGAAAAGAACAAGGGACTATTGACTTTGTGCTGTGAAATTTACTGAATCGCTTTTGCAAAACCCAGCCATGTGTGGTATCCTTAAAGGGCCAGCTTTCTAAAATTTCCTCTTTTATTTTCATTTATTTATTTATTTATTTTGAGCACACTTGACATCATGTTATAGAAACTTTGTTATTGCACACTAAGGGTTTAGAGGCAAAAGGTTCCTTTCAATGCTTCCAATTACAGGCAGTCAATGAAAATTGAGCACAAGGACGGATCCAAGGTATTTTAATGCTTACGTAAGAATTCCTGCTATAATTTTGGTGCAATTGCTTCAGTTTACACAGCTACACTGCTGAAACCACTCACACATCTATTCTAATCAGCCCTGATTTTTTTATTTTTTTTTTCTGCTGGTTCAATAGGAAAATACTGTATTAGCATTCTTAGGATGTCCTCGTAGCTAATGGTGAAAACTATTTCCAACTCAGGTCAAGCCATGAGGGCCATATTGTTAATGAGCTTTGTCTTTAGGACTTGTAAACTAACAGAGGATTGTAAAGCCTTGGAGAGAAGGTTCTCATCTTTTCTTTTACTGAGTGCTATACCCTGGCCAGGCCAAACTCTGCTAAGCCCCTGGACAGGCTCTTCCCCCCAGAAGCAGCACCAAGAGGCTGCAGCCAAGCAGCTCTGTCCTTCCTGGGCTGTGAGCAGGAACCGATGGGGCTGCATGAGCAGTGAACTCCTTTCCTCTGCGGGAGGTGAGACTGAGATGCCGCAGTGGGGCCACTCTTTGTTCCAGGCAGAAAGCTGGTGCAGGACCCGCTTCCTGGAGACAGGGAGGAAGGAAACCCTAAGGAAGGAAGATTAACAACACTCTGAGTCATGACCAAATTCTCAGCCGGCCTCTGGTAGCACGTGTCCTGCTCACCGTCACTGGGGTCCGGGGCAAATTGCAGCAGACGCCCCTGACTGGGCCATCTTGTGTAGTGTGAAGAAATTGCTCCTGTTTTCACTCAGCATTCTATAATTCAGTGTGTAAGCTGGTTTTAAAAGTGGTCACCTAGGTGACATAGCCTATTGAAGAAATTTTAGCACAAGTCAGCATACAAGGCAACGTGACAAAGGCTGTGCTGTTGCTGATACACAATCACGTTTTGATGTACCACTGCGGTAGGTGGCTTCAGCCAACCCCAGAGGGATTCTAAAAGTTAAACCCAGAAAAGAGTTGTGGTGTGTCAGAAGCACAGATTAAGAAGAGACTGACGAGTTTTTTTTTTTTGCCCTGCATTCATTTAGTAAGTATACAAAGTCTTCCCATCACCAATGCTCATTTTGAAGAGGGGAGGGACAATCAGGAATACTCGGTGACTGCTGGCATGAGCCGCACCATGAGGAGCTGTGAGCTGTGCAGGGGAATGCCCTTTCCTCCTCTCTCATGCTGAGGCTGTGCCCTTGGCCTTGGTCGCAGTCCCCAAGCAGTACCCCCTGCTGCAGTTGTGTGACCTTCATGCAACTGATACTGGTGAAGGGTGTTTCATGAAAATGAGCTCATCAGAGATGTTCATTAGCCACAGGCTTGGTGCAGTTACTCAGCTGAATGTGGTGATGAGTTCTAGCAACACAGTACAGAAGACAAATCTGATGTTTGGTGGTGCTGGAAAAGCAGGAGTTGTTGACAAGGCTCTGAAGACAAAGATTATCTGAAAAAAAAAGGGGCACATGAGCACAGACTTCCTGGGTTTTGACATTGCTTTGCCTTCATAAATTCTGACATTCCCTCTTCAAAGAAATCATGGAAGAGATAAAATTGTCAAAGTTTGAGGTGAAGTCAGTACTCGGGTGAAAACAACACAAACTTTTGGAAGCAAGAGCAGCAAAACAGCAAATGAAGGTAAAAACTTTTTGCTGAGATTCAGCTCTCCAGCCTCAGATCCATGGAAAAAAAAATGATAACTTAATACAGGAATGTTCTTGTTTGTGGCTTTCCTCCAATCTTTCATGGTCATTTGAAAATTAAAACAGATCCTCCTACCCCAGACAGTCTCGTACAGTGAAAGCAGCTTGTTACAAAACATGGTTAAGAATGTTTAAATAAAAATATGTAGAATAAAGAAGGAACTATTCATAATGCATCACTACTCTGACAGGCTGTGAAGTTATTTCACCCTTCAACACAAGTGCTAAAACATAATGGAATCCCTACTGAGTGTTTTCATGCCTACCAGAACATAAAAAAAAGCATAACAGAATGCCCAGTGTGCCCCTAACTATTAGCTTGGCTGAGTAAGGAGGCCAGTAGAAAACAGTGGCACTGTGGGAAATACTTGTGGCGAGGAAGGAAACAATAACTGAAAGTGATAAAAATGGATGGTTTGTGCACAACCACACACTGGCTGGGAAAACACATTGTGCCCATTGCAATGGCAGACAACCTGCATGCACAGCATCAATGTAAGCTATGTTTCTTTTCTCTCTGCTGCCATTAAGAAATGTAAAAGCCAGATTTTAAAAAGGCCTCCAGATGGGAAAGGAGGCTGCTTCTGGTCCTCTTGGTTACAAAAAGGCCCATTCAGCTTGTGAGCAAAGCTATGTGAGAGACACTTGGAATGCACCATTTCAATCCATTCTTTTTGCTTCCAGTTTAACTGAGAACTTGAAATGGGCACAGATGTAGCATTGCAGCTGGGGAACACGGGGCACTAAATGGTGCATTAACATCATGCTGAATTGTGCTGTCACTTACCAGGCCCTGTTCAGAAAGAAAGCAGCAAGACTTCTGCCTGCTTAAAAATCCATATGACTTGTCCTTTAATATACAAAAATCTCAATTAAATGATACTGAATTCACTGAACTTTATGAACTCAGGGTTGTTGCTCAGGTACACATGCTGAGCTGGCTCTCAATGGTAATTTGTTCCAAGGAAGTTCTTAACATCGCCCTTTTTTTCTGATTTTCTGTTCAGATAGAAAACACTTCTGAAGTCGTGCATCCTATTTGATGTTTAAATGCAAAGAGCCTAGGAAGAATTGCCCTGAATTACAGCTGCTTACAAGGAAGTGTACATCTGTGGAGGTCCAAAAGCTCTTCTGTACTCAGAAGCTGGGACGGTTTGGCTTTGTTCTCCTTCAGCACTGATACAGCTTCATTACCACCCAACAGGACGTGATGGTTACACTGCTGTCAAACTGGTGGAAATAACAGGATTATCTTTTACTAACCATGGGGTTTTCCACCTCAGGAACTGGAACATCCGGAAATCATTCTGCCCCTGGGCATGTCTTCCTTTTTTCCATTTAGACCAAGTAATAAATTTGGGGCTTGTGATTGGCCTTATGGTCTTCATAGTGTGAAGCTTGCAGAAATAAGCAGGAAAGAAAACGGCAGATGGAGAACCGCACAGCCAGAAGGCAGACCTCCACCAGCCAAACCCAGCTCTTCTTCAACTCACACAAAGGTATTTGTGTATTGGCGGAAGGCGGGACCCCAGAAAGCCATTCAAACTGACATTTCGATCGTCTATAAATTCTGGAGCAACCAGGAATAGTGCCAACATATTGTAATTAGGGGGAAAACCCAGAGTGCTCCTTACAAGCCACTTATAGCCTCACTTCATTATCCTTCCTTGGGGCTCCCTGCCCCTCTCAGCCCCCCTCGCCCATGTAAGATGTAGCAGAGCGGCTCTTCCGTCTTCTCAATATATTTTTTATACCGGGCCTTCGTTAATATCACTTTTTTGCTGAAGCATCTGTATGGGAAACAGAAAAATCCATTTTGCTGGATTTGCTCTTGGTCTGATTCCCTAAATGCTTTAAGGTGTTAGAAAATCCTGAACATCTTTTATTTCAGGTTCATTGAAGTAACTGATACAGTATAATACAATTTATTCTCTTTCAAATGGAATGATGGAAAATTGGTATTACTTTATGTCCGTTCTCAGTTTGCCTCAGGAATATTCTTGCCAGTGGTATGAGTTGGTTTACATCCACATTTTTTCAGCTATTCTTTTACTTCTTTTTAAAATGGCCACTTTTTGGTGTACTGATCAAATGGTAATGAAGTTCAAAAGCTCTTTTTTTTTTGCTTTTTTTTTTTTGAGCAACATAGAACTTAATAAAACCATAATTTTGCCTTTTACAGCTTTGGTGAGGAAAAGGTGTTAATTAAAGTACCATGGCAAGAAAACTGTTTTTTGGCTCTGCTTACAAACTGGCTTATTCTTATAAATAATCAGTCCCACTTAATTACCAGACCATATTGTATTTACTAGCAACAGTCAAGCATTCCCAGACCTCATAGCTTTAAGTCTGTGAAACACTTGCACACTATGATCTCACCTCATGATACAGAATCTCTATTCAAGTTTATACATGACGTGGAAAGTCTCCGAGATGTACTCCGAGGTGTAAAATTAGTGTAATTCCACTGGAATGAAAGAGACGTGCCAATTTGTATCGAGTGAAGCTATGGGCCACAAAGTCTCAAAGACTTCTGCTTTTGTCTGGCAAACAAGCAAACAAAGTTCTTCATTTTAATGGAAAATAATGGTTAAGTTTGTCCTAGGTGATGTACAGAAGCAGATCAAAGATGGTACTGCCTCGCAAAGCACTATTTCTCTAACAGACAATTAATATGATAGTATCAGGGAGATGAATAGCTATTCTGTGCCTAGGTGTTTCCCCTTACGGACTGTAGAACTACTCAGTTTATCATTTTCTGTCTTTAGGCAAAAAAGGTAACTCTTATTTGCATGTTTGTCAGTTTGCACTTGTGAGTACAAAATTTACTTAAAAACAAGCTCAGCAAGCTAAATGGAATGCCTATGGTCTTATTATCCCAAGAGAGCAAAGCACTTAAGCCCATGATTAAAATGAAGTTAATTGAATTTAAGCATGCACTTACAGTAAAGCATAGAGCTAAATACTTCTCTGAATAAAAAGGAGATTGTTCTCACACTTCAGTGTAAGCACTAATAATAGTTTTGCTAAAATTGAAGTTTATAGCCTTCTCTGTGCAGTTCCAACTATCCCACCAATAAAACCTGGCACCAAGATCAGAGCTTTCCTAAGAAATTTGTATCAGAGAATGAAGATCAAGGTGTTGCTTATACAATAAATTGGCAGAGCAGATTTGCAAAAAGAACACATTAAAATTCTGGGTGTGATGAGTTATGTATAATAAAGGCAGGAAAGAGCTTATTTCACATTGAATTGTGTGGCTTTCTCAGAAACACAGCCCTGGTGATGGAGAGTGAAAACACCTAGCTGTTCCACGAAATCCCCAAATGTCAGTGTTTAGGGTGTAGTCCAAACTTCACTGCAAATGCAACCGAGTGTTTTCACACTTGAGAACATCAGTACCAAGTTTTTGTTTGGGATTTGAACCTGAGAGTCAAATTAGCAATTGCAGCTTCTGCAATTGCCCCTGGTACATGTGGCTGATTCCAGACAGGTGGCATTTTCTTGCTGAATTTAGTTTTCTTTGTTTCTTTAATAGGAATAAAAGCACCCCCCTCTCAGAAAGTGCAACAATTAAATATTCATTAATTATGTTGCTGTCCTCTTGAGCTGGACCCAAGAAACTGACAGAGCTCTGTCCCATAGGCAAATATGAATTTGTTAAGATTTCTATTACAAGTTTAGAGAAGGATGAGAACGGGCAACTGGAAAATTCAGCTGCAGTCCCCAGTTCCATCCCTGTCAAAAACAGAAAGTTTGAAAATGGCTTTTCCCTTAAGCAGCACTCAGTTGTGCTATGGCTTTAAGGCATATATTTTTTTCCTGTCATAATCAAACTTTTCAGATGCAAAGTGACCCTCTTCCTTGCCACCATTTTTCCCCTCATGGAAAATGTTCACAAAGAAGCCAGGTTTCATTCCTGTTCAGTATGAAGATAGACCTCCCAGCCTTGGATGGCAGTTTCTTGTTATTGCACACCTTTCTACTGCTAGAAGAGAGAAGGAGCAGAGGCACGTTTCAAAACACAATGTTCTTTGTTGTATATAATGATATAAAATTGTGGATTAAAAGATACTGCGTGGTTAGTTCAGTTAATGTCTCTATCTGCATAGTCGAGCTCCACCACGCTGAAGCTTCACTAAATTGAAGCTTCTGTTTAAATTACCCTTAATGTGGAGTTCTAAATAATAGTTTCTTAATGTAGATTGGAGTAATTAATGCATTTCTGTGTTACACAGTGTAAAATCATTACTGGCTTTTTGGAAGTTTTTCTCCTGAACATACTGAGAAAGCCAGCATGCCGCATACAAAATATTTCACACTTGTTGGTTGGAAGGGTATTATTCCTATTAATAGATGCATTTTTATGTGCAATTTATAAGCAAGTAACAATATATTTACAGCGGTGGAGAGAGAACTGGGGTATCTCAGAAGCAGAAAAAATACAGAGAAGAATGTGTGATATTTTAGACAAGGAGATAGGACTCCAGTAAGATCTGAGCCATCCTTTCTCAGTTGTTTCTTTTCCAGATGGAAAGACTATTTAGACATTCTCCAAATAGGACCCATCTGTTGCTTCAGATGGCTCTTTTTGCCCACGTCATTACCTCTGCCAGCTCCGTGTTTCTTTTTGAGACAGTGAACCAGCACTTTGTCTGCAATCTGAGATGCAGGTGCATCAGGAACTCACAGTGTTGTAATGATCATCTTTGCTTTGTTTGCCTTTCCTTTTCTGGGAATTCCTGCCATTCATTGCACTTCTTGGTGATCAAAAGTGTGCTCAACACCTGCATCAAACCATTATAAAACCTTGTTCATGACTAATAATAGGTTTCGGCACATTCACTCAGATGTGACTTAATCAAATGTGCAACCTTACATTTATATTTACACCAAATGTCATCTGCCTTTTGAGGTGAAGTCCTCCTGTAGTTCTTCAGTCTACACCTTTGTGTTCCCTAACTTCATTGTTCACAGATAACTTACTCCCTTCCAGCCTTAATCCCATCCCAAGGAATAGTCTGAACAGCACCAACATGTGCCCACTTGCCTGTGAAATTCCACTTGTTATAGCCAGAGATTTGCTTCTCTTCCCTTGAGTAGTTAGGCCTTCTTGGGAGACCACTGCCTCATTTCCCCCTGTCACATTTTCTTCCTTGTCAAAGGTGGGAGACATTATCAAGGGTCTTTTAGATATACAAAAAGAATACATCAACAAAGATATACCTGCCTCACATACTGACTGAACCCTTCAAAGAAATCCGAAGTCTAGCTTTACCATGCCAAGCCCTGCTCATCCTTCCCCATGCCTTCCTCATGGGGGTCTGAGCTGTCCTGCCTGCTCTTGTCTCACATGCTGCCAAATAACCCAAGTTCTGGCATGAGAACCCAACCACGGTGGGGTTAAGAACACATTGGATGGGACTGAGCTGATAATTTAGACACAAATCTAGTCGTATTTATGAAGACCAATGGCTAATGATTTGCCATAATGGCTAATAATCAGGCTTAATCATAAGTCTTAATAGTTTAACAATAAGTGCTTTGATTCTGCAAGCACCTAATCACACAGATTTTATTTTCTGCTCTAAGGGTGTGCAGCTGTAAGACTTCCTATTAGCTGGACTTTGAAACCTCTACGAGCTCTGTTGTCATCATGACTGATCAGCTTTTATTGTGTTTAGCTCTGTAAATTCACAGCGAGAGTGATCTATTGTGCTCCCATTTTTCAATACGGCTCCAATTTTTGCCACCCTTATACATGCATGCCAAGTGGTAAAATGCAAGTCTAGAAGGCCTGCTATGAAGATCACTTATACTTTAGAATTACCTGGCTCTTTTTGAGGCATTTGTGTGTTATGCCTGCGGGTCCCTTCCAACTTGGGCTATTCTATGATCTGTAATTCTACCGTATGTATTTAACGTGTCCAGAACATGCGGACACGTTACATACCCATTTGTGAAGAGCGACCTAATGCAAGAGTCGCCTGTGATGGACCGTGCTCCCATCCCGCGCACCAACAAAACCGCACTGGATGAGCTGTTCATTGCTCCACGCACGATTCACACCAGGGCGAAGCCTTTTTGCTACGAACTGCACAAAACACGCAGCACGGAACATGGCCGCACACCACCAGCATTACTCCAGGCTGAAGGCTGCGAGCAAAAATAGACGAGGAGCGCGGAACCGCCGCTACAGCGCGCATCACGACCGCCCGCCCTGCGCGCACCCGCGGCGGATCCGCGCCCGTTCCGCGGCGCTGCGGAGCCCCGGGCCCCGCCGCAGCTCCGCCCCTCGCCCCGCAGTCGCCGGAATGAGAGAAACGGGGAGAGAAACAGCGACCGCCCGGGAGAGAGCTAGTGCAAAAGTAAAGGGGCAGAGCATGGAGCGGCACTAATGTTCTGAAGGTAAAGCCACGTTCTTTTGCTCTTTTGTTTGGTTGTTTTCTCCNNCCCCCCCCCCCCCCGAGCTTGCCTGCTGCTGCTCGCTTCGCGGTGGTGCAAACCTACCCCAAAGCAGAGATGGCGTCACTTTATAAAAGTTCGCAGATTTTGCCGAGTTGCTTTTTGTTTGTTTGTTTCCCTTTTTATTTTTATTTTTTTAAAGAGGGGCTGTCCTATTTGCAGCGCAGCTGGGCGAGGTGGCCGAGATCTAAATATAAGCCTACGGAGACGTGTCCCGAGATAGCAACGGCGATAGCAGGGGCTATTGTTAACTTTAGGGATTCCGATTAAGTCCTGACCT
This sequence comes from Odontophorus gujanensis, assembly GCA_013399175.1. Taxonomy (NCBI): domain Eukaryota; kingdom Metazoa; phylum Chordata; class Aves; order Galliformes; family Odontophoridae; genus Odontophorus; species Odontophorus gujanensis. The sequence continues at coordinate 827,981 of VXAB01010559.1, read as the reverse complement.
GTTAAGTATTTATTTAACGTGCAAAGAGATGGGGAATTGTCGTTAACTACACGAATGGAGTCAGAGCAGGGAGAAAGGTTTTTTTCTCCTACCCCTCTCCCAGACCTACATGGGCACTTCCCAGTCCAACTGAGGGTCTGTGTGCTGGAGCACGGGCTGCTGTATGAACATTAAAGGACAAAACGTTTCAGCTTTGTTTCAGGAGTTATGTTTCAGTTGGTTAAGCGAACTGGAGCATTTATTTTTCCATTTCTGCAGCTCAATCCAAACATAACATTCCAAAGGATAAAATCTGTTACAAAATAAAACCTACTTAGTGACAGCTGAAGTTACATTCACAGTCTAAAAATTATCTGAAAGCGCCTCGAGAATCCTAAATGTCATTCCCAAGATGTGGTGAATCGTAATTTGGGTTGTGAACTATTTTAGGGACAGTGCCTTAAATGGGCCCCATCTATGCAGCTGGAGCAAAAAGTTGATGAACTTTTCCTTTGCAATGCGAAACATGAAGGTGCTTTGATAACAGCTGTAATGCCAACTTATTTCAGATTTGCAGAAGTGTAGCACTGAAAATGTATTCTTCAAACATTGATTTCCTTCCCTGTGTTTACTTTCTGAATGTATGTCGTAGGGCAGCGCTTGAAGAGTGGAAGAAGTCCCATCAGAGACAAAATACTGAAGGAAAAATAACTTTTGTCTGTTGTTATGAGAAACTGTTCAGTGATCTCCTCATCTTATTGGCTTCTCCCTCAAGTTTTAATTTCTGTTGTAGAAAACAAAGCCAGCCCCTTGTTCTCAAAAAATAACAACAGCAAAGTGGAAATAACTTTATAGTGAACAGAAGCAAATAACTGAAGACGTGCTGTTCAGAACTGCACCGTGCTGTGACCAGAAGCACTTTTCTCCTATGATTGACGTTATCATACTTTGTATATGCAGATCTTGATACTGTGGAGGAAATTATTAAACCTGACTCTTCGGTCACAAGAGTGGAAAAAAAGTTGTGTCCCACAGTGTGCCACAGCATTTAAATATGAGTTCCAAAGGCTTGGCATGGCATAATGTCAGGCTTTTTGTAGAAATGCACCCAGAAGGAGAAAGTTGGGTCCTGTCAGCTGCTCCATGGGGAAGCTTTAGCACTGTGCATTGCTTTCACTAATTGTTCCGTGTTGTGCAATCCTCAGGTGATAAAGTGCTGTCAGAAAGTCGTCTTATGACTAATTAAGTTTAGATCTAGCTATTATAAAACACAGTGTCCTCTTGACTGGTCTGAGCCAAGAGCATCTGCATAATGACTGGAGAGATTTCAGCCATAGATATTGCTCAGGCACATATAGTAGGAGGTATTATCTTTACTATCATAGATACAATTATTGTAACAGATCATTTCTATTTCAGATTGCTCCATTTTCCTTTTATTTTCTTCAAAGGACATGCTGTACCTTTCTTCATTTTAAAATACTGATTTTACTCATGAGGAAAAGTTTTTTTTTTCTCTCTTTTTTTTTTTTTT